>OX387668.1:13072385-13292385 GCA_947568875.1 Fissipunctia ypsillon
AAGTTAATCAATGTCTCAATAGACCGGAGGTTACAAAGACCGATTGCCGCGCATGTGATCGGAAGATCAAATCCAAGGCACGAAGCGTGCGTTTTGTTTAATGCATTATATTATTTTTAATATAAAGTATTTTTCTATCTTGTTTTTGTAATATTTATAAAGAATTTAAAAGTCAAGAAAAATAAAATACTTTAATAGTCGTTTATAATATTTATTATTGCTATTATTTAACAAAACTGATCTTATTTTACTACAAAGATTTATATTTTACAATTTGATTTGATAATTTACATTTATTTTTTATATTTTGCCAGCTGACACAAAGTGGTCCCTAGGCTAGTGACATTTTACGCAAACGATAAAATAGGAAGCGCTAGAAATATTTTAGATTGACATAAGCTAACGATCACGTGATCTATCATGTCGTCTCTGCATACAAATTTGACAGTCTGACAAGCGACATCGAAAGAGACAAGTTTTGAAGCGTTTGCAACTTGTCTAGGACCCAGAAGCTAGTTTGGCAGGATTATAATCATGAGCGTAATAAGTGAATAAACATGTTATCAATAGATAATCAATTAACATCTTGTGCGGGACAGTGACAGACAAACAGTTATATGTATAGTATAGTTATAGTGTTCACATAGTAAGTTAAGATGTCTTGTAAATAGTACTTCATGTTTCTTTATATTTTGTATTTTTGTTAAATAGATCTTAGTTTATAGAATGTAAAAATATATGCTTTACCATAGTTTTATAGATAATAGAGAGAGAAAAACGCAAACAATGTCACGCGGCTCTCATTAAGGTGAAGTTTCGTCGTATTTAAGCTAACTGTGCCGAAATCGACTCTATTCTGATTGGCTAAAAATTCCCGTGCTCTGATTGGCTGACCAATCAGACTGCCCACATTTCATTAGCCATTTTAGTATAAATATCTGGAGGGATTTCGGTATCGGCTCTCAAGTTCCAAGTGAAGTTCGGGGTCATTCGCTCGCTCGACACCGCTGTGGACGGTCGTGCCGCTGACGCATTCCGCTCGCTGCACCGCTGACTCACCGCTGACTCACCGCCATCGACGATCGTTCGTGACGTCACGTCACGGAACGACTCCTGTAGTCTCTGACTACACCGCTGTATCAACCATTGCCTTTTTCAAGGCGATCGTTGATAAACTATTTCTTTAACGTCGTCCGTCAAATAAACGTTCGGCGTGTCTCCTTGACCCCCTCAGGGTAAAAACCACAGTTTCGTGGTCCTTGACGGATACCTCACGGTGACAACCAAGTCAAGGGGGTGTTGACCCAACACACCCGCTGAGCCCCTTCAGGGTAAGGCAGTCAATTGGACGGGTCCCAGAGTTAACCGGCCTTGGGGGGTCTCCTAGTCGGCTCTGGTGACAGTTTTCCTTCCACAGTTACTCACCTAGTGTCTTTAGGGTGTGTCTACACCCTTCGCGCTAGACTGGTCAGGGCCCTGTCGCACATTAAGATTGGCGACAGGTTTCAGCTCTAGGGCTCACAAGTAGGTACACACCTCCCTGTCTGCACCCGACAGGGAGGGCCACTCACCCCCGGGCCCATCCACCCGGGGAGTAGGAGTAGGATCATTAGGTCCCCTTATTTTTCTTTTTTTAAAATTCCCTACTACTGCGATGTCTGACGCCGACATCGCAGCTTTTGCAAGAGAGGTCCTTTTTAAGGACCCTGATTTCCTCCTCAGATATGGGAAGGCTTGGCGTAGTCGCCACCTCGACCCAAGCGAGGCTCTTGAGAGCCCGCTTTCCCCCCCTGTAGCAGACAGGGGCACCCCTCCTACGGCGGTTTCGATGCCGGCTGTAGTCTCCCCCCAGCCCGAGGTGATGGACACCTCCACCCCTCCTTCGGACTCCGAATCAGAGGACGCCATCTCGCTCACTTCCTCCTCCTCCTCCTCAGACGACTATCAAGTCGTCGGAAAGGGAGGGAAGAGGAAGAAGAGCGCCTCCTCAAAGGCCGGCAAGGCCAAAAAGCCTCTGGCGGCAGCCATCCCCTCCGCCCCCGACTGCGCCCCTGCCTGCGCCCCTGCCCCTGCCCCTTCCTCTACTTCCGGCTCGGCACCCACCCGATCACCCACCTCAGCCAGTCCTATCCCAACGGACTCAAAGAGGAAGGTGCGTCCCCCGCCCCCCTTATACATCCAAGATAAGTCCAAGTGGACAGAAATCTCCAAAGTTTGTGTGGATCGCAAGATCCAATACACCAATGCCCGATCTACCCAGCAGGGCATCAAGGTTACTGTCCCCTCGTCCTCGGACTACAGGGACCTTGTCCGAATTCTTCGTGAAAGGAAGTACTCCTTTCACACATTCTCCCTCCCGGAGGAAACTCCGACTAGAGTGGTCATCAGGCGTATCCCGAAGGAGATCGCCACCGAAGAGATCAAGGCAGACCTGATCTCCAAGGGTATCCCAGTGTCTGCAGTTCACCGCCTTCACCGGGCGAAACAGGGCCTTGTATACGACATGGTCCTGGTGATCTGCGACCCCGTTGAGGGTCATCACCCGATCTTCAAAGTGAAGTCGGTGTGTTCACTGTCGGGCATCTCTATTGAGAAGCCCAGAAAGTCCAATATCGTTGGCCAATGCCACCGTTGCCAATTATACGGCCACTCCCAGTCGCACTGCTACGCTACTCCCAGATGCGTTAAGTGTCTGGGCGGGCATGGCACTGCGGACTGCCCTCGCCCCAAGGACAGGACTCTGTGCACAGAACCTCCAAGTTGTGTGCTCTGCGGGCAAGCTGGTCACCCAGCTAACTACCGGGGATGCAGTAAAGCCCCTAAATCCTCCTCGGCCAAGCTGGCGAAGCGTGCCAGCGAGCGCCAGCAAAGGGAAAGCCCGAGCGTAAAGCTCCCCTCTGCTCAGTTGCCCGAGCGCCTCGCTCCTCAGAGACCCTCCCCATGGGTCAACTTTAAGGCAGCTTCGGCCTCGGTGCCGCCCTCTCAACCCATCCCTGCGCCATTGGCCATTGCCACGCCGGTCCCGGCAGCAGCCCCATTGGCTCCTGTGGCCACCGCCGCTCCCAAAGCTGCGCCGGTTCCCACGGCAGCAAACAGGTCCCCTTCTTCAGGCCATCAGCCTTCAAACCCACAGGTGCTTCTCAGCGTATTCGCTGTTTTCTACACCCCGGCGGCCAACGCCATGGTGAAGGAAATCCGTGCCGCTCAAGGAAACGCTCTTCGTCTCCTTGAGATCTTCAACGCGTACCCCGAAGTATCGCAAGCTCTCGAAAATCTAACCTTTTAAAATTCCATTATGAATTTACAAAAGATTAGGTCCCTCAAACCCCGCTCCCTTAAACTAGGCGTCTTCAACGCCAATGCAATTACCGGTCAACGCGATGAGATCGCCACCTTTCTGCGTGATCATCAGCTTGACATTATGCTCATTCAAGAGACCTTCCTGAAGCCCCATCAGCGGGACCCGAAAATCGCCAACTATGACATAGTTCGCAATGACAGGTCCCGCTGCCACAAGGGTGGCACCCTTATATACTACAAAAGGTCTCTTTACTGTAGTCCTATGGACCCTCCTCCACTAGTCTCTCATCTTGAGGTCTCAATCTGTCGGCTCGGCATGACTGGTCATCAACCAATCACCATCATCTCTGCCTACTTCCCGCCTGCCAATGGTGCGGAGGATCCCACCGCGATCACCAAGGACCTAACTGTCCTCTTCGGACTGAGTGACTCCGTCATCTTGGCGGGGGATCTCAATGCCAAGCATCCCGCCTGGAACAGCAACACGACCTCCACCAGAGGTAGGATACTGTTCAACCTAGGTGCCTCCCTCAACTTCGATGTCATCGCTCCGATGAACCCAACCCACTTCCCTGGCGTTCCCAGCCAGCTTCCAGACGTGCTCGATGTTGCGCTACTCAAGAATGTAAACCTTCGTTTGCACTCTATTGAGACACACCACGAGCTTAACTCGGATCACCGCCCAATTACCATGCTCTTCGCCCCTTATTCGGGCCCGCTCGATCCTAACCAGCCCCCTCGAACCAAAGTGATAACCGACTGGAAGAAAGTAAGCGAACAGCTGAAATCCACCACGTCGCCTCACTTGGATAAGATCCCCGACCACATAGTGTCAGTCGAAGACACGACGGGTGCGATTGACTCGTTTACAGAACACGTTCAATCCGTTTTGACGGATTGTTCGCGGGAAGTTCCGGCGATGGATAATCATCGCTGGAAGTTACCGATTGACGTACGTGAACTGATAACCGAGAAGAACGCGGCCATTCGTGCCTACGACTCATTTCCCTGCGACGCGAACAAAGCCCACATGCGCCATTTACAGCGTGCTGTAAAGAAACGTATAACGGAGTGGCGTTCCGAGGGCTGGGACAAGATGCTCAGCGAGCTCGAGCCCAACCATCTGGCCTTCTGGCAACTCCAACGCAAAATGCGTACCTCCACTGGGGAGGCTACAATGCCTCCCCTCATTCGCCCTGACAAGAGCATCGCATTCGATAATCCCGAAAAGGCAGAATGCCTAGCCGACAGCCTGGAGTCTCAATGTTCTCCTAGCTCCCAACCAGCTGACCAAGCGCACCTTGCCAAGGTCGACGCCGAAGTCGAACGTAGGGCTGCTCTTCCCCCTGTGGAAGACCCTGATGATCCGTTGCCTCCCGTCACTCCAGACGAGGTGCACGACATCATTAAAGGGCTACAGGATCGGAAGGCCCCTGGCTCGGACGGTATCACCAATAAGGTTTTCAAACTCCTCCCCGCCCCCCTGATAATGCTAATGACCGCCATCTTCAATGGTGCTCTCAGCAACAACATCTTTCCGCAGACATGGAAAGAGGCCACCGTCATCGGTATCCCCAAGCCAGGCAAGCCCAAGTCTGAGCCTACTAGTTACCGCCCCATTAGTCTCCTCAATGTCCTCGGCAAAATTTATGAGAGGCTTATTTATAAGCGTCTCAAAGATTTCGCCGAGGCTAAGAGCCTTATCCCTAGTGAACAGTTTGGGTTCAGGACCCATCACTCTTGCATCCAGCAAGTTCACCGAATCGTTGAGCACCTAAGCGCTGGCTTCCAGCGCAAGGCAACGACAGGCATGTTGTTCTTCGATATAGCGAAAGCGTTCGACAAGGTCTGGCACAACGGCTTAATATATAAGCTGTACCAACTCGGGGTGCCTGACCGTCTCGTGCTCATCTTACGAGACTTTTTGTCGAACCGCACCTTTCGCTATCGCATTGAGGGTACACTCTCCTCCCCTCACCCCTTATGCGCCGGTGTCCCCCAGGGCTCGGTGATTTCTCCCCTCATCTTCTCGCTCTTCACGAGCGACATCCCCAAATGTAGCAAGACTCATTTGGCGCTTTTCGCCGATGACACAGCTATCTACTACACAGGGCGGTGCCAGAACTCTATCGCCAGAACTCTCCAAAACTCCGCAAACGCTTTAGGCGTCTGGTTCCGGAAGTGGAGGATTGAGGTCAATCCCGATAAGAGTCAGGCCGTCCTTTTCACGCGACCGCGACTCCGCGCTTCCGCACCTCCTAGCCCGATCACCATGTATGGCAAGCCGATCCCTTGGGAGAAGCAAGCCAAATACCTTGGCGTGATCTTAGATCAACACCTGACCTTTAGAGAGCACATCAAGACGGCTCGTTCGCGTGCCGCTTGCGCTCTCGGCAGGCTTCACTTCATCCTGACCGCGCGTAGCAAACTATCTCTTAAGTGCAAGCTGCGCATCTACACCGCAGTCATCCGTCCCATCATGACGTATGCTTGTGTTGTATTCGCGCACGCTAAGCCACACTTGCTCCATAGGATGCAGACCCTACAGAACCGTTTCCTCAGAAAGGTCACGGGGGCACCCTATTATGTACGCAACGAGTCTCTTCACGTTGATCTAAAAATCCCAACCGTCCAGCAGTTCATGAAACGCCTCGCCAAGCGTTTCTTCGAATCTGCCTCCAAACACCCGAATCCCCTGATTGCGGCGGCCGCCCGCTACACACCGTCGCGCATAAGTCGCATCCGCCGTCCTAGGCACGCCCTAACCGTCCCGGATGACGCCATAACTCTCCTCCAGGAGAGTAATCCCGCCACCAGCACGATCCGGAAACTCAAATCGAGACCGCCGTGCTTCCGCCCTCGCCGCCGAGGGCCACCGCGACGCCCCCGTCCATACCCACCCCGACCCTTGCTCGAGCCAGCCCGCGCAGCTGAGCCCGTAATTCTAAATTTGCCCCCAAATAATCCGATCCAGCATGTCCCATTGCTGTCCTCTCCCAGCGACGCCCTAAGCCGAGGTCCGTACCCCACAGGGGGTGCCCTTAGCGTGTAGTCGCTTAGTTTTTAGTCTTAGTTTTAAGCCTGGCTGGAGGCCTTAATTTATTGAGGCATCCACAGGAAAGCCCGGTTAAGCAGTCGACAACCTCCTATAGGTTGAACTGCGAGATGCCATTCCCCAAAAACAAAAACACAAGCAAGTGATTCCCTCGCTCGACTCCGCTGTGGACGGTCGTGCCGCTGACGCATTCGCTCGCTGCACCGCTGACTCACCGCTGACTCACCGCCATCGACGCTCGCTCGTGACGCCACGTCACGCACCGACTCCCGTAGTCTCTGACTGCACTCGTTATCAATTATTGCCTTTTTCAAGGCGATCGTTGACAAATTATTTCTTTAACGTCGTCCGTCAAACAAACGTTCGGCGTGTCTCCTTGACCCCCTCAGGGTAAAAACCACAGTTTCGTGGTCCTTGACGGATACCTCACGGTGACAACCAAGTCAAGGGGGTGTTGACCCAACACACCCGCTGAGCCCCTTCAGGGTAAAGCAGTTAATTGGACGGGTCCCAGAGTTAACCGGCCTTGGGGGGTCTCCTAGTCGGCTCTGGTGACAGTTTTGCTTCCACAGCTACACACCTAGTGTCTTTAGGGTGTGTCTACACCCTTCGCGCTAGACCGGTCAGGGCCCTGTCGCACATTAAGATTGGCGACAGGTTTCAGCTCTAGGGCTCACCAGTAGGTACACACCTCCCTGTCTGCACCCGACAGGGAGGGCCACACATCCCCGGGCCCATCCACCCGGGGAGTAGGAGTAGGATCATTAGGTCCCCTTATTTTTTCCTAATTTTCTTTTTAAATTCCCTTTTGCTACGATGTCTGACGCAGACATCGTAGCTTTTGCAAGAGAGGTCCTTTTTAAGGACCCCGATTTCTTGCTGAAATACGGGAAGGCTTGGCGTAGTCGCCACGTCGACCCAAGCGAGGCTCTCGAGAGCCCGCTTTCCCCCCCCTGTAGCAGACAGGGGCACCCCTCCTACGGCGGTTTCGATGCCGTCCGTAGTCTCCCCCCAGCCCGAGGTGATGGACACCTCCACCCCTCCTTCGGACTCAGAGTCCGAAGACGCCATCTCTCTCACTTCCTCCTCCTCCTCCTCAGACGACTATCAAGTCGTCGGAAAGGGAGGGAAGAGGAAGAAGAGCGCCTCCTCAAAGGCCGGTAAGGCCAAAAAGCCTCTGGCGGCAGCCATCCCCGCCGCCCCTGCCCCCACCTCCTCCTCTGCCTCTGTCCCCACGGCACCCATCCCAGCCAGTCCGTCCCAGGCCGGTAAGCCTGTATCTGCTACCCCTGCCTCCGCGGCAAATAGCGCCCCCTCATCCTCCTCCCAGGATGCCCCCCCCGCCCTGACTCCAGCTTCTTCTGCCCCCAAGAAGCTGGCACCCCCCCCGCCTGTGTTCATTCAGGACAAGGCTAAGTGGACAGATGTGTCCCAATGGTGCACCGAGCAAAAGATCGGTTTCACCAACGCCCGATCCACCCAGCAGGGTATCAAAGTGAGCGTCCCTACGTCCAAGGACTATAGGGAGCTCACTAGGCTCCTCCGGGCGAGAGGTGTGTCCTTTCACACCTACACTCTTCCCGAAGAGCGCCAGACCCGAGTGGTAATTCGTAGGATTCCTAAGGAAATCCCTACTGACGCCATCAAGGCCGATCTAGAGGCCCAACATATTCCGGTTGCAGAGGTCCACCGTATGCACCGCGCCAGAGGCGGCCATGCATTCGACATGGTCCTCGTTGTCTGTCCCCCAACTGAAGGGCATCACCCGATCCTTGGTGTAAAAACCATATGCCACCTCGTGGGCTTTGAGATCCAGAAGCCCAATAAATATGGCTTCATCGGTCAGTGCCACCGATGCCAGCTATACGGCCACGCGCAGAAGAACTGCCACGCCAAACCCAGGTGCGTCAAGTGCCTGGGCGAGCACGGCACTTCTGACTGCCCCCGCCCTAAAGACCGTACCCTCTGCACCGAGCCACCTAGCTGTGTGCTATGTGGTGAGTCAGGTCACCCGGCAAATTACCGGGGCTGCCCTAAAGCCCCGAAATTATCCCCCAAACTGGCCAAGCGCGCAGTCGCCCGCCAGCAAAGGGAAGCCCCCGCCCCTTCGACCCAAATGCCAGAACGGCTAAGCCCTCAAAGGCCTAGCCCCTGGACGGCCCTTAACCATCAAAGGGCTTTCCCGGCCCTGGCCAAAACCAGCCCCCCACCTCCATCCATCCCAGCGCTGATGGACCCCCTCAACCGCGCCGCTGCGCCCGCCCCCGCCCTCCCCCCGAGACCGGTGCAAGCGCCTAAAACCGCCCCTGCAGCCAGAACTGCACCCCCCCACTCACCGACTACGGTTGGCCCTAACCCCCTTGACCCCTTTAACATCATTTCGGGCACCTTCACGGCCTTCCTCACCCCACGCGCCAGGAAAATGGCAAGCGAATTAGTCGCTGCCAGAAATGCCGGCAACCTTCTCCAGATTCTGGAGATATATAACTCTTATCCCGAAATCACCCAAGCCTTATCCTCCTTCGCCAACCTTCCCAACCCCCACTATGGATAAAGAAGCCAAAGGGAGAACTAAGCCCCGATCCCTTAAATTAGGCTACTTCAATGCCAATGGCATTCGCGATCAACGCGATGAGATCGCCGAGTTCCTCCGTGATCATCAAATTGATATTCTCCTTATACAGGAATCCTTCCTCAAGCCCAACGTCCGTAACCCGTCAATCGCTAACTACTGCGTAGTTCGCAACGACAGGTCTCGGTGTCACAAGGGTGGCACCCTCATATACTATAGAAAGGTTCTTCACTGCATCCCTTTGGACCCTCCCCCCCTATCCAAATTAGAAGTGTCTGTATGCCGGTTAGGCATGTCAGGACACCAACCGATCACCCTAGTATCGGCCTATGTTCCCCCCCAAACCTCGTCAGAAAATCCCCAGTCGATTTCTGACGACCTCTCTGCCCTCTTCGGCCTGAGCGATTCGTTATCATAGCGGGCGACCCTCAACGCCAAACACCCTGCCTGGAACAGCAACACCACCTCAGCCAGAGGGAGACAGCTGTTCGGTCTCTGCCCCCATACTAAATTTCGATGTCATCGCCCCGATGACTCCAACCCACTTTCCCCACGACCCCAACCATACTGCCGACGTCCTCGACATAGCGCTTCTGAAGAATATCAACCTACGGTTGGATTCTATAGAGGCGGTACAAGAGCTCTCTCTGACCACCGGCCAGTGGTCATGAAACTGGCCCCCCGTGTCGGTCTCCATGACCCCACTCAACCCCCTCTCCACCAAAATAGTCACAGATTGGAGGAAAGTAAGCAATAGCCTGAAATCCACTTCTTCCCAACACCTGGACTCCATCCCTGATCAGTTCGACTCTGTCGCAGACACGACGGCCGCGATCGACTCGCTCACTGAGCACGTACAATCAGTCCTGAACGACTGTTCAAAGGTAACTCCAGCGGACGATGACCGTCGCTGGAGATTGCCGGACGATGTGCGTGAACTGTTGCGCGAGAAGAACGCGGCTGTCCGTGCATACAGCAACTTCCCCTGCCTTGCGAACAAAGCCCATATGCGCCATTTACAGCGAGCTGTAAAGACACGCCTAGCGGAGCTGCGTACCGCTGGCTGGGACAGGATGCTAAGCGACCTAGAGCCCACTCATCAGGCCTTCTGGGAACTTCAAAGGAAACTAAAGTCCAATGAAGTAGTCTCCATGCCCCCCCTACTCCGCCCTGACAAGACCATTGCCTTCGACGATGCTGACAAGGCTGAATGCCTAGCCAACAGCCTCGAGGCTCAATGCTCTCCCAGCTCTCAACCAGTAGACCAAGCTCACTTGTCAAAAGTCGACGCTGAAGTCGAACGTAGAGCCTCCCTTCCCCCCGTCGAAAACCCTGACTATCCTCTGCCTCCCGTCACTCCAGACGAAGTGCACGATATCATCAAGGGTTTAAAGCCCCGTAAAGCTCCCGGCTCAGACGGCATCACAAACAGGGTAATACAACTATTCCCTGCCCACCTCATAATGCTACTGACCACCATCTTCAATGGTGCCATGAGCAATAACATCTTCCCAGATGCATGGAAAAAAGCCACTGTCATCGGCATCCCCAAGCCTGGAAAGCCCAAATCTGAGCCCTCGAGCTACCGCCCCATCAGTCTGCTCAATGTCCTCGGCAAAGTCTATGAGAAACTTATTTATAAGCGTCTCAGAGACTATGCCGAAACAAAAGGCCTCATCCCAAACGAACAGTTTGGTTTTCGAACCCAGCACTCTTGTGTGCATCAGGCCCACCGCATCATCGAACACATAAGCGCTGGCTTCCAGCGTGGCATGATGACGGGTGTTATATACTTCGACATAGCGAAAGCGTTCGACAGAGTCTGGCACAACGGCTTATTATATAAGCTCTACCAACTCGGTGTGCCGGACCGTCTCGTACTCATCTTACGAGACTTCTTGTCGAACCGCACCTTCCGCTATCGCATCGAAGGAGCAATATCCTCCCCCCACCCAATCCGCGCAGGCGTCCCCCAGGGCTCTGTGCTTGCCCCCCTCATCTTCACGCTGTTCACCAGCGACATACCCAGGAGCAAAAAGGCACAGTTGGCTCTGTTCGCAGACGACACGGCCATTTATTGCTCAGGCACCAAACAAGCCTCGATTTCTCTCACTCTCCAAAGAGCGGTCACCAAACTTGGCGACTGGTTCAGGAAGTGGAGAATTGAAGTGAATCCCGACAAAAGTCAAGCGGTTCTTTATTCAAAACCGCGCCATAAGCCCACCCCCCCCCGACCAATCTCCATGTTCGGTAAGCCTATCCCTTGGGAGAAGCGAGCCAAATATCTAGGTGTGATTCTCGATGAGCACCTCACCTTCGCAGAGCACATAAAGAAGGTTCGTTCGCGCGCCGCTTTCGCTCTCGGTAGACTCCACTCGATAATGAATGCAAAAAGCAAGTTGTCACTAAAGTGCAAGTTGCGCATTTACACGGCGTGCATACGTCCTATTATGACGTACGCCTGTGCAGTCTTTGCTCACGCGAAACCCCACCACATCCATAGGATGCAGACCCTACAGAACCGTGCCCTCCGAATGATCACGGGATCCCCCTTTTATGTCCGGAACGAGATCCTCCATCTCGATCTCAAAATCCCCACCATCCTCCAGTTCATGAAACGCAACTCCAAGCGTTTCTTTGATACCGCCGCCAAACATCGCAACCCCCTAGTTGTCGCGGCCGCTAAATATACCCCCTCCAATATTAGTAAAGTCCGCCGTCCGAGGCACACACTATTAGACCCAGACGACCCTATTACTCTCCTCCAGGAAAGCAATAGGGCTACTAGTACAGTACACAAACATAAAAAACCGACATTCCGACCCCGCCGCCGAGGTCCATCGCGAAAACCCCGAGTTAATAAATCCCCCCGACCCTTGCTCGAAGAAGCGCCAGCCCGCGCCGAAGCTGAGCCTGTAGCTTTAAATTCCCCAGATTAATAATAATTACCCAAGTTTGATCCAGCCTGTCCCAACTTGCTGTCCCCCCAGTGACGCCCTAAGCCGAGGTTCGTACCCCACAGGGGGTGCCCTTAGCGCGCAGTCACTTAGTATTTGTAAGTAACACGCCCCTGGCTGGAGGCTTTGAGTTATTAGCTTAAGGCAGCCACAGGATTGACCGGTTAAGTAGTCACGGCCACTCTTGGCCAACTACGAGATGCCATAGTTAGGAAAAAAAAAAAAAAAAAAAAAAAACGGTATCGGCTCAGGATTAGCCAGTGGTCGAACGACTGACTCATCCTACGCATATCAGTTTGCTCCGCGCGGACCGCATTATTTTAATCGTTGCCTCTGTGTTTGCACAAGTAACATAGCCGGCACTTGTGTGGACACAGGGGGAGCCCCACCGTGCTGCCCGGTGAGCCGTCACCGGTGCGGTCGCGGAGGACCACGCCCACGGGATGCCGAAGCCCGACAAGCGCGGCTCTTTGGGCCGCGGTGTCGGGTCCCAGGAAGACCTTCCGGCGCTGGACCGGGCGATGTCGATGCCGAATATCGGTGACGCGTCGTCCGGTTCGTCGCCGGCCGGACCGTCCCAGCGAAGAGGAGGAGAGGAGGGAAGAAGAGGGGAGGGGAGCGCCGCTGTAGCTGGCGGCCCACCGACGACATCGGCGCCTGCGCGCGTTGCGCCGACGCCGCCGTCGAGCCGACAACAGGCGGTACCCATCCGCCCCGCCGCGTTCCGCCCGGTACCTATCCAGGCCCCGGGGCCGGCCGCGAGTATAGGCCATGCGCCGCATGCGCGAGCCGCGCTGCCTTCTGCGCGCGCGCCCGCACCTGTGCGCACCTCTGCGCCGGCCGCGCGAACTGTTGCGCCCGCCGCGCACCCTACCGCGCCCGCTGCGCGTACCATCGCGTCCGTACGCACCACCGCGCCCGCGCGTGCCGCCGCGTCGACCGCGAACCCCGCGACTACCGCGCGTCCCCGCGCACCGCCCGCGCGCATTGCCGCGCCGCCGCCGCGCTTTGCGCCGCCGCCCGCGCCTACCGGTGCTGCGCCCGCACAGGCGCCTAAAGCTGTGCCAGCTTCGCGCACCGCCACATCCGGTCCCCGCCTCTCGCTGGCGAGACCGGCGACGGCTAAGCAGGAGCGGCCAGCGCCAACATTGGAACCAGCGCCTGAATCACCGGCGCCACCACGAGCCTCAGCCTTCGACTCGCCCGCCATGCTGTCGGCATGCTCGTCACGCGTAGGGTCGAGCATGTCGCTGGCATCCGTGGGCTCGGCCGCGTCCGGTCAAGAAGTCGAGTCTCGGGACACGTCCCTGCGATCCGGTACGCGGCCCACCGTGGGAGGAGCTGACGCCGCCGCGATGTCGCCGGCATCACCGACACCGTCGCTGGGGTTCGGCTTCGAATTTCAGTTTGAGGCCAGAGCCCAGCGACGCAGGAGGAGCTCCGGCGAGACTGCGGCCGAACAGGAGGAGGCGAAGCGGTACTGCCTCGACCCGCCGCGGCCACAGCGCGACCACGCGCCGCGAGGTCGGGGTACGCCCGCGTCGCTCACATTTGCCGACGCGGCGCGCTGCATACCACCAGCGTCGCCGTCTCCAGCACCGGAAGAGTCTCCAGCAGGGGTAAGTGATAATAATTTACCCCCTGCCCCCACCGTATCCACTGCAACTAATGCACCCCCTGCCGCCGCCCCCGGCGCTGCGACGACGACGAAGACGAAGCCGGGGAGGAAACCGCGCTACCCTCCGTTGGTAGTGGAGAGGCTACCCAACTGGGCCGCGCACTTCAGGGCCATCAGCGCCAAGCTGGGCCGGCCTCCCAATGCGCGTCCATACGGGACGGGGGTGAAGTTCTCCCCCGATACCGAAGACGAGTATAGGCTGGTCCAGCGTTACCTGACTGGCCTGGAAAAGGATAGCGGCGTCTCCTGGTTCGCCTACTCACTGCCGGCGGACAGGAACCTTAAGATCGCCATCAGGGGGCTGCCTGCAGACACAGACCCCAAGGAGATCGAGGAGGAACTCCGAGCGTTGGGGTACCAGCCGGAGTATGTGCGCCACATTAAGGGCGCACAAGGACGACCCGGCTGCGTGTTCCACGCAATTTTAAAGAAAACCCCCGACGTTCGGGCTATCTATGACACCACTGTGTTTCTTTATATGCGGGGTGTCAAGATAGAGGCTTGGCGAGGCAAACGTGGGCCCGCCCAGTGCCACCGATGCCAACGTTTTAGGCACAGCTCGCATCAGTGCCACCGCCCGCTCGCTTGTGTGCGATGCGGAGGCGAACACGCGGCACGAGACTGCCCACGCCCGCGGGAGGAGCCGGCCACTTGCGCTAACTGCGGTGGCCCGCACCCCGCGTGTAATATAAAGTGCCCCGTGTTCCAGGTAGAAATAAGGAACAAGCGAGCGGGGACTGTCGCCATCACGGCCGCTACACGCCGGCCGTTAGTGGCCACCGAAGGGCTACAAATGATGCCTACAGAAGAGGCTCAAGGCGCGTCGCTGATGGCGGCAGCCAATGGGCCCACAGGAAGAGACCAAGCCACCTCCTCGAGGCGGAGGAAGAAGCATCGACGCGGGGGCAAGGGAAAGGGCAAGAAGGCCGAACCCACTTCCGCGGCGACCAAGGAAGAAGTCCCAACGGCCGGCCCTGCCTCAGACAAGGTGCAGGCTGTGACTGTCCAACATCCTACCACTAGCGCCGGCATAGCGCAGCGGCAGGAGCGGGAACATAAAGAGTTGGCTAAAGAGACGCGCGTCTCCACTGTCGCTGCTAGCGCCGCCACTGAGAAGCGGAAGAACGTGGACCAATTAAAGTCCACCAAAGACACGCCTGGCGGCGCTACCGGCGCTACGATACTGACTTCAAAGAAGGACTTCACAGCCTGTGCCATCAAGTTGTTAATGGACCTAATTAAGGCCATTAGGCAGGGCCAAGACGTAGAGACGGTCATCCTCGACGGCCTGGCCGAACTTTTAAAGCTTTACCATGGCTAAGTCGTTGAGGGTGATCCACTGGAACGCCCGCGGCCTTCGGGATAAGGTCGCCCCCCTCCGCCATCTCCTTCGGGAACAAAACATCGACGTGGCGCTTATAAGCGAGACGCTCCTGGGTCCCGAGGACAGGATTAGGGTCCCGGGATATCTCGTTTACAGGAAAGACGAACGGTCGGCTCACAACATTAGATACCGTGGTCTGGCGGTACTTGTGAGGCGTAGAGTCGTCCATCAAGAGCTCCCCTTGCCGTCGCTCAACACGATGTACGCGTTGGGTGTTCAGCTGCACGTAGCCGGCGAGGATATAGAAATATACGCCTGCTATAAGCCGCCCGCGGCTCATCTGGACCTGGCAGAGCTGCGGGCACTTATTGATGCTTCACCCAGAGCAACAATCCTCGCCGGTGACTTCAATTGTAAGCACCCAGCGTGGAACTCCATCCAAACGAACACCGAGGGGAGACGACTCTACGCGGACGCGGAAGCCTTCGGCTATACGGTGTCCGGCCCAGAGACGCCGACCCATTACCCGGACGACATAAGACACATGCCGGACGTGCTGGACATCGTAGTCCACCGAGGGCTACAGGGCCAGATCACGGAACAAGTGATAGACGACGAGTTGCAGTCGGACCACCAACCTGTACTCGTCGTCTTATCGGGTATGCCGACCCGACTGAAGCCATTAGCGCCACGTCGATCCTTGGATTGGACAGTTTTCACAGATAAAGTAGAGGCCACCACGCCGACTCGGCCTATTGCCACCTCCGCGGACGTAGACCAGACGGCGGATGACGTCACTGCTTGCATCCAAAGCGCCTTAGAAGCGGCGACTACAACGCAGCCGCAGGGGAGAGGGCTACTGCCGCCCCTGCCGGCGTGTATATCAGCGCGATGATCGCCGTGAAGAGGCGCCTTCGCAAGCAGTGGCAACAGTCAAGATGTCCCACACTCAAGACGCAGCTCAACCGTCTCGCGGAAAAGGTGAAGGCCGAGTTACAGGCACACACCGCCGCGAGCTGGGAGGAACGAATCGACGCCACTACGGACAGTTGGCCGTCGGTTCACAAACTCTGCCGCCAACTCACGAACACCCCAGCTCCGGTGCGTCCACTGCTTAACAGTGACGGGGCGCTCAGATATGTAGCGGAGGACCGGGCGGAGGTCTTCGCCGAGCACCTGGAGCGTCAGTTCCGCCCCAACCCGACCAGCGACGTCGAGCATGTCGCAGCGGTCGAGCAACACCTGGGAGACTACTTCGCCACGCCGATAGCTCCCGATGAGGACCCTGTCTTCTTCTCGCCTGGCGCAGTTAGACGCGCCATCCTAAGAACGAAGCCTAGGAAGGCCCCCGGTGCTGACGGTATCACCAACACAGCGCTGCGCCACCTGCCGTTCCGTATGGTAGCGGCGCTGGCGCGCCTGTACACGGCGATACTGCGCACGGGGGCCTTTCCCGCCTCGTGGAAGGAAGGGCGCGTCATCATGCTGCCCAAGGCGGGGAAAAACATTCTGAAGCCGGAGAGCTATCGGCCGATCACTCTGCTGCCGACGGTCTCCAAGGTGTTCGAAGCACTCCTGCTGCGACACCTCCAACCACACATTGCGCCGCGGCCGGAACAGTTTGGGTTTCGGGCGGAACATAGCACGACGCTCCAGCTGTCGAGGGTACTGCACCACCTCACAGCTGCGCATAATAAGAAGGAGTACTCGGTGGCAGTATTCCTCGACATGGAGAAGGCCTTCGACCGTGTGTGGCACGACGGCCTTATTTACAAGTTGGCCACGTCAGACGCGCCCCGTCGCGTTGTTAAAGTGGTCTCTACTTTTCTGTCCCACAGGAGTTTTAGGGTGGTGGTCGACGGAGCGCTATCAAGCGCCCGCCCGGTGTTGGCTGGTGTGCCGCAGGGTAGCTGCGTCTCGCCGGCGTGTTACTCACGCTACACCGACGACATCCCCACTACGCCCGATGCGACACTAGCGCTGTATGCTGACGACGCCGCGTACATTACCACCTCGCTTAATGCGAAACACGCGGCGGTCAAAATGCAGCGCGCCCTCGATCTTCTTCCCGAGTGGCTGTCGAAGTGGCGGCTGTCGGTGAACGTGGGTAAGACGCAGGCGATGGTCACTGGAGCCGCGCCCCTCCCACCACCCCTGAAGCTGCAAGGAGCCGACGTCGAATGGTCGCCCCGGGTCAAGTACCTGGGTGTCACTATCGACCGTCGGCTCACGATGGGGCCACACGTCCGCGCGGTCGCCGCACGGGGGAGGGTCGCCCGCAACCTCCTTAAACCGGTGCTCTCGTCCCGCATCCCGGCGCGCATCAAGTTGGGCGTGTACAAACTGTACGTGCGCCCAATCTTGATGTACGCCGCCCCTGCTTGGTTCGCCCTCACGAGCGAGTCGAGCCGGAAGTTGCTCCGCGCGCAGCAGAGTCTTGCGCTGCGGATTATAGTTGACGCTCCTCGCTTCGTGAGGAACGATGTCCTGCATCGGGACCTCGGGATTGAGAGCCTGGATGAGTTTGCTGGGCGCCTCGCGAAGGGAATGTTCGCGCGTGCCGACGCATCCGCTTGGCCCCACGTCAAGCAGATAGCGCCCTGGCATGCGCGCCCCCCCGACGCGAGACCCCTCCCCCGCGACCTGGTCGCGGACGATGACCCCATCCACCCACCGGATTGACCTCCGAGTATGCCGCCTCCGGTCTACACGCGGCATACTTGTGACAATAGACTCCACATACTTTACATGCATCTGTTGCGTAGCGCGTGCTAGGTTAATATAGGCGCGTTACGTAGCAAACATCAGACATTCACCTCTAGACAGGCACCCAACTCACACGTGTAGGTGCGGTGCGGGCCGCATTTCACGTAGACACCGGACGGTGTTACACAGCACAATACCGTCCTAACACACACGACAGCCTCTTAGCCCGGACTGTGATCGGCTAGCTCTGAGATCAGGACGGGCGGGGGCTATTCACCTTATCTGTAGGAGCGTGGAGTCGGCACCTCTGTCGCTGGTCGTCCTCGTCGGGCCTCCCCCAGGTAACTGGGGGTCTCACCTGGCGGGGGCTGACCGCCGAGGTGTCGTGAAGCAAGCGGCGTTGTGGATCAACGTCGTAACGCGCCTACAGAAACACCAATAGCAACCATTCACATGGGCGTGCACGCACGCCCACTACCGCCAGCCGCTATAGGCGCATACAGCGAGGGGCCCGTATTTGCGGGCCACTGTATAGCTTCCGCGGGAAGGGGGCTAAGCCCCGACACCGCTAGCCGCGCCCCCTGACGGGGACGTAGCGACATCCAACAAGTATCGGCTCAGTCAGCGGGCAGCAGTTGAAGAAATAGGAACACTACAAGAAGATTAAAGAAGGCTTCAAGCTTCAACATTGGTTTTATTCCTCACCAACCCAGCACATAAATGTGTATCCCGCACATTTAATGGTCCTTCGAGCACCGGATATTGTGGGGAATATTACCTGAAGATAGTGCTATAGTGAAGAAGCTTTGAAGAAATTACTTAATCTTCGTGTTAGTATCATCGACTTCGAAGATCAGCTGACATCATGCCCGTTACGCGCTCCGAGGGTAAGGGCCGCAAGCCGTCGGGTGAACAAAAGCCGTCATCATCGGAAGCCACTCCAGGGACTTCTGCGACGGATACCAGCACGGAAGCCACATCCGAATCGACACAGACAGGGACGACTGCCACGGAGAGTTCAGACCAGACCTTCACCTCCGCGACGACCGACCCAACCACAGTGACTTCCGCTGCCATCGCCTCAGTTGCCAGCACCCCCGCGTCGGCAGCCACCGCGCCCCCCCCCTCGGTCGCCATCGCGCCCCCCGCCTCGCACCCCGCCGGTGTCGCCGCACCCTCTGTCACCCTCTCCGCCGCGACGACACTCACTGCAGGTGCGAAATCGAAACAGCTGATGAAGCCACCCGCCGCTGTCACCTCTAGAGAAAATCGCCGTGATACTGACGCCTCGACAGTGAAACGAGTTGTCAAGAATGCCGGTACGTCGAAACCAACCGGCCCACAGCTCCTCCGTCCCCCTAGCAAGAAAGGGGGAGGGGGGGGGATCGACGCATAGCAAGACGAAGTTGCAAAAAATCGCCAAAGCAAAGGAAGATTTGCTCCGCCTCCAAGTCGAACTAGCTGCTGCACGCTTGGCCGCGCTAGAAACGGAGGAAGAAGAAGAAGAAGAAGGAGAAGAAGATGATGTCTCCCTCTACTCAGAAGTCAACGCCCGAGTGGACAACTGGTTGGATAACCAGGTGACTCGCCCCGTTCTAACCATCGCCAACGAGCCACACCGCCCTCCGCCGGAGCCGACGATCGTCCACGAAGAACCACCGAAACAAGAAGAAGTTCATCGAACACCGGCGGGAGGTCAAGGAGACCTAGCCCTCCTAGCTGAAGCTATCACTAGGGCTATCAGCGCCGCCCAGCGACCCAAGTTCATCGAATTACCTTTCTTCAGCGGGTCGCATCAGGAGTGGCTACCCTTCCGCGCCGCCTACTACGAGTCTGAACCGATGTTCAGCACCGTCGAGAACATCAACAGGCTACGAAGAAATTTGAAGGGGAAGGCCAGAGAAGCGGTAGAAGGATTGCTCATCACCAACGCACACCCTTCTGAGGTGATGAAGACTTTGGAGTCAAGATTCGGAAGACCAGAGTCAATCGCCATGATAGAAATAGAAACGCTTCGAAGTCTGCCACGCCTCTCCGAGTCACCGAGAGACATCTGCATATTCGCCACTAAGATCTCCAACGTCGTAGCAACATTGAAGACATTGGGTTGTTTCAACTACATGTACAACCCCGAACTTGCGAAGACATTAGTGGACAAGCTGACGCCGACGCTTCGGTACCGCTACTATGACTTCTCATCGACGCAACCAAAAGAAGATCCCTGCCTCATCAAACTAGATAGATTCTTCAAGAGGGAAGCTGAACTGTGCGGACCCTATGCGCTTCCTGAACAGGTGGCAGCACCATCGACAGCCGCACCACACAAGAAGACTCAGCGAGTCACCAACGTCACAGAGAAGAACAACACACCGAAGTGCTTCGTGTGCGACGAGACAAGCCACACCAACGCGACGGAGTGCGACACATTTAAGAAGATGGAAGCCAATTCAAGATGGGATGCTGCGAAGTCCAAGCGCCTCTGCTTCAAATGCCTACGTTATAGAAGCAAGACTCACAACTGCCGAACGAAACCATGTGGTGTCAACGGGTGCAAGTACACGCACCACAAGCTACTTCATTATGAAAAGAGGATAGAAAAGGCAGAGGAGACAGAAAACAACGAGGCGATAGAAGTAATCAATTCGACGTGGACAATAAAGAAGCAATCCTATCTGAAGATCCTGCCGGTCCAGGTGAAGGGGCCAAAGGGAGCTGTCAACACATTCGCACTGATGGACGACGGATCAACGGTCACGCTCGTCGACGACGACGTCGCTGAGAGCATAGGAGCTACAGGACCTTTAGATCCACTGAAGATAGAAACCATCAACGAGCTGAAGACGGCTGAATCGACATCAAGAAGGGTAACCATCGGGCTGAAAGGGGTCAACAACCGAGAAGAGCAAATTCAAGCAAGAACAGTGAAGAACTTACAAGTCTCCTCTCAACGAGTTCCACAAGAGTTAGTGGAGGGATGTCCACACCTATCGGACATCAAGACACATCTCACATACTCTAATGCGAAGCCGCGCGTACTCATCGGGCAAGATAACTGGCATCTTCTGCTGACTAAAGAAACCAGGAAAGGAGACAAGGACCATCCAGTGGCATCTCTCACGCCGCTTGGATGGGTACTCCATGGAAGCCAAACGAACTCCTTCGGTCAGAAGATTGACTTCGTGTCGCATATGAAGGAAGCTAAAGATGACCTCGAGGACCTGGTGAAGAGATACTTCGAGACGGACGCCCTCTGCATAAACCCGAAGAGACCGAAGACCGATCCAGAAGAGAAGGCACTTCGAATACTGGAACAGACAACTGAAAAGATCGAAGAAACAAGATATCAGACTGGCCTCCTCTGGAAAAAGGAAGACATCAAGTTCCCAGATAATTACGAAAACTCACTGAAGAGGCTCTTCAACATTGAAAAGAAGATCGATCGCGACCCGGTCCTCAAGAAGAAGTACGTCGAACAGATGGACGCCCTTATAGGAAAGGGCTACGCCGAGCCCGCGCCGCCACAGAAAACTCCGGAGAAGACTTGGTACCTGCCTCACTTCGCGGTCATCAACCCCATGAAGCCGGACAAACTACGCGTTGTGCATGACGCCGCCGCCAAGACCAGAGGAGTAGCCCTCAACGATATGCTTCTCAAAGGTCCGGATTTGCTTCAATCGCTACCGGGTGTCGTCATGCGCTTCCGACAGCATCTCATCGGGGTCACAGCGGACATCAAGGAGATGTTCATGCAGGTCAAGCTACGCACCGAAGACCGAGACGCACTGCGGTACTTGTGGCGTGGGGATCGCCGCGACAACCTACCTCCGGAAGAGTACAGGATGACTTCATTGATCTTCGGGGCATCGAGTTCACCATCGACAGCAATCTACGTCAAGAACTTGAACGCCAAACAACATGAGAAGACTCATCCGGAAGCCGCAGCTGCTATCATAGACAAACACTACGTCGATGATTATCTCGATAGCTTCAGAAGCCTGGAAGATGCAGTGAAGATAACAACGAGTGTGCGCGAAGTGCACAAGAAGGCCAGCTTCGAACTGAAGCAATGGAAATCGAACTCAGCGTCACTCCTAGAGGCACTGGGAGAGGAACACCACATAGAAGAGCTGGAGCTGTACAAGACGGAAGAACAAACAGAACGAGTATTAGGCGTCATCTGGAAAATAAGCTCAGACGAGCTGACGTTCAACCTCAACTTAGCACGAATACCTTCGACACTAATCGAAGGAAAGCAGCCAACGAAGAGAGAAGCCTTGCGCATCGTCATGTCACTCTTCGACCCGTTAGGATTCGCCTCGCCTGTCACCATTAGGGCAAAACAGTTACTCCAAGAAGTTTGGCGCCGAGGAACACCGTGGGACGACCGGATCGATGAAGACTTGACGGAGCAGTGGGAATCGTGGATGGGACACTTGAAAAGTCTTCACGACGTAACAATCCCGCGGCAGTATCTACACTACAGCGATGCCGCTTCCCTCGAACTCCACGTCTTCAGCGACGCCAGCGAATAGGCCTACTCTACGGTCCTGTTCTGGAGAGCAGTAACGCCGGACAGCGAAGTTGGCATATCATTCATCATGGCCAAGGCAAAGGTGGCACCGCTAAAGTTGACAAGCATACCAAGACTGGAGCTACAAGCAGCAGTTATGGGGACCAGACTCGCCGACACAGTCATAGAAGAGCACGAGAGGAAGCCCGACAGAAAAGTGTTCTGGACCGATAGCAAGACGGTACTCACCTGGATAAGGACAGGGTCACGTTCTTACAAACCCTACGTAGCTCACCGTCTCGCAGCAATAGAAGAGAGCTCCAAAGTCAACGACTGGCGCTGGGTTCCGACGAAGCAGAATGTTGCTGACGACGCAACAAGAGATGTACCAACCGCCTTCGACAAGAATCATCGATGGTACAAAGGGCCAGATTTCCTCCACTTGACGGAAGACTACTGGCCAATGGAACCTGTGAAGACAACAGCGGAAGAACCTTCCGAAGAAGAGAAGACGCACCACATGATCAATAGAAGAAGACTGAGGCTAGCGGAGAGTTTACCTGATCCAGCGAAGTTCTCCAGCTGGGATCGGCTCCGGTATGCGACAGCACGTGTTCTGCAGTTCATCGACCTCTGCAGAGCCCCCAACCAGAAGGTCAACTACCGACGAACAAAGAAAAATAAAGAAGCGGATCCCACATGGAGGAAGAACAAGCCGACAGCAGTGAAACAGCAGGCACCCGTACCGAGAAAGAGATCGACACTTAACCTGCTCCCAGTCACGGCCGAGGTCCTCAAGAAAGCAGAAGAGCTACTGATGCGGTCTTCACAAGAAGAAGCCTTCACAGAAGAGATAGAGAAATTGAAAAATGGGAGGCCAATCGCCAAGGAGAGCCGCCTTCACCAGCTCAGCATCGAGTCCATCAACGGTTCACTCCGACTTCGGAGCCGCATCCGAGCGGCCAGGGACATACAAGAAAACGTCAAGAGCCCGCTAGTGGTCGACGGGGATCATCCAACGGTGAAGTTATGGATACGGGCAGTACACCGACAGCTACATCACACCGGCGTCGAGGCAACGATCAACGAATGTCGCCAACAGTACTGGGTACTAAGATTGCGACCCATCACGCGCGCAATCCTTCGACAATGCCTCTTCTGCCGCATGAAGACTCAAGTGCCGCCGTATCCGAGAACCGGAGACTTACCAGCGTGTCGCTTAGCACATCACAAGCGACCCTTCACCTTCACCGGGATAGATTATTTTGGACCTCTCTCCGTGACCATCGGACGTACCAAACAGAAGAGATATGTAGCCATCTTCACGTGTCTCACGACGCGAGCCATCCATCTCGAAGTCGTCGGCTCGCTCAGCGCCGATTCAGCGGTAATGGCGGTCAGACGAATGATCGCGCGACGTGGCTGCCCGGCTGAAATTTGGTCGGACAACGGCACCAACCTGAAGGCTGCCGACAAGGAACTTCGACGAACAATCGACGCAGCGACAGCGGAGGAAGCAGCGAAGAGGACCATCTCCTGGCGTTACATCCCGCCCGGAGCTCCGTTCATGGGTGGTGCCTGGGAACGCATGGTGCGTTCCGTGAAGACTGCGCTCGCAGCAACACTCCACGAGCGCCACCCCACCGAAGAAGTCCTCACCACTCTACTAGCTGAAGTGGAGTACACCGTCAACAGCCGTCCGCTGACCCACGTCTCTGTCAGCGCAGAGGATCCAGAGGCCCTGACTCCCAATCACTTCCTGCTGGGAGGTCCTGGGCGCGTGCCACAACCGGGCACGTTCTCCGAGCAGGACACCATCTCCCGGTCCGGCTGGCGAGCTGCACAAAGACTCGCCGACATCTTCTGGCTCCGCTGGGTAAAGGAGTACCTTCCCGAGCTCCAACACCGGCGGGAGCCCCACGGAAGAGGTCAAGAGGTCAAAGTGAATGACCTCGTGCAGATCGTCGACCCGAACCTACCCCGCAACGTGTGGATACGAGGACGAGTCATCGCGGTATATCCCGGACCCGACAGCATCGTGCGGACGGTGGACGTGCAGACCAAGGGAGGTGTCCTGCGCCGGCCGGTGAGGAAGCTGGTGATCCTGCCCCTGCCTACGGACGACCTGCCCGCACCAAGTTGTAATGCGACGCAGTCGCACGGCGGGAGTGATGTGCGGGACAGTGACAGACAAACAGTTATACAGGGTGTGGCGTAAATAATGGATAATCCTGTATCTGGGAATGGAGGACCCCAAGCCCTATAATATAAAAAATTCTCAAACCCGAGAGTAATTTATTTGCAGAAATCAGATAGTGAAAATTCCTTCATTTGTGAATACGATGGCCGAGGAAGTGACTAAAGGTGGCAATGAAAAATAAATTACTCTCGGGTTTGAGAATTTTTTATATTATAGGGCTTGGGGTCCTCCATTCCCAGATACAGGATTATCCATTATTTACGCCACACCCTGTATGTATAGTATAGTTATAGTGTTCACATAGTAAGTTAAGATGTCTTGTAAATAGTACTTCATGTTTCTTTATATTTTGTATTTTTGTTAAATAGATCTTAGTTTATAGAATGTAAAAATATATGCTTTACCATAGTTTTATAGATAATAGAGAGAGAAAAACGCAAACAATGTCACGCGGCTCTCATTAAGGTGAAGTTTCGTCGTATTTAAGCTAACTGTGCCGAAATCGACTCTATTCTGATTGGCTAAAAATTCCCGTGCTCTGATTGGCTGACCAATCAGACTGCCCACATTTCATTAGCCATTTTAGTATAAATATCTGGAGGGATTTCGGTATCGGCACATTCCCTCGCTCGACTCCGCTGTGGACGGTCGTGCCGCTGACGCATCCCGCTCGCTGCACCGCTGACTCACCGCTGACTCACCGCCATCGAAGCTCGCTCGTGACGCCACGTCACGCTCCGACTCCAGTAGTCTCTGACTGCACCCTTTATCAATTATTGCCTTTTTCAAGGCGATCGTTGACAAATTGTTTCTTTGACGTCGTCCGTCTCATAAACGTTCGGCGTGTCTCCTTGACCCCCTCAGGGAAAAAACCACAGTTTCGTGGTCCTTGACGGATACCTCACGGTGACAACCAAGTCAAGGGGGTGTTGACCCAACACACCCGCTGAGCCCCTTCAGGGTAAGGCAGTCAATTGGACGGGTCCCAGAGTTAACCGGCCTTGGGGGGTCTCCTAGTCGGCTCTGGTGACAGTTTTCCTTCCACAGTCACTCACCTAGTGTCTTTAGGGTGTGTCTACACCCTTCGCGCTAGACTGGTCAGGGCCCTGTCGCACATTAAGATTGGCGACAGGTTTCAGCTCTAGGGCTCACCAGTAGGTACACACCTCCCTGTCTGCACCCGACAGGGAGGGCCACACATCCCCGGGCCCATCCACCCGGGGAGTAGGAGTAGGATCATTAGGTCCCCTTATTTTTTCCTAATTTTCTTTTTAAATTCCCTTTTGCTACGATGTCTGACGCAGACATCGTAGCTTTTGCAAGAGAGGTCCTTTTTAAGGACCCCGATTTCTTGCTGAAATACGGGAAGGCTTGGCGTAGTCGCCACGTCGACCCAAGCGAGGCTCTCGAGAGCCCGCTTTCCCCCCCTGTAGCAGACAGGGGCACCCCTCCTACGGCGGTTTCGATGCCGTCCGTAGTCTCCCCCCAGCCCGAGGTGATGGACACCTCCACCCCTCCTTCGGACTCAGAGTCCGAAGACGCCATCTCTCTCACTTCCTCCTCCTCCTCCTCAGACGACTATCAGGTCGTCGGAAAGGGAGGGAAGAGGAAGAAGAGCGCCTCCTCAAAGGCCGGTAAGGCCAAAAAGCCTCTGGCGGCAGCCATCCCCGCCGCCCCCGCCCCCACCTCCTCCTCTGCCTCTGTCCCCACGGCACCCATCCCAGCCAGTCCGTCCCAGGCCGGTAAGCCTGTATCTGCTACCCCTGCCTCCGCGGCAAATAGCGCCCCCTCATCCTCCTCCCAGGATGCCCCCCCCGCCCTGACTCCAGCTTCTTCTGCCCCCAAGAAGCTGGCACCCCCCCCGCCTGTGTTCATTCAGGACAAGGCTAAGTGGACAGATGTGTCCCAATGGTGCACCGAGCAAAAGATCGGTTTCACCAACGCCCGATCCACCCAGCAGGGTATCAAAGTGAGCGTCCCTACGTCCAAGGACTATAGGGAGCTCACCAGGCTCCTTCGGGCGAGAGGTGTGTCCTTCCACACCTACACTCTTCCCGAGGAGCGCCAGACCCGAGTGGTAATTCGTAGGATTCCTAAAGAAATCCCTACTGACGCCATCAAGGCCGACTTAGAGGCCCAAAATATCCCTGTTTCGGAGGTCCACCGAATGCACCGCGCCAGAGGTGGTCAAGCATTCGACATGGTCCTTGTCGTCTGTCCCCCAACTGAAGGGCACCACCCGATCTTTGGTGTAAAAACCATATGCCACCTCGTGGGCTTTGAGATCCAGAAGCCCAATAAATATGGCTTCATCGGTCAGTGTCACCGATGCCAGCTATACGGCCACGCGCAGAAGAACTGCCACGCTAAACCCAGGTGCGTCAAGTGCCTGGGCGAGCACGGCACTTCTGACTGCCCCCGCCCTAAAGACCGTACCCTCTGCACCGAGCCACCTAGCTGTGTGCTATGTGGTGAGTCAGGTCACCCGGCAAATTACCGGGGCTGCCCTAAAGCCCCGAAATTATCCCCCAAACTGGCCAAGCGCGCAGTCGCCCGCCAGCAAAGGGAAGCCCCCGCCCCTTCGACCCAAATGCCAGAACGGCTAAGCCCTCAAAGGCCTAGCCCCTGGACGGCCCTTAACCATCAAAGGGCTTTCCCGGCCCTGGCCAAAACCAGCCCCCCACCTCCATCCATCCCAGCGCTGATGGACCCCCTCAACCGCGCCGCTGCGCCCGCCCCCGCCCTCCCCCCGAGACCGGTGCAAGCGCCTAAAACCGCCCCTGCAGCCAGAACTGCACCCCCCCACTCACCGACTACGGTTGGCCCTAACCCCCTTGACCCCTTTAACATCATTTCGGGCACCTTCACGGCCTTCCTCACCCCACGCGCCAGGAAAATGGCAAGCGAATTAGTCGCTGCCAGAAATGCCGGCAACCTTCTCCAGATTCTGGAGATATATAACTCTTATCCCGAAATCACCCAAGCCCTATCCTCCTTCGCCAACCTTCCCAACCCCCACTATGGATAAAGAAGCCAAAGGGAGAACTAAGCCCCGATCCCTTAAATTAGGCTACTTCAATGCCAATGGCATTCGCGATCAACGCGATGAGATCGCCGAGTTCCTCCGTGATCATCAAATTGATATTCTCCTTATACAGGAATCCTTCCTCAAGCCCAACGTCCGTAACCCGTCAATCGCTAACTACTGCGTAGTTCGCAACGACAGGTCTCGGTGTCACAAGGGTGGCACCCTCATATACTATAGAAAGGTTCTTCACTGCATCCCTATGGACCCTCCCCCCCTATCCAAATTAGAAGTGTCTGTATGCCGGTTAGGCATGTCAGGACACCAACCGATCACCCTAGTATCGGCCTATGTTCCCCCCCAAACCTCGTCAGAAAATCCCCAGTCGATTTCTGACGACCTCTCTGCCCTCTTCGGCCTGAGCGATTCCGTTATCATAGCGGGCGACCTCAACGCCAAACACCCTGCCTGGAACAGCAACACCACCTCAGCCAGAGGGAGACAGCTGTTCGGTCTCTGCCCCATACTAAATTTCGATGTCATCGCCCCGATGACTCCAACCCACTTTCCCCACGACCCCAACCATACCGCCGACGTCCTCGACATAGCGCTTCTGAAGAATATCAACCTACGGTTGGATTCTATAGAGGCGGTACAAGAGCTCTCCTCTGACCACCGACCAGTGGTCATGAAACTGGCCCCCCGTGTCGGTCTCCATGACCCCACTCAACCCCCTCTCACCAAAATAGTCACAGATTGGAGGAAAGTAAGCAATAGCCTGAAATCCACTTCTTCCCAACACCTGGACTCCATCCCTGATCAGTTCGACTCTGTCGCAGACACGACGGCCGCGATCGACTCGCTCACTGAGCACGTACAATCAGTCCTGAACGACTGTTCAAAGGTAACTCCAGCGGACGATGACCGTCGCTGGAGATTGCCGGACGATGTGCGTGAACTGTTGCGCGAGAAGAACGCGGCTGTCCGTGCATACAGCAACTTCCCCTGCCTTGCGAACAAAGCCCATATGCGCCATTTACAGCGAGCTGTAAAGACACGCCTAGCGGAGCTGCGTACCGCTGGCTGGGACAGGATGCTAAGCGACCTAGAGCCCACTCATCAGGCCTTCTGGGAACTTCAAAGGAAACTAAAGTCCAAAGAAGTAGTCTCCATGCCCCCCCTACTCCGCCCTGACAAGACCATCGCCTTCGACGATGCAGACAAGGCTGAATGCCTAGCCAACAGCCTCGAGGCTCAATGCTCTCCCAGCTCTCAACCAGTAGACCAAGCTCACTTGTCAAAAGTCGACGCTGAAGTCGAACGTAGAGCCTCCCTTCCCCCAGTTGAAAACCCTGACTATCCTCTGCCTCCCGTCACTCCAGACGAAGTGCACGATATCATCAAGGGTTTAAAGCCCCGTAAAGCTCCCGGCTCAGACGGCATCACAAACAGGGTAATACAACTATTCCCTGCCCACCTCATAATGCTACTGACCACCATCTTCAATGGTGCCATGAGCAATAACATCTTCCCAGATGCATGGAAAAAGGCCACTGTCATCGGCATCCCCAAGCCTGGAAAGCCCAAATCCGAGCCCTCGAGCTACCGCCCCATCAGTCTGCTCAATGTCCTCGGCAAGGTCTATGAGAAACTTATTTATAAGCGTCTCAGAGACTATGCCGAAACAAAAGGCCTCATCCCAAACGAACAGTTTGGTTTTCGAACCCAGCACTCTTGTGTGCATCAGGCCCACCGCATCATCGAACACATAAGCGCTGGCTTCCAGCGTGGCTTGATGACGGGTGTTATATACTTCGACATAGCGAAAGCGTTCGACAGAGTCTGGCACAACGGCTTATTATATAAGCTCTACCAACTCGGTGTGCCGGACCGTCTCGTACTCATCTTACGAGACTTCTTGTCGAACCGCACCTTCCGCTATCGCATCGAAGGAGCACTATCCTCCCCCCACCCTATCCGCGCAGGCGTCCCCCAGGGCTCTGTGCTTGCCCCCCTCATCTTCACGCTGTTCACTAGCGACATACCCAGGAGCAAAAAGGCACAGTTGGCTCTGTTCGCAGACGACACGGCCATTTACTGCTCGGGCACCAAACAAGCCTCGATTTCTCTCACTCTCCAAAGAGCGGTCACCAAACTTGGCGACTGGTTCAGGAAGTGGAGAATTGAAGTGAATCCCGACAAAAGTCAAGCGGTTCTTTATTCAAAACCGCGCCTCTGATCCATTACCGCTGAATCGGCGCTGAGCGAGCCGACGACTTCGAGATGGATGGCTCGCGTCGTGAGACACGTGAAGATGGCTACATATCTCTTCTGTTTGGTACGTCCGATGGTCACGGAGAGAGGTCCAAAATAATCTATCCCGGTGAAGGTGAAGGGTCGCTTGTGATGTGCTAAGCGACACGCTGGTAAGTCTCCGGTTCTCGGATACGGCGGCACTTGAGTCTTCATGCGGCAGAAGAGGCATTGTCGAAGGATTGCGCGCGTGATGGGTCGCAATCTTAGTACCCAGTACTGTTGGCGACATTCGTTGATCGTTGCCTCGACGCCGGTGTGATGTAGCTGTCGGTGTACTGCCCGTATCCATAACTTCACCGTTGGATGATCCCCGTCGACCACTAGCGGGCTCTTGACGTTTTCTTGTATGTCCCTGGCCGCTCGGATGCGGCTCCGAAGTCGGAGTGAACCGTTGATGGACTCGATGCTGAGCTGGTGAAGGCGGCTCTCCTTGGCGATTGGCCTCCCATTTTTCAATTTCTCTATCTCTTCTGTGAAGGCTTCTTCTTGTGAAGACCGCATCAGTAGCTCTTCTGCTTTCTTGAGGACCTCGGCCGTGACTGGGAGCAGGTTAAGTGTCGATCTCTTTCTCGGTACGGGTGCCTGCTGTTTCACTGCTGTCGGCTTGTTCTTCCTCCATGTGGGATCCGCTTCTTTATTTTTCTTTGTTCGTCGGTAGTTGACCTTCTGGTTGGGGGCTCTGCAGAGGTCGATGAACTGCAGAACACGTGCTGTCGCATACCGGAGCCGATCCCAGCTGGAGAACTTCGCTGGATCAGGTAAACTCTCCGCTAGCCTCAGTCTTCTTCTATTGATCATGTGGTGCGTCTTCTCTTCTTCGGAAGGTTCTTCCGCTGTTGTCTTCACAGGTTCCATTGGCCAGTAGTCTTCCGTCAAGTGGAGGAAATCTGGCCCTTTGTACCATCGATGATTCTTGTCGAAGGCGGTTGGTACATCTCTTGTTGCGTCGTCAGCAACATTCTGCTTCGTCGGAACCCAGCGCCAGTCGTTGACTTTGGAGCTCTCTTCTATTGCTGCGAGACGGTGAGCTACGTAGGGTTTGTAAGAACGTGACCCTGTCCTTATCCAGGTGAGTACCGTCTTGCTATCGGTCCAGAACACTTTTCTGTCGGGCTTCCTCTCGTGCTCTTCTATGACTGTGTCGGCGAGTCTGGTCCCCATAACTGCTGCTTGTAGCTCCAGTCTTGGTATGCTTGTCAACTTTAGCGGTGCCACCTTTGCCTTGGCCATGATGAATGATATGCCAACTTCGCTGTCCGGCGTTACTGCTCTCCAGAACAGGACCGTAGAGTAGGCCTATTCGCTGGCGTCGCTGAAGACGTGGAGTTCGAGGGAAGCGGCATCGCTGTAGTGTAGATACTGCCGCGGGATTGTTACGTCGTGAAGACTTTTCAAGTGTCCCATCCACGATTCCCACTGCTCCGTCAAGTCTTCATCGATCCGGTCGTCCCACGGTGTTCCTCGGCGCCAAACTTCTTGGAGTAACTGTTTTGCCCTAATGGTGACAGGCGAGGCGAATCCTAACGGGTCGAAGAGTGACATGACGATGCGCAAGGCTTCTCTCTTCGTTGGCTGCTTTCCTTCGATTAGTGTCGAAGGTATTCGTGCTAAGTTGAGGTTGAACGTCAGCTCGTCTGAGCTTATTTTCCAGATGACGCCTAATACTCGTTCTGTTTGTTCTTCCGTCTTGTACAGCTCCAGCTCTTCTATGTGGTGTTCCTCTCCCAGTGCCTCTAGGAGTGACGCTGAGTTCGATTTCCATTGCTTCAGTTCGAAGCTGGCCTTCTTGTGCACTTCGCGCACACTCGTTGTTATCTTCACTGCATCTTCCAGGCTTCTGAAGCTATCGAGATAATCATCGACGTAGTGTTTGTCTATGATAGCAGCTGCGGCTTCCGGATGAGTCTTCTCATGTTGTTTGGCGTTCAAGTTCTTGACGTAGATTGCTGTCGATGGTGAACTCGATGCCCCGAAGATCAATGAAGTCATCCTGTACTCTTCCGGAGGTAGGTTGTCGCGGCGATCCCCACGCCACAAGTACCGCAGTGCGTCTCGGTCTTCGGTGCGTAGCTTGACCTGCATGAACATCTCCTTGATGTCCGCTGTGACCCCGATGAGATGCTGTCGGAAGCGCATGACGACACCCGGTAGCGATTGAAGCAAATCCGGACCTTTGAGAAGCATATCGTTGAGGGCTACTCCTCTGGTCTTGGCGGCGGCGTCATGCACAACGCGTAGTTTGTCCGGCTTCATGGGGTTGATGACCGCGAAGTGAGGCAGGTACCAAGTCTTCTCCGGAGTTTTCTGTGGCGGCGCGGGCTCGGCGTAGCCCTTTCCTATAAGGGCGTCCATCTGTTCGACGTACTTCTTCTTGAGGACCGGGTCGCGATCGATCTTCTTTTCAATGTTGAAGAGCCTCTTCAGTGAGTTTTCGTAATTATCTGGGAACTTGATGTCTTCCTTTTTCCAGAGGAGGCCAGTCTGATATCTTGTTTCTTCGATCTTTTCAGTTGTCTGTTCCAGTATTCGAAGTGCCTTCTCTTCTGGATCGGTCTTCGGTCTCTTCGGGTTTATGCAGAGGGCGTCCGTCTCGAAGTATCTCTTCACCAGGTCCTCGAGGTCATCTTTAGCTTCCTTCATATGCGACACGAAGTCAATCTTCTGACCGAAGGAGTTCGTTTGGCTTCCATGGAGTACCCATCCAAGCGGCGTGAGAGATGCCACTGGATGGTCCTTGTCTCCTTTCCTGGTTTCTTTAGTCAGCAGAAGATGCCAGTTATCTTGCCCGATGAGTACGCGCGGCTTCGCATTAGAGTATGTGAGATGTGTCTTGATGTCCGATAGGTGTGGACATCCCTCCACTAACTCTTGTGGAACTCGTTGAGAGGAGACTTGTAAGTTCTTCACTGTTCTTGCTTGAATTTGCTCTTCTCGGTTGTTGACCCCTTTCAGCCCGATGGTTACCCTTCTTGATGTCGATTCAGCCGTCTTCAGCTCGTTGATGGTTTCTATCTTCAGTGGATCTAAAGGTCCTGTAGCTCCTATGCTCTCAGCGACGTCGTCGTCGACGAGCGTGACCGTTGATCCGTCGTCCATCAGTGCGAATGTGTTGACAGCTCCCTTTGGCCCCTTCACCTGGACCGGCAGGATCTTCAGATAGGATTGCTTCTTTATTGTCCACGTCGAATTGATTACTTCTATCGCCTCGTTGTTTTCTGTCTCCTCTGCCTTTTCTATCCTCTTTTCATAATGAAGTAGCTTGTGGTGCGTGTACTTGCACCCGTTGACACCACATGGTTTCGTTCGGCAGTTGTGAGTCTTGCTTCTATAACGTAGGCATTTGAAGCAGAGGCGCTTGGACTTCGCAGCATCCCATCTTGAATTGGCTTCCATCTTCTTAAATGTGTCGCACTCCGTCGCGTTGGTGTGGCTTGTCTCGTCGCACACGAAGCACTTCGGTGTGTTGTTCTTCTCTGTGACGTTGGTGACTCGCTGAGTCTTCTTGTGTGGTGCGGCTGTCGATGGTGCTGCCACCTGTTCAGGAAGCGCATAGGGTCCGCACAGTTCAGCTTCCCTCTTGAAGAATCTATCTAGTTTGATGAGGCAGGGATCTTCTTTTGGTTGCGTCGATGAGAAGTCATAGTAGCGGTACCGAAGCGTCGGCGTCAGCTTGTCCACTAATGTCTTCGCAAGTTCGGGGTTGTACATGTAGTTGAAACAACCCAATGTCTTCAATGTTGCTACGACGTTGGAGATCTTAGTGGCGAATATGCAGATGTCTCTCGGTGACTCGGAGAGGCGTGGCAGACTTCGAAGCGTTTCTATTTCTATCATGGCGATTGACTCTGGTCTTCCGAATCTTGACTCCAAAGTCTTCATCACCTCAGAAGGGTGTGCGTTGGTGATGAGCAATCCTTCTACCGCTTCTCTGGCCTTCCCCTTCAAATTTCTTCGTAGCCTGTTGATGTTCTCGACGGTGCTGAACATCGGTTCAGACTCGTAGTAGGCGGCGCGGAAGGGTAGCCACTCCTGATGCGACCCGCTGAAGAAAGGTAATTCGATGAACTTGGGTCGCTGGGCGGCGCTGATAGCCCTAGTGATAGCTTCAGCTAGGAGGGCTAGGTCTCCTTGACCTCCCGCCGGTGTTCGATGAACTTCTTCTTGTTTCGGTGGTTCTTCGTGGACGATCGTCGGCTCCGGCGGAGGGCGGTGTGGCTCGTTGGCGATGGTTAGAACGGGGCGAGTCACCTGGTTATCCAACCAGTTGTCCACTCGGGCGTTGACTTCTGAGTAGAGGGAGACATCATCTTCTTCTCCTTCTTCTTCTTCTTCTTCCTCCGTTTCTAGCGCGGCCAAGCGTGCAGCAGCTAGTTCGACTTGGAGGCGGAGCAAATCTTCCTTTGCTTTGGCGATTTTTTGCAACTTCGTCTTGCTATGCGTCGATCCCCCCCCTCCCCCTTTCTTGCTAGGGGGACGGAGGAGCTGTGGGCCGGTTGGTTTCGACGTACCGGCATTCTTGACAACTCGTTTCACTGTCGAGGCGTCAGTATCACGGCGATTTTCTCTAGAGGTGACAGCGGCGGGTGGCTTCATCAGCTGTTTCGATTTCGCACCTGCAGTGAGTGTCGTCGCGGCGGAGAGGGTGACAGAGGGTGCGGCGACACCGGCGGGGTGCGAGGCGGGGGGCGCGATGGCGACCGAGGGGGGGGGCGCGGTGGCTGCCGACGCGGGGGTGCTGGCAACTGAGGCGATGGCAGCGGAAGTCACTGTGGTTGGGTCGGTCGTCGCGGAGGTGAAGGTCTGGTCTGAACTCTCCGTGGCAGTCGTCCCTGTCTGTGTCGATTCGGATGTGGCTTCCGTGCTGGTATCCGTCGCAGAAGTCCCTGGAGTGGCTTCCGATGATGACGGCTTTTGTTCACCCGACGGCTTGCGGCCCTTACCCTCGGAGCGCGTAACGGGCATGATGTCAGCTGATCTTCGAAGTCGATGATACTAACACGAAGATTAAGTAATTTCTTCAAAGCTTCTTCACTATAGCACTATCTTCAGGTAATATTCCCCACAATATCCGGTGCTCGAAGGACCATTAAATGTGCGGGATACACATTTATGTGCTGGGTTGGTGAGGAATAAAACCAATGTTGAAGCTTGAAGCCTTCTTTAATCTTCTTGTAGTGTTCCTATTTCTTCAACTGCTGCCCGCTGACTGAGCCGATACTTGTTGGATGTCGCTACGTCCCCGTCAGGGGGCGCGGCTAGCGGTGTCGGGGCTTAGCCCCCTTCCCGCGGAAGCTATACAGTGGCCCGCAAATACGGGCCCCTCGCTGTATGCGCCTATAGCGGCTGGCGGTAGTGGGCGTGCGTGCACGCCCATGTGAATGGTTGCTATTGGTGTTTCTGTAGGCGCGTTACGACGTTGATCCACAACGCCGCTTGCTTCACGACACCTCGGCGGTCAGCCCCCGCCAGGTGAGACCCCCAGTTACCTGGGGGAGGCCCGACGAGGACGACCAGCGACAGAGGTGCCGACTCCACGCTCCTACAGATAAGGTGAATAGCCCCCGCCCGTCCTGATCTCAGAGCTAGCCGATCACAGTCCGGGCTAAGAGGCTGTCGTGTGTGTTAGGACGGTATTGTGCTGTGTAACACCGTCCGGTGTCTACGTGAAATGCGGCCCGCACCGCACCTACACGTGTGAGTTGGGTGCCTGTCTAGAGGTGAATGTCTGATGTTTGCTACGTAACGCGCCTATATTAACCTAGCACGCGCTACGCAACAGATGCATGTAAAGTGTGTGGAGTCTATTGTCACAAGTATGCCGCGTGTAGACCGGAGGCGGCATACTCGGAGGTCAATCCGGTGGGTGGATGGGGTCATCGTCCGCGACCAGGTCGCGGGGGAGGGGTCTCGCGTCGGGGGGGCGCGCATGCCAGGGCGCTATCTGCTTGACGTGGGGCCAAGCGGATGCGTCGGCACGCGCGAACATTCCCTTCGCGAGGCGCCCAGCAAACTCATCCAGGCTCTCAATCCCGAGGTCCCGATGCAGGACATCGTTCCTCACGAAGCGAGGAGCGTCAACTATAATCCGCAGCGCAAGACTCTGCTGCGCGCGGAGCAACTTCCGGCTCGAATCGCTCGTGAGGGCGAACCAAGCAGGGGCGGCGTACATCAAGATTGGGCGCACGTACAGTTTGTACACGCCCAACTTGATGCGCGCCGGGATGCGGGACGAGAGCACCGGTTTAAGGAGGTTGCGGGCGACCCTCCCCCGTGCGGCGACCGCGCGGACGTGTGGCCCCATCGTGAGCCGACGGTCGATAGTGACACCCAGGTACTTGACCCGGGGCGACCATTCGACGTCGGCTCCTTGCAGCTTCAGGGGTGGTGGGAGGGGCGCGGCTCCAGTGACCATCGCCTGCGTCTTACCCACGTTCACCGACAGCCGCCACTTCGACAGCCACTCGGGAAGAAGATCGAGGGCGCGCTGCATTTTGACCGCCGCGTGTTTCGCATTAAGCGAGGTGGTAATGTACGCGGCGTCGTCAGCATACAGCGCTAGTGTCGCATCGGGCGTAGTGGGGATGTCGTCGGTGTAGCGTGAGTAACACGCCGGCGAGACGCAGCTACCCTGCGGCACACCAGCCAACACCGGGCGGGCGCTTGATAGCGCTCCGTCGACCACCACCCTAAAACTCCTGTGGGACAGAAAAGTAGAGACCACTTTAACAACGCGACGGGGCGCGTCTGACGTGGCCAACTTGTAAATAAGGCCGTCGTGCCACACACGGTCGAAGGCCTTCTCCATGTCGAGGAATACTGCCACCGAGTACTCCTTCTTATTATGCGCAGCTGTGAGGTGGTGCAGTACCCTCGACAGCTGGAGCGTCGTGCTATGTTCCGCCCGAAACCCAAACTGTTCCGGCCGCGGCGCAATGTGTGGTTGGAGGTGTCGCAGCAGGAGTGCTTCGAACACCTTGGAGACCGTCGGCAGCAGAGTGATCGGCCGATAGCTCTCCGGCTTCAGAATGTTTTTCCCCGCCTTGGGCAGCATGATGACGCGCCCTTCCTTCCACGAGGCGGGAAAGGCCCCCGTGCGCAGTATCGCCGTGTACAGGCGCGCCAGCGCCGCTACCATACGGAACGGCAGGTGGCGCAGCGCTGTGTTGGTGATACCGTCAGCACCGGGGGCCTTCCTAGGCTTCGTTCTTAGGATGGCGCGTCTAACTGCGCCAGGCGAGAAGAAGACAGGGTCCTCATCGGGAGCTATCGGCGTGGCGAAGTAGTCTCCCAGGTGTTGCTCGACCGCTGCGACATGCTCGACGTCGCTGGTCGGGTTGGGGCGGAACTGACGCTCCAGGTGCTCGGCGAAGACCTCCGCCCGGTCCTCCGCTACATATCTGAGCGCCCCGTCACTGTTAAGCAGTGGACGCACCGGAGCTGGGGTGTTCGTGAGTTGGCGGCAGAGTTTGTGAACCGACGGCCAACTGTCCGTAGTGGCGTCGATTCGTTCCTCCCAGCTCGCGGCGGTGTGTGCCTGTAACTCGGCCTTCACCTTTTCCGCGAGACGGTTGAGCTGCGTCTTGAGTGTGGGACATCTTGACTGTTGCCACTGCTTGCGAAGGCGCCTCTTCACGGCGATCATCGCGCTGATATACACGCCGGCAGGGGCGGCAGTAGCCCTCTCCCCTGCGGCTGCGTTGTAGTCGCCGCTTCTAAGGCGCTTTGGATGCAAGCAGTGACGTCATCCGCCGTCTGGTCTACGTCCGCGGAGGTGGCAATAGGCCGAGTCGGCGTGGTGGCCTCTACTTTATCTGTGAAAACTGTCCAATCCAAGGATCGACGTGGCGCTAATGGCTTCAGTCGGGTCGGCATACCCGATAAGACGACGAGTACATCGTGTCGGTGTTTGATCTGAGTGTGATAGCCATGTTGCCGTTATTTAGTGCCAGTGTTTGAGTTGCTAAGTATCACTTACCTAAGATATACCTAGTTGCACTGTTGAACATTCTGTCCCTGGTCCACTATTCTGTGCATTGCGTAATTATATTAAGTTCAATAGCTAGCTACCTACACAACTAATTTTCGATTTTAAAGCAAAACTAACTTGATTTTATTACAAAGTAACTACCTAATTACTCTTCTATATTCATTTTGAGAACTTTAAAGTCGTCTGGCTAATTACCCAAGCGCTATTTAGCTATCATTTACAAAGTATTAACCTATCTATCGAACATTCCAGAATATTACGAGGAAACGGAGGGTTGATACCGCGAAGTGTGTGCTGCCTGGTATGAGTGGGAATATACCTATGAAATACATACAATACATATCTTTCCTGCCTGCCCGGGTCGCGCCCACGTTGCTTAATGCTGCTGCTCGCTGCTGCTGACTGAGTGGTTCCCGATAAGTACCGACAAACCGCGAGTATAACTTTTATTATTACTTAGTTTACATTGTTTGTTACTAAGTCTATTCGAATTCATTGTGTGCATTATTACGTTCTGTTGTTTGTTCCTAATTGTTGTTATTCAAAATGGAGGAAGACTTAAAATCATTAATCCATCAATGCGGCACTATCAAAGGGAGACTCACTAAGTTTGAAAATTATTTAAGGGTGTTACAACAAATAGACAAAAAAAATATCCCTTCATTACAAATATCGGAATTAGAATTTAAGCTTCACAAAATTGAGTTGTTGTATAATAACTTTGATGTCATGATGATGAGATCCAAACAAAAATTGAAATAACCACCCCATCGGCTAAAATTGATGACGAACTTAATGAACGTGAAAAAATTGAGCATTCTTTCTCTTCCGTAATTTCTATTGCAAGCGAAATATTATCATGTTCGAAGTCGAAAGGTGAATCAGACCCTTCAATGGCTAGTGGCAATGGTAGTGTCGCGTCGATGTCAAATCATAATCACATCAAGTTGCCAACGATCAAGCTTCCTACATTTGATGGAAATTATTTGCGATGGTTGGAGTTCCGCGACACCTTTGATTCTTTGATCCATCAAAATAGTTCAATTCCAACTATTAGCAAGTTTCACTATTTAAGATCCTCTCTAGAAGGTGGGGCCGCTGTCGTAATAAAATCATCGAGTTCACGAGTGACAATTATCAGGTTGCTTGGGACTTATTAAATGAAAGGTTCAACAACAAAAAATTATTAGTAAACAATCACTTAAAGTCTTTAATTAATTTTGAACAAATTACGAGAGAATCACACAAGTCATTGCGATACTTAATTGATCACATTTCAAAGAATTTACGTGCATTAAATACCCTTGATGAACCTACTGAGCATTGGGACACCTTGATTATTTTTATGATGGCTATGAAACTAGATGCGCCCACAGGTCGAAAATGGGAAGAATACAAGGGCACACTTTCAAATACAATCAAGTTAGAGGACTTTTATACATTTTTGCGCAACCGCGCCGATGTCCTTGAAACGGTACAAGGTAATAGCACTAGTCATTCGAATAAAAAGCTACATACTTTATTAGTGTCTTCTTCAGTGCAGAACAACAAACATACTTATGATTTTCCCTTATGTAAACAAGAGCATCGTCTTTATGAGTGTCAACAATTTAAGGCGATGACACCTGAATCTAGACTTAGCCTAGTACATAAGCTTAGAATTTGTAGTAACTGCTTGCGTGATGGCCATCATTATTCTCGTTGCGGTCTTGGTCCGTGTAGAATCTGTAACAAAAAACATAATTCATTATTACATTTAAAAAATTACAAAACTTATTCTACTAATTCTTATGCTACTAATACTAATCAACAAAAAAATACTAATATAAGTGATGAACAACATTCTATTGAACCGCATAATACTAATTCAAACTTACAACAAAATACAAACATATGTCAAAACTTACAAAAATCAGCTGATGTGCAGCAAGGTTTGAATACTCAAAATACTTACTTATCTAATCCGGTGTCACTAGCCACAGCTATGCCTGGACAGGTACTACTGAGTACAGCATTAGTTGAAATTGTTGATTCAGCCACTAACACTACTTACCTAGCCCGGGCACTGTTGGACAGTGGCAGCCAATCATCGTTCATCACTGAAAATAAAACAAATATGTTAAATATTGCTACTAAACCAAGTGCAGTGACGATCACTGGCATTAACAATGAAACTATTAAAGCAACACAAAGTTGCCAATTAGTATTAAAATCAAGAATTAATTCATTTACAATTGATGTTTCATGTGTAGTCATACCCCACATTACGGGTAATCTACCGAGTATTGCAATAAATCCATTGCGATTAAATATGCCGCCGGCTAACATTCTACTAGCCGACCCAACATTCTACCATCCCTCTGAAGTAGACTTACTGCTTGGGGCAGATGTATTTTGGGAAATAATAGATTCTTGCAATCAAATCAAATTAGGGCGAAACAATCCCACACTAAGAGAAACTAAATTTGGCTGGGTGGTAGCTGGACCAATGGGCGGGAGCCCAACTACTAATCAAAATACTCGCACTACATATTGCAATTTTAGCCAAGCTATATTAGAAACATTAACAAAATTTTGGGAAATCGAAGAGGTTTCACCTACTAAAAAACTATTAAGCTCTGATGAGCAATTTTGTGAGACATATTTCGCACAAACAACTACACGTCTTGATGATGGACGGTTTTGTGTGAGCATTCCACTAAGGGAACATCCACAAAATTCTCTAGGTGCCAGTTATGAAATAGCAAAAGGGCGATTCTGCAATTTAAAGAAAAAACTCTCCAAATCGCCTGAGCTTAAAAGAACATACAAAGAATTTATTGATGAATATGAGAGGCTAGGCCACCTCACTGAAATCGAACGTCCTGCCTTTGCGAATTACATCCCTCATCATGCTGTAATGAGACACCAGAATGAAACAACAAAATTAAGAGTGGTTTTCGACGCGTCATGTAAAACTTCATCTGGGAAGTCTTTTAATGAAATACAAGTAGTGGGACCTGTTATACAGGACGATTTAACTTCCATCTTTCTGAGATTTCGCGAAAACCCCTATGCAGTGTCAGGAGACATAGAAAAAATGTATAGGCAGGTAATGGTGCACCCTTCACAGAGACATCTTCAGCTTATACTCTGGAGGGATGAGGAAAGCCAGCCTCTCAGAACGCTACAATTAAATACAGTAACTTATGGAACTGCTTCGGCACCATACTTAAGCACACGATGCTTGCTGGAATTAGCGGAGGATTGCAATGAGTCGACAGTAAGCAACGCCATCAAACATAATTTTTATGTCGATGACCTTTTACTTACAACATCTTCTAAACCTGAATTGCAATCCACTATTATTGGCGTTATTAAAGAATTAGCAAGCGCTGGTTTTCCATTAAGAAAGTTCAGGACAAATTGCCCTGAAATATTTGATAATCCCATGTTTACTAAGAATGTTCATGACTTCTCAAAACAATCTTCTGTTTTGGGCTTAACATGGTAATAATAATAATAATAATAATAATAATATATATTTATTCAAGTTATAAAGTAGAACAGAGAATACAATTATGCTTAAATCTATGTCAAGTTCACTAATGTTATTTGCCTGAACTAGGACATCCTGTGTTTCAGGCGAGAGGAGGTAAAAATATTGAGATATAATCACTGTAATTTTACAAAATAAAATAGTCATCTAATAGGTACGTAAGTAATGTGTAAAATCTTACTTTCTAAAATCTTATCATACTAACTTATCGAACTAATTAAAAATAAATAGTACGCTAAACACTCTTTATTTCAATACTACTAACAACTTCTCTGTATCTTCATAGGACAAACTTTGAAGAGCTACCTTGAGAGTTTTTTTGCAATTTGCATAATTTAGGGCATAGATGTTTGCTTTTGCATTTAGTCTGTTATACAGTAATGGTCCAAGGAAAACATGAAATTTGGCTGTGAAAGCATGTCTTGTACTATTTGTGGGGCAAACAATATCTTTCCGTCTCTTTTTAGTAAATTCAGTGCTGTAGCGAAGGGCTGCGTGTTGTTTTAGTACAATGCTCATTATGAATAATTGTCGAACTGTTAGTACTTCACAAGACTTATAGAGCAGGTTAGTGGGAAAGAGGAACGGGCGGCAAGTAGACACCTTGAGAATCGCTCTTTGTGCTCTTTCGATGGGTAGTAATAAAGTTTTACATGCTCCACCCCATGAGGTAATGCAGTACGTCAAAATTGACTGACATAGAGCAAAGTAAACTTGCCTAATTATTATTGGGTCTGCAATATATCGTAGCTTTTTGAATACGTATATCAGCTTACGAATTCTACTATTTAGAGCATCCATATGTTGTTTGAACGTTAGGGTTTCATCAATTATAACACCCAAGTATTTAATTTTATTCGACTTATTAATATAGGGACACATAAACGGGCAATCTGCAGGTACTGTACAGCAATGAGCATACAACGTTAAAGGAATACTAGAAGTTGGTTTGCGCATCGAAAACGTTATATAATTTGTCTTGTCTGCATTTAGAGTTAGTGAGTTAAGCTGAAGCCATTTATTTACAACACTAAAGCCGTCTTGCGCGAGCTTGTAGACATCATGTTCCGATTCAGCCGAAAAAAGAAGGGCAGTGTCATCAGCATAAGATATTATTGTGCCATGCTTTAGCTTTAGATTACAAAGGTCATTTATGTATATCAGAAACAAAGTGGGCCCTAAAATACTTCCTTGGGGAACACCAAATGACGTATTTTTTTGGTCTGCGCTGAGAACACTGCCAATCTTCACGCACTGAGTACGGCCTTCTAAGTAACTTTTGAAGAGTTTCAGCTGAATGCCTCTTATGCCCACTGTCTCAAGCTTGCGCAACAGAATAGGAATGGAAACTGTGTCAAAAGCCTTGGCGAGGTCCAGGAAAATTCCTATTGTATGGTTACCCTTGTCAAGTTCTTGCGCCAGATAGTCAGTCAGATGATGAACGGCATCGGCAGTTGAAAGTTTAGGTCTAAATCCAAATTGTCGTTCCGACAAAATTGATTTGTTCTCCAGATATTTGAACAACCTTTTGTTTATTATTTTTTCCAATATTTTAAACATAGAAGGCAGTAGAGAAATAGGTCTGTAATTTGTTACTTGCTCTCTACTGCCTGATTTATATATAGGGACAACAACTGCTTTTTTGAGGCACTCCGGAAAAATACCCAAAGATAAACACATGCGAAAAATATAAGCCAGGGGTGGTACTAAAATTTTCCTGAACTGTTTAATAATTTTATTTGATATGTTATCCCAACCAACTGCACAGTCTTCTTTCAAAGTCATGATTATACTTTCTATCTCAGTCTCGTCAGTATCTAGCAGAGCAAACGATGTTAAAGTGGAATTCCCTGTAATAGGAGTGCCCGTTAGATAAAGTGATTGACTCCGATTTTTTTCTGCCAGACACTTTCCAACGTTAACAAAGAAATTATTTGCTATGTTAGCAGATGTCAGCTGTGTCGAGTGCGCTTGTAATAAACCTGAAGATGACTCATTTTGTTTCGCCGAATATGTTATATTCTTAATACATTTCCAGATCTTTTTACTACTTGTTCCAGCTTTTTCTAATGCAGATTTATCGTAGTTGCTTTTAACTCTTTTGAGTAGATCATTACAAAAATTACGATATCTTTTGTATGACAGTTGAAGCATAGCATTATCTGGATGAGATTTAGCTTTCATGTGCAGTTTATCTCTATGCTTCATACAGCGGATAAGACCTGTCGTGATCCAGGGTTTTATGTTGCAATTTTTGCTGCTTAACTGCGATATAACCGTATTTTTCTGAATTGCATGTCGCACATTTTCTATTACATACAACATACAAAACTGCGGGTCAGCGGAATTATAGACTGGATCAAAATTGATGACACGCAAATCTTCCTCAAGTTTATTTATATTCAATTTAGAAATTGTGCGAGTGTTTTGCTTAGGTATGTTACAATCTAGAGTTAGTAGGGCAGCATCGTGATCAGTTATTGTCGAGTTAACAACAAGTGCAAGTGAGGGGTAATTTGATTTTAGCATGACATGATCCAAACAGGAGCCACTATGATGTGTAGGAAAGCTGTGTGCGGGGAGTAGGCCATGATATGCGCATAGGTTGAGGTAGTCCTGAGCAGATGCATCAGTACTACCTGGAAGAATATTGATATTAATATCTCCAATTACAATCGAGTTTTTGATGGATGACAGGTTCTGCAAGACATCATTCAGTGATTCAGTAAAATTGCTAATATTTTTAAAGGAGGGAGGTCGATATAATGCTAATATTGCAAAGTTTGATCCAATCTTCACTACCAAACTATTGCAGTCGTGCATATTAGGTTCCTCAACAGAGACCTCCAAATGATTCCTTACATAAACTATCACCCCATCATTTTGATTGTAATTCCTATTACTTTTGTACATATTATATCCCGGTATTAGTGGTATGTTATATTGCTTAGCAAGCCAGCATTCGGTTAAAACAATAACGTCACAATTTATGTTTAACCGTTGTTGAAAGGTGCAAAAGCTATCAAAATTCTTAAAAATACTGCGAATATTTTGTGTTAGTACAGTCAATGGAGTTTTGTAGTCGGACAGATACTGTTTGCAATTTTCAGCTTCACAAACTTTTGACTCTGATACAGAGAAATTATCTAACTCATTAATTATACTGTTAATCATAACTGTGATTCTAAAATATGAATATAGAAAGAAAAAACTTAAATGGACTAAATAAATTACTTATTAACGGCGCTCTTAGGCGCCTGCATAATCAATAGAATTAATGTACCTTTTTTCAGCCATTATTTTCGCCGGGCAGTCAGCAGCGCCTGTGTTGTGCTTGTCTGGCTTTTTGTAATGAGAGCAAGTAGCGCATTTTGGCTCATCTCCCTTTTTTGGACATTCTTTGATTGAGTGACCTTGATCGCCACAGTGGCCACAGGTATAGGACGTCTGCCGACAAAACTTGGCAGCGTGACCATACTGCTGACACTTATAGCATCGTGTGACCAATGTGAAATCTCTCACAGGGCATGATGACCAATTCACAAATACTCTCTCTTTTGATATCAGCGCTTTGCGTATGACTGCAGGTACTTCAACTATGTAGTTGCAGTACTCAGCGTCTTTCTTGCCTGACTTATGGCTTAACTTAATTGAGGTCAAAAACGTCTTAAGGCTGCAGTCCTGTAGTTTCTCGGCAAGATTTTGGTTGTACAAACACGCAAAAACCTCATTTTCTGCCATGGATGTCGGCACTCCTATGATAACAACCCTAGGCTTCCTTTTATACGGCTCGTCGACTGTTAGGCCTTTTTTTTTTTTTTTTTTTTTTGTGGATGGGAAATCATCAAATGACTTCTCCCGCTCTGGGCGGAGCGGGAGGGCGTGTCAGACTTTTACTGACTAAAACCCACCCGTGTTCCTTCTGTTGCCTGTGCCGGGGCCACGGTAACTCTTTCGAACATCCCGCAACCCTAGCTGGCATCGGCCCTAGCGGACCCCGTCAATAGTGCTGACATCTCTTTGAGGCGCGCGTGGAACACGACGCGCCGTCGACTCGGGCCTGGTCCTTACCGGACGGCGAGCTACCCATTGCTCGCCGTCCGCAAGCCCGCGCCTACGGTGGCCGGGAATCGGCTGCCGATTCCCGACGCCCAGGGCGTCTCCTGCGGCGACTAGGGGCGTGAGGGTGCAAAGCTTGCCTCTCCCTCACGCGTCCCGCCTCCTCCTTCACGAGCATTACTGCTTCGCAGAAGGAGGTAATGGCTTCCCATGCACTCTCGCTCCGTACCATGGCCTGGACCAGGGCCGGACGCGAGAGATCGCCGCCGCCGATCGCTTCCGCGAGGACACGGCGGTGCCCCGCCCAAGCCGGGCAGACTTCCACCGTATGCTCCACCGTGTCCTCCGGGCGATCCACACAGTGGTGACACCCGGGCGTTTCCTCCCGCCTTATCCGGAACAGGTACCTCCCGAAGCACCCGTGTCCGGTGAGGACCTGCGTCAGGCGGAAGGTGAGGACGCCGTGGCGCCTCTCCAGCCACTCCTCAAAGAGGGGACTTATCGCCGCAATTGTGGCGTGCCCAGACTGTTAGGCCTGACTTTGTTAGCTGCTCCGATTGCCTCAGCTTCTCGATGTCGTCTTTCGTCTCGGTGCTGATAATAACACCGCCATTTTTGGTCTTGCGCAGGCTTCTAACATGAAGCTTCATTTGTTCGGGGCAGATAATTTTTTGGACGAGAGATTTTGTCTCATCACTGGTCCTCAATTTATCTTGCGGATAAATGGCTACAGAACTTACGTTTGACGGCTGGATATAGTTGTTGGCACCTTTCTTCACCATGTCAGAAAAGGAAGTTCCCAGTGCAGGTTTATTTGACTCTCCGACTTTTAACTTGAGCTCCTTTAGTTGCTGCGAAAGGTCGAGTTGGCTTTCGAGTGCTTTCATAGCATTGTGGGCTTGAAAGGCTTTAGCTTTGATGGACTGGTACTGTACAGCCATCTGCGATGTTCCATGTCCAACTTTCCGGCATAAGGCATTGATGCGCATTTTCTGGTCCGAGTTCAGCTTGCCATCCGCTGCGATAGTACATACCTCCTGAAGGCTCTGTTCAATGGTCGTCATCCAGTTCTTGATTTCTGATGTCGCTATTGCTTCGAAATCATCGTGCCTTTGGCTCGGCGCTTGAGGGGCAGGAGCGGGTGCGGCTGCGCGCGCGGGTGTAGGCGGCGGGGAGCGAGCACACCTACTTTTCGGGCTGAAGGGACTATCCTCCATTGTGTAACAGGTTATTTACTTGTTAACCACTGATCATCTTCATAAATCCACCTTACATAAACCAAAAGTATGACTCAGTTTGCTTTACTACCGGCTATTTATAAAAACTAGGTCGCGATTTCGCAAGTGATTATTTGTTTGTATTAATATTATCGACACGTCCGTTCACTACAATCGCCAAATAGGAACTCCAATGGTCACCTACTAAAGATACACTCCAATTTTCAACTGATATTAAACTTTCTCATATTGCTTCCAAACGAGCAATACTATCTTCTACATCACAAATATTCGATCCGTTAGGATTGCTATCCGCATCAATTATTATTCCAAAAATTCTACTGCAAAAGCTCTGATTGACAAAATTAGACTGGGACAATCCAGTGTCAGACCAGATTGCGAAAGATTGGAATGAATTTGTTGGCAACATTAGTCATCTTTCCAAAACAACTATACCCAGACATGTAAGTTTAAGTTCACCAATTGATATTGAACTCCATTGTTTCACACATGCATCACAAAATGCATATGCTGCATGTTTATACGTAAAATCTACTAATGATGCAGGTATGATAAAAATTAATTTACTATGTGCAAAAACAAGGGTAGCACCTCTTAAACCTACCACAATACCCAGATTGGAATTGTGTGCTGCATTATTAGGTGCTCGATTGCATGCAAAGGTTAAGCAGTCTTTTAATTCTAATATCGTAAATTCAACATTTTGGTGTGACTCACGAGTAGTACTAGGGTGGATTAAAACTCAGCCCAAGACTTTAAAGGCCTTTGTATGCAATAGAGTACAAGAAATACGCGATTTAACTAAACAAAATACATGGCGATACGTACCAACAGATAAAAATCCAGCAGACTTGGCTTCAAGAGGAGTGCCACCTCAAAATTTGCGGACCTCCGTTCTTGCTCCATCACAAAGATCAGTGGCCTGCAAATGACTTTCCTGATGTAGTTTATTTATTTATTTATTTATATATACTTTATTGTACACCAGATTACACATTACTTAAAGATACATATTAAACTACAAAATATACAATTGGCGGCCTTATCGCATACTGCGATCTCTTCCAGGCAACCTTGGAATGGACAGTGATTTTATGGACATTAAATGGGGTTGTTCTTGGTGCAAATAAAAAGTATATAAGTACAGTATACTATAATAGATACACAGATACATACATATGCTATATAGTAGATAAATATGCCATATAATATATACATAGATACATACATACTAAATATATAAGAGACGAAAACAAAAGAAGACTGTCAGCCAGCAACGAGAACAAAATCACAACGACAAGTAATGTTCCTTCACGAGTCGTTTAAACACAGGCAGCGATTGCGCGCGCTTTATTGGAACTGGTAATGCATTCCACAAACGAGCGGCCTGGACAGTAAAGGATTTGTCAAGAAAAGTTGTGGAATGCATAGGCATTTTAAGCTTCAAGTTATCTGATGACCTTAAGGATTTCGTGTGGGAGTCGCAAAGGAACTGGAAGCGTTTCTTGAGATAGAGAGGGATGAAAGGAGAAAAGAGCACATTATACAAAAGGGAAAGAATATGAGCATTCCGGCGGAGGCGAATTGGTAACCACTTGAGCTTCACGCGAAATTCGGAAACATGGTCATATTTGCGCAAACCGTATATGAACCTTATACAAAAATTTTGAAGCCGCTCAAGTTTATCGAGTTGGTCTTGAGTAAGGTCTAAATAGCTGGCATCAGCATAATCAAGGATGGGTAGAAGAAGCGATTGTGCAAGCGCAATCTTGGTGGCAGTCGGCAGAAAATTACGCAGTCTCTTCAAAGATGCAGCGGAAGCAAAAAGCTTGCGGCTAACCTCCTGTAGCTGGGCAGTCCAAGAGAAGTTCTTGTCAATGAATATCCCCAAGTTTTTTACTTTCTCGCTGAAGGGAATAACTGAGTTGTCAAAAGAAACTTGGGGAAGAGTCGTCCAGTCGATTCTTGAGACCGTTCTAGAACTGCCCACCACCACAACCTGCGTCTTTATGGGGTTGACCCTAAGTCCATACCTCTTGCTCCAGTCGCATATACGGGCCAGATCTCGATTAATTGTTAAGATAGCCTGTGACAGATTTCCAAGAGGAGCTCGAGAGTAAATTTGTAAATCATCTGCATAAAGATGGTAGGAAGAAATTAGTTCGTTGGAGATTGAGTTAATAAAAACTGCGAAAAGTAAAGGGGATAGCACGCCACCCTGTGGTACACCGGCAGAAGTATTACTCCAGGAAGACAAGGTCTCTCCGATGCAAATACGTTGCCACCGACCGAACAGGTAACTTCGAAACCAGTCGATTACCGATGGAGATATATTAAGAGAGCATAGAATGCCAAGCAAAACATCGAAATCAACAGTATTAAAAGCATTACTAAAATCTAGCAAAGCTAAGACCGTTAAATTACCGTTTTCCATGGCTGTCCTCATATCGTCCGTAATATTCAGAAGCGCTGTGGTGGTACTATGACCAGGACGGAAGCCAGACTGGAAGGGGTTGAGGAGATTATTTTTGGAGAGGAAAGTGCTTATTTGATTGTGGATTAACCGCTCAAGAACTTTTTTTTGTAGTTCTTCCTGAAATAAAAAAATATGTTAGTAAAATACATGAAAACATAATAAAATTTGAAAATTATTCAAACCTAACTAAATTACAAAGAAAATATGCGTACGTACTAAGATTCATTAAAAGTTTAAAATCGAATACGAATAGAATTAAAGATATACTTACCGCAGATGAGCTGCAAACCTCACTAATAACACTAGCTAGGCTAGCTCAACAGGATTCATTTTCATTTGAAATTGAAGCGTTAAAATCAAATAAATCGTTGTCTTCTTAATCACACATTTTATCCCTTAATCCATTTCTGGATAAACAAGGTCTGTTGCGAAGTAAGTAGGTGGGCGCATTCAAAATGCTACCCATTGCAATTACAATAAGATTCATCCAATATTAATCGACTCTAAGCACCAATTTACAAAAATGTTATTTAGACAATCCAGACAACATATTCGGTTATTTCATTGTGGTCCTCAACAATTATTAAGTTCAATACGAGAACAGTTTTGGCCATCAGGTGGACGTATCCTTGCTAGAAAAACGGTTAATGCCTGTGTCATTTGTACAAGGATGAGGGGCAAAACCATGCAACCCATCATGGGAAATCTGCCGCAACCTCGCGTTACACCTGCTTCGCAATTTGAGGTCTGTGGCGTAGATTTCGCAGGACCATTTTATATTTCAAGCCGAAAGGGTCGCGGTTCTAAGACTTCGAAATGCTACCTCAATGTATTTGTGTGTTTCTCTACCAAATCTTTATATTTGGTGGTCGTGAGTGACTTAAGTACAAATGCCTTTATTTCGTGTTTGCGTAGATTTGTGTCAAGGCGAGGCATGCCTAAAACTATTTATTGCGACAACGGCTCCAATTTTGTGGGAGCAAATAACGAGCTAAAACGCATGCTCAAATCTTGTCAGGAGCCGGTCAGTGGGTTAGCTGCTTGCGAAGGCATAGAATTTCGGTTCAGCCCTGCGTATTCTCCTAATTTTGTTGGGCTATTTAAGGCGGGTGTAAAATCCGCAAAACATCATTTGAAAAGAATTGTGGGTAATTCAAGATTGACCTTTGAAGAGTTAACAATCCTTTTTTGCCAAATTGAGGCTATTTTAAATTCCCGCCCGCTAACACCACTGTCATCGGATCCTTCTGATATCTTACCACTCACGCCTGGTCACTTTTTAATCGGTCGCCCTCTGGCTTCACTACCATCACCTACAACGGAGAGAATTACACTCAACCGGTAACAACACCTTGAAAAACTGCGTCAATCATTTTGGGACCGGTGGACCAAAGATTACCTGTGCGAACTCCAGCAGCGTGTTAAATGGCGTACCAAAGGTCGCAATGTCAGCCTTGGAGAGCTAGTCATCTTCATAGGATGAGCACCTTCCACCGATAAAGTGGCAATTGGGTCGCATCAAGCAACTTTTTCCTGGACCCGACGGAGTATGCAGAATCGTGGACATTCATACCAATAAGGGCATCCTAAGAAGAGCAGTATCCCGACTATGTCCTCTTTTCCCTGAGGAATCATCATCTCGAAAGCAGGGCTTTCAAGGGGCGGGAGGATGTTAGCTACGCAACCAAAAAAACACCAAATGCGGCCCTGGGCCCAGTGCGGCCCTGCACTGCGCGGGTGAAGCGGCGCGGGCGGCGCGGCGTGGGAGGAGCGCGGGCGGCGCGGCGTGGGAGGAGCGCGGGCGGCGCGGCGTGGGAGGAGCGCGAGAGCCAAGCGGTCGACAGCGACGACTACACGTCGCTTGTGTAAACTTTTATACCTACGATTTGATATAAGAAATAAACGAGATTCATCTAACAATACATGGAAGAGTTTTAAATGATCGGCCTACATCCCTGCTGCATCAGAGGCAGACAGGTAATTAAGAAAAATAAGAGACTACAAAATAAGAGGCTACAACTGAGTCAAGAGAGGTGACTAAGAAGAAATCAGTTTTGAATGAGAAGAAAAAGATAAGGACCGAGTCAAGCACGGAATCGGAATGGGAAGATAATATATCAGTGCACGACGATTCTGACATGATGTAAGCAATGATGAACTTCATATTGAAGTTGATGATGATTTTAGTGAGGAAGCATCTTCTCAACCATTAAACTTTGATAATTTAAACGTCAATGGTTACGTACTGGTGCAATGTCAGTCTGCAACACTAAAATCATCTAAGCATTTTGTTGGTATAATTAAGATAGAAGAATGCAGCGTATTAACAGTTTCTTTTATGAAGAAAAAACCTGGTTTTAAGTTTTACTTTACCGATAAAGAAGATAAATGGCCTGTACCAATAACAGACGTAGTGGCGAAACTTCCAGCTCCAAATAATTTTCCTGGAACATCCCGTACAGCATCTCTGTTTTGGTTTAAATTTGATTTTACCTCAGATTATAGAATAAAGGCAGATAGACCGCGCCGAACAATAAAGTGAGGCACTTGTAGACTTGTGTGCGTGCCATCACTATAAGAACACGGGCCTCTGTGTGCGTACACGGTTGCCTGGATAATGAAAAAATTACCCATAATATTTAATTAAATTAATTATATAATTTATTGTCACAGAAAAGTGCAGAGAACAACTGTTCTCTAACTAATGTATAACTATACATTAGTACATTGTTATACATAAACTCAATCTCTACCGTTGAGATTGTATAAAAATGCAGCTTAGCTACTTTGGGAATTTATTGATCTCAGATTACAAAACAGAGAATGTTTATATTAAAATGATGGATTATATCGGGACATGATAGAGTTGTGCTTAGGTGTACGTGTAGGTATATAGGGTCAAATTAAATTAGCTAGCGAAACTCCGCAGACGTGACGGGTATCGATATCTAAACATGATAAAGCAAAAAAAAAAAAAAAAATTTGATGACTTCTTTTGGGTCATCAACCGCAGTGTAGCTGAAATATCAGTTTAAAAAAACAGTTTTTTTGTGTGAACTTCACTGACGTCATGGGTAGACGCATAACTAAAGACGATAAAACAAAAAAAAACAGATTTCTCAACTCTTACTTCAAGTAACAAAACTACCAGCGGCCATTGACCCCAAAAAAAAAACATCAAATCTTTTTATTTTTATTTTGTCGTGCTTAGATATCGATTCCCACCACGTCTGCGGAGTTTCGCTAGCTAATTTAATTTTACCCTTTATGTGTGTGGGGGTGCGTGCGCGTGTGCATGTGTGTGTGAATTGTGAGTACGCGTCCAGGGGGATGAGAATGCAATATGTATAAAATAAAATTAAAACACTTATTGTAATTTGTTTTATTTTTGTAAACAATGTTTAATAATTATTCTATATTTATTATTGGTTTACAATCGTGAAATCTAATTGCAGGTACTAATTAACAGCCTTTATTTTGCACCAATTTCTTGTAATATTGTCTTTTACCCTCGATATATCTGGCATTTGTTTCCGATTTTGCTATGTAATGCAGTCGTATATTTAAATATTTTTCCAGTACAATTTTTATCAAGCTTAATTTGTGTTCAACTCCATAGCTTCAATGTTCATCATCCAAATTTGTAAAGATAGTTTCGTTGTCAATAAAACCTTTTAAAATTTTTGAAATTATGTAGTTATAATCATTTTTTGTTTTTACTACAATGTTTTCTTTTAACATTTTTCGTATAACGGTTTCTGCTGCAGTACAAACTTCATAAGTGTCTATGGAAGGAAAAATTAAGCCTCCTTTATCTCTTAAGCCAATTAACTTATGAAAAGCTTGTTTTTCCGTTGCCACCAAACGTGTCAACCAGTATTCACACTCGACTACTTTTCTTACTAAACGTATGACGCAACCAGTAATGTAACCCACAATTACTTTTCGCATATCGTTGAAAAGAGGTATGTCTAAATGTTCTGCCAAATTATTAATATCATCGGGCACGTCTTTTAGGAAATCCAATGAACTAGAAATAGCTTAAACATTTCTCATTTTCTATTAGACCCTCAAAAATAAACTTGATATATTTATTAAGTTCCAAGAAAACCTGGTTTGCATCTTGTTTCCAGATTTTTTTTTTATAAAATCGCATGATAACATAATTTGGTCTGCCATCTTTTACGACTTTTCGTTTTGTAACATATTTTAATTGCAAGTTTAATATATAATCCTGTATGCGATCAAGTAATGCATATATTTCGGCTTTGTTACCGCGATAAATGGGTTTTCGGTAGTCAAAATGGGCCATAGTTCGCGAGTTAAAAACGTCAAACATGTCATTCATCAGTTGGATAAACTCTTCCGTGGTCCAAGATTGATCAAAATCTGGAAGGTTGAAATCATTTCTACAAAAAAAAACATAGCTTTTGCCACACTTCTGCTTAACGTCTGTGTGGCCAGCTTAACGTTCATAACTTGATTTCTAAATGATCTGTCTCTTCGAAAGCTTATTTGCTAAGTGTAGGCCTCCTCTTCCTGTAATTTGTTGTTGAAGCCGCCGGAGGAGGGATGCCCCTGTCTAGTACACTGTGTTGGTTTTTGTTTTGTTTTTGGGGAATGGCATCTCGCAGTTCAACCTATAGGAGGTTGTCGACTGCTTAACCGGGCTTTCCTGTGGATGCCTCAATAAATTAAGGCCTCCAGCCAGGCTTAAAACTAAGACTAAAAACTAAGCGACTACACGCTAAGGGCACCCCCTGTGGGGTACGGACCTCGGCTTAGGGCGTCGCTGGGAGAGGACAGCAATGGGACATGCTGGATCGGATTATACACTGTGTTGGCTCGCAGGCCGTCCTTATATAGTATGGTGAAAAGTTCTAGAGACATGTGTCGTAATGCTTTTAAACATTGTGAAATAACAAAAGGAATTTGAAGATGGGAAAGTCCATCGTGCATGTCTGATGCAATCTTAAATAAATATTGTGAAATAGTAATGAAAGGAATTTGAGGATGGGAAAATCCACCGTGCATGTCTGATGCAATCTTGGATAAATATTATGCAATAGTAAGAGGGAGTTGGATACAACACTTTCCCCCTTAAAAAATATTTTTGTTAGTTTATGAATTGTGACAAAAATCTTAATTATAAGCTTAGATTTAAATTTATATAAAGAAAAGGTGAATTATAATAAGAGGAAGTTGGGTACAACACTTTCCCCCTTAAAAATATTTTTCTTATGAATTTTAGCTTAATTTTAGTTTATACAATGAAAAAGTTTAGGATTTAGGAGTTAAATATTTATCTTTCAAATTTGAGGTAGTAGCTTCGCTACAGGTATGTCACTTTTTAAGTAATTACTGAAATATTTTTCTTTACTTTTAAAATCATTAAGCTGTATCGCAAAAAGCATAAAATAACCTTTCTAAAAATGTATAATACTGCATATCTGCACCAAGTATTTTTTTCACAATATGGTATTGAAACATGTATACGCAAAGACTTAAGTTTGGCACTTCTGTCTTCTATGTATTTCTATCTATGAAAAAAATAATAATTTCGCGTATTAAGTGAAAAAATCCTAATGAATATTATAATTTGACTATTAGAGAACCTAATTAAATAGCCATATTAGCCAAATTATGATATTCGTAAAAAGCATTTTTGATATGCGCGTGTTCTACCATTTTCCATAGTGGGCCGGTAGGTAGTTAGCGCGCGTAAGTAATCAATATGTGACTGCAGCACGACACATTACAAGTAAGAACTGACAAAAAGTAATTTATCTCTTTCGCACGATTCTCGCTGTAGTTGCTCATAATGCGTTCAAGGTCAAACTGTAGTAGCTTGATGTGCTGGCCACTGTACATTATGTATGTATGTATGTATATTAGAGGTACGCCTAGCCATTTCAGTAAGCTTTCGTTTTTTAAACTCCCTGCTGATCTTGAAAGGTCGATTATAAGTACCGGTCGGTTATAATCGATATTGAATTACGGTCCGTGTGATCGATCGAAATTCATGAATTTATTTGTAAATCCAAGATGGCGGCTGCGAAAATGTTCAAATTTTTCATCATAGGTGTCGTTTTTATGGTTTTCGAGGGTGTTGAAGTCTATAGTCACGTTAAAATGTAAATCCAAGATGGCGGTTGCGAAAATCGCAAATTTTGCGTCATGGGTGTCGTGTTAATGGTTTTCGAGGGTGTTAAAGCCTATAGTGACGTTAAAATGTAAATCCAAGATGGCGGCTGCAAAAATTTTGAAATGTTTCGTCGTAGGTGTCATTTTTATGGTTTTCGAGGGTGTTAAAGCCTATAGTCACGTTAAAATGTAAATCCAAGATGGCGACTGCTGGGCATGCCACAATTGCGGCGATAAGTCCCCTCTTTGAGGATTGGCTGGAGAGGCGCCATGGCGTCCTCACCTTCCGCCTGACGCAGGTCATCATCGGACACGGGTGCTTCGGGAGGTACCTGTTCCGGATAAGGCGGGAGGAAACGCCCGGGTGTCACCACTGTGTGGATCGCCCGGAGGACACGGTGGAGTATACGGTGGAGGTCTGCCCGGCTTGGGCGGAGCACCGCCGTATCCTCGCGGAAGCGATCGGCGGCGGCGATCTCTCGCGTCCGGACCTGGTCCAGGCCATGGTACGGAGCGAGAGTACATAGGAAGCCATTACCTCCTTCTGCGAAGCAGTAATGCTCGCGAAGAAGGAGGCGGGACGCGTGAGGGAGAGGCCAGCTTTGCGCCCTCACGCCCCTAGTCGTCGCAGGAGACGCCCTGGGCGTCGGGAATTGGCAGCGAATTCCCGGCCACCGTAGGCGCGGGCTTGCAGACGGCGAACAATGGGTAGCTCGCCGTCCGCCGGAGGGGATTTAGGAGGCGGGGGCGGTCGTTTCGCCGCCGGGGGTGGGGCCCTCGCGGGTTCCGGGACGGCTCCGCCTTTCACCTGCCCCGATGACCCCGGCTTGGCCGTGGCAGCCGCGGCGTCGGCATACGACGCCGCCTTCCGTTGGCCCGAGGCCGGCTGGCTCGCCGCTAGCGGGGGCCGCAGGACTATAGCCTCCAGGGCGGAAAACCGGCTCCCGAAGGCAGCCAGTTCCCGTCGGACCAGGGCCAGAATCCGGTCCTCAGTAGGCACGGGCCTGACCTGCCCATGCCGAGCCTCCTCCTGTGGCACCTCCCGGGGGCCGGCTTCTCGAAGCCTAGCCAGGTTCGCTCTGAGCTTCGCGTTCTCCTTTCGGAGAAGCTCCATGGCGGCTGTCAAACGGGCGACCTCCGCCCGCATTTCGGACATTGCGTCCGACGGAGGCCCGATGTGACTGGTCTCCGCTGCCGCCATAATGGAGGCCGTGGCTGCGGATATGGCCTTGTTTTTAGAGGACTGAGTCCTCTTCAAGGCCACACTTTTAATAGCGGCTGCCACGACCTCTGCGAACCTGATCGTTCGCTCCGATTTCGAGCCGCCAGTGACGTCCGGCTCACCACCTGACGACTCCGACCCGGCCGAGACCGGCCCTAACTGCGACTCTGGCTCGGCCGGGCCGGCTCGGCTCAGCTTGCTGGTCTCCTTCATGGTGAGCCCTCTGCCCACACCACTTTCATGGGCCCCACCCCGCCGGCTGATCTTCTTCCGGGCCGAGCTCACCCATCCGTGGACACGAAGGGTACTGTATCGTTTCTGCGTGTAATTAGCCCACAAGCTGCAGGTGTACATGGACGTGCAATACGCTCGGAAAAGAGTTATCTTCACGTCATCCGAGCACCGCGCGAACCTGCGAGCCAACATATTCGCCCTCTTCGATACAGCCCTTCGTTCCCGTTCCATATCAGCATGATCTCTGAGATCAGCCGTGACTATATGCCCTAGATATTTAAAATTATGTACCCTGTCTAAGGGTACATTGTTAAGACGTACATGTGGCATCTTGTCCGGGCATTTGGCACCACCAGCCTCAAAGACCATGTACTGACTTTTCTTAACATTATATATCAGTCCGTGTTTAATAGCGTAACCCTCACATGTCGCTATCAACCTCCTCAAGCCACAGCTCGACGCACTCAGCAGGACCATGTCGTCCGCACAGCTTAGATTATTGACACATGTGTCATCTATATCATCATCACACATATCTGCAATCTTGCGATATCTACCGGTGTTTTCCCAGACAGTTTCAAAACAGCTCTAGTCCACCCTATTCATAAGGGAGGGGACAGAGGCAGTGTCAAAAATTATAGACCTATATCTATTCTCCCAACCATTTCGAAGATCCTGGAAAAGATACTTAACAACCGTTTGCTTAACTACATTAATTTTCATAAACTTCTCTCCGGAAACCAATATGGCTTCAGAGCCGGAATTGCAACAGAGGATGCAGTTGTTGCACTCTCCGAAAAAGTGTCGCACCTCATGGATAAGAAGCAGCGGTGTATTGGTTTATTTCTAGATATATCGAAAGCTTTTGACACTGTCTCTGCGCCCATACTTCTGTCAAAACTGGAACGCATGGGTATTCGTGGTCCTGCACTTGACATCTTTTCAAGTTATCTGGAGAATCGTTTCCAACATGTTCAATTGGATGAGGTTAAAAGCGATAAAGCTAGAATAGAATATGGCGTCCCACAAGGCAGCATTCTAGGTACAACCTTGTTCCTCATCTACATTAATGATCTGTGTTCACTTTCATTAACTAACTGCTTCATATTTACTTACGCTGATGATACAGCCCTACTTGTTCATGGGAATGATTGGAGTGAAACAGAAAAATATGCTCAGATTGTGTTGGACATTGTCATGAACTGGTTTAGAAATAATTTGTTGACCCTGAATGTAGAAAAAACGAAGCTTGTTTCCTTTTCTTTAAGTAATAGGACTCAGCCAAACATAACGCCTATTGTTAAGGTTCATAGTTGTTCTCCAAACTCCCGCTGTAACTGTCCCACTCTGGCAACCACATCTTGTATAAAATACTTGGGCGTGCAAATTGACAAACACCTGAACTGGTATAGTCATATTGATAATCTAGTCATCCGAACGCGTAAACTCATTTCCATCTTTAAGAAACTCCGTTGTTCGGCTGACTTGGAAACACTTATGATGGTCTATTATTCACTCTGTCAGTCTCTTCTCCTATATTGTTTGCCAGCTTGGGGTGGCGCTTGCAAAACATACTTTCTGAAATTAGAGAGAGCTCAGAGAGCAGTTCTCAAAGTTATGTTCTGCAAGCCCTATAGATACCCTACTTTGGAGCTTTTCAGGGAAAGCAGGGTACTGACAGTGAGAGGCTTATATGTGCTACAATGTGTATTAAGGAAACATCGGCTGCCGTTCACTGCAAGTACTAATCGTCGCGCAGACATCGTCCTTCCACCAGTTAGACACAAAACCACTTTTGCAAAACACCAATTCACCTACCTCAGCTATATTCTATATAATAAAATCAATAAATTTCTCCATATCTACAGTTTAAATTATTACCAATGCAGAAGCACAGTTAAAGAATGGCTAATTGAGAAATCATACGACGAGACCGAAAAACTTCTCTTCCCACATGCTTAAGTCAGATCTCTTATTCAAGTATTTTCACACACAAATACTCACGCACTCTCCCCACTTTCACACTTACTCACACATCCACCATTTCGACACCTACCAGGACACATTCCCACCATGCACAAACCGCACCGTCACATTACTCACACATACACATCATGCCTACTACACTTACTACGACCAATTCACCCTCACTCAAACATTTACAATCAGTTTTATTATTAATTATTTTTACTTTTTCCTCTTTCTATACACATAAATAATAATTATATTGTTATGTTAACCATGTTACTGGTGAAAACAGTTTTATTGTAACTTTTTGATCAACTGTCTACCCCTATGGAATCACTGGTCCCCAAGTCACAGGCTATAAACCTAGTTTGGGTGCCAGGATATAATACTTAATGCGCTTTATGTTGTATCATATCACTGTACGTGTAACCTTGTAATCATTTTACTGGAAATAAACATTATTATTATTTTATTTTTTTTTGATATTTCTCGGGACCCCAGGGTCCCGGACCTTTAGAAGGCATATGAGGGGCCGAAGCCAACTCGCAGAGGCCCGTTAGACGCTTTCAATGGAAATGAGGCACTAACCGACGATTATCCCTGTGCGTACTATGCAAGTGCACCCAAGGACAACCCCCGGATGGTGTAGGACTATTGCAGAATATGGAGACAAAAAAAAATTGGGCTATGGGTTTGGATGGCTAAAGTGGACTGGTTATCTAAAACTATGGAAGGACTATGGCCCCTGCCTGACCAATGTGTGATAAATACAATACACGGATAAAATGGCAGGGGGTGACTTGCACACTCAACAATGGGCCCCCGGAAACGGTCGCTAGCACATAGTGTCGTAGCGACAAGGGGGCAACATGTCTTGAGGTGCTTAAGAGGAGTGGAGAGGTATTCCACGGCTATCAGGACAATCCCGGAAGTACGGTCAAGATCCCTACCAGCATCTTACTGGACTACTTCCTTCCTCCGAGCACGTTTGCTCTTGCGAATCTCTACTCAAGCCAGCCAATAAAGGCAAGAATGAGGTGGGAGGTCAGTTCTCGTCAGTGTTCACTCCAGCCGGCCAATAAAGGCAAGCCAGAGATGAGGAACATGACTTCTCCCGGGAGATAGGGTACGTGGGGTCGCTACTGCCCAGCAGCTCGCCACATGCTGCCCTGCGGGTTTCTGTATCTCTCTTGGTCTGGCTCCTCACCCTAGACCTGTTCCGGCAAAGTAACCTCTACCGGCACAGACCTAGAGTTCGAAGCGCGCAAGCCCCACCACGACGTCAACGTAGAGATACGGCGATGGGGTTATTATTATTATTATTATATTGAGTTTTTTATTTTTTCTTCTCTATTAAGAGAGTTTACAACCTTACACACGGGCCGGAACCAAGTGTATAAGGGGAAATTTAAATTGAGAAGGTGGATGATAGTGTAGAAGAAGTCAGGAATTTTCGCGTGATGCGACAGGTGTTGAGGATGGTGGCTTTTTGGAGCATGTAAAGTGTGTGAGAAGGTATGTGTAGAGTATTAAGACTTTGTGTGAGAGCCTTTGGTACTATACCGGTAGATGAGAGTACTATAGGGACAATATGGACGGTTTGTGCTTTCCATTGGGTTTTTATTTCTATGGCGAGATCTTGGTACTTACTAAGTTTTTCGGATATTGTAGTTTGAATGTTGTGTGAGTTAGGTATAGCTATATCTATTAAGTAAACTGTTTTATTTATCTTGTCGTGAACGGTGATATCAGGTCTATTGTAATGTATAGTTTTGTCTGTAATTATTGTTCGGTCCCAATAGATTTTCTGATTCCTGTTTTCTAAAATGATTTCAGGTTTGTATTTATAATATGGAATCATTTCACCTATAAGTTTATATTTGTGTGCTAAGTGCTGGTGTATTATTGCAGCAACCTGGTCATGTCGATGTTTATAATCTGTCTGTGCGAGTGATTTACAGGCCCCTGTTATGTGTTGAATGGTTTCAGAGGCACTGTTGCAATGTCTGCAAGTGTCTGTCGGCTGATTGGGGTCTTTTATTATGTACTTTCTGTAGTTACGAGTTGTTATTATTTGATCCTGGATCGCAAGCATGAAACCTTCAGTTTCGGGAAACAATTCGCCTCGTTTGAGCCATTCGTTCGACTTGATTTTATCGACGTGTGGCTGGCTCAAATAGGCTCGGTGTCTTCCATGAAGCGCTTTTCCGGACCATGCTGCAATTTTTTGTTGTGTACTTATGAGATTTTCATTAATCTGAGTGTTTCTGTTTTGTAAGTTGAGTGGTGTAAGTTTTTTATCTGCTTGTGTTACATGTTGGTGTAGTGACGAATGTTCTGATTTATTATGGAAGTATGATCTGAGTGCAAGTATCTGTTTGTTATGCAAATTGTGTATATCTATTAATCCTCTTCCTCCTTCTTGGCGTGGCAGCGTAAGTCGCTGTATGCATGATTTAGGGTGGTGTTTCCTGTGTTTGGTTAGTAGTGTATTGATAGTGCGCTGTAGTTTTCTGATATCGGTTTTTGACCATCGTATAATTCCGAAAGAATATGTTAGAATGGGTATTGCGAATGTGTTGACAGCTTTTATTGTGTTTCTGGAGTTAAGGTTGGTTTTAAAGATTAGGTTAAGGCGATGTGTAAATTTTTTGAGCAGTTCTTGTTTCGTCATCTTTTGTTCTATCTGTCGGGATTGTTTGAAACCTAGGTATTTGTAAGTACTGTGTTCATCCATTGGCTCAATAGATTTACCTGATCCGAGCGTGTAACTGTTATTTTGTGTTTTTCCTTTTACAATTGACAAAATTTTGCATTTGTCTACCCCGAATTGCATCATGATATCGTTAGAAAATTCTTGTGTGGTGTCTGCTAAATGGAAAAGTGCATTTTTATCTGCTGCGTACAGCTTTATATCGTCCATATACATTAGGTGTGTTAATGTGAATTGTGTGTTATCGTTTGTCAATGTGAATCCTGAGTTAGTTTTATCTAGTAGGTGTGAGAGCGGATTGAGTGCCATGCAAAACCATAAAGGGCTTAGAGCATCGCCTTGAAAAATACCACGTTTTATGTGGATTGGTTCAGTGGCCAGAGTCGTGGTGGCTTGATTTATTTTAAGTACAGTTTGCCAATTTTGCATGGTAGATTCTAAGAACAATCTGATTATGGGGTGGATATTATAGATATTTAGGACGTGTAACAACCAGCTGTGCGGGACTGAATCATAGGCCTTTTGGTAATCGATGAACATGGTATGGATATCTTTTTTGCTTTTCACTGCGCTGTTCATAGCAATCGCGTCAATAGTGAGTTGTTCCTTACAGCCCTGGCTGTTCTTACGACATCCTTTTTGTTGTTCTGCAAGAATGTTATGTTTGGTTAAGTGTTCATATACTACTTCGCTAACACAGGCTGTCAGGATTTTATAAAGAGTTTGTAAGCAAGTGATTGGTCGATACTTGGCTGGGTCTGTGGTGTCATTCATGTCCTTAGGTATCATGAATGTTACTCCATGTGTAATGTATGTTGGAAGCAAATGTGGTGATTGAATGAATGTGTTTATGTGCTTATATATGAATGGGTGGATGCTGGTAAATTTCTTATACCAGAAGTTATGAATATTGTCTGAGCCTGGAGATTTCCAGTTGTGTGTGCGTTTTATGACGTCTATAAATGTGTTTATTGGTATGAATTCAAACTCCATTTCGGGGGTGTCTGGTGTTGCTTCATTAATCCAGTCTGCGTGATTATTATGGTATACTGGGTTTTCCCAAATGTTTGCCCAAAATTCTCGTAATGCTTCAGAAGGAGGTGTCTCTAGGGTTTGCTTCGTGGTGTCTGTGTTATTAGACGCAAGGTTTCTATAAAATATTTTCTCGTTGTTGATAAATTTTGTGTTTTGGACTTTGCGGTTCGTACATATAGTATATCTTTTAAGTCTACTAGATGCTGCGTTTAATTTTTGTTTTAAAGTGTCCAGAAAGTGTACTAACTGTGTGTTTGAATTTTCGTGTTGAGCATGTAGTTGGTATTTTATCTTTATTTCTTCTACTGCGGCTATTAATTTTTGACTTTTGCTACCATTAATAAATTGTGTGAGCCTACCTATGCTTGCTCTTAGATTTTTAATTTTTGTTTCTAATCTAATTTGCCATTTTGGTTTTCTTTGTTTATATGTGTGGCGTTCGTTTTGTGTAGAGTCTGATATTTTGGCTCCGTTGCATTTAGCTGCCGTCCATGCTGCACAGTAAATTATTGTCTGCAATTGGATGAATTCAGTTTCCTTACTTACGGACTTAGGGAGAATGACCGTATTAATATAAGTAACTATAGCAGAGAACTTTCTAGATGTCTTTTGCTTAGGAATGTATGGCCGATTAGTGGGGTGTGTACCCGAAAAAAATTGTTGAGCTTGTTGAAACGTGGCTTCTATTTCTGGGTTGGTTTCTGGGGCAGCATCAGAGTTAATTTGCGAAGCTTCAATTTGGCCAATGTCTATGTTATTCAAGAAATTGCAGTCTTCGCCTGTATTTATGTGTGTGTGAGATACGGTGTCAGTATCTATACTATCATTTATGAAAATATTTGCTGTGAGCGTGTTTGTAAGTGTGTCAGAGATGAGCAAATTTGTATAGTGAGTATTTAGTGTATGATTATATTCATCAGATTGTTCTAATTCGTTCTGCGGTTGTGTGTTCAAATTATCGTAATTTATATCTTCAATGTTGTGTGTGTTGGTATTACTTAATTCTACAGTTACTTGGTTTTTAATATCTTCTAATCTGTTGGGGTGTATATATTTGTTGTTTATAATAGCTCTCACTTGATCAGATAATCTTTGCTCTGTTATATGTGTTAATTCTGGATAAGTATTTAAAAATTCCTCATGTAACTGTTTTCTATAAGCTGTTTTATTTGTTTCTAGTTGTGTAGCTGTATTTATTATTATTATTATTATTATTATATGGCAGCCGACATGCTGTCTGCTCAGCGCGTCGATCAGCGCATCCATGTAAAGGCTGAATAGCGTTGGAGAAGTCAGTCCGCCCTGTCTTACACCGCATTCCAAGCGATATGGCTCCGACACTATATATACCTGCTATATATATGCTATAATATCACTCCTACCACCTGAATATAAACCAGCCTGTGAAAAATTAGACTTCCTAGAAACTTGCCTTAGAGCTAGAATTCTTGACAAAGAAGGATACCTAATTAACATTAGGAATACGGGAAACAAACCGAATGGTCATACTCAACCTTTCGTTAAAAATAATATGAGCTCAACCCCCCAACAACACAGCGCCCCTGTGTATAATTCAAACCTCGGTAATAGACCTGTCCAGCAAAGACACGTATATCCATCCTCACCTTTCTCGGCTAGGATTCGGATGCAACAAGCAGGACAAGCTAAACAACCTTGGTATGGCAACCATAATAATAATCAAACTCACGCTTACCCTAATCGTAATTTCAATAATAATGCTAATAATTTTAATCAAAGACCTTCATGGCAACAAACTCGACCAAACTGGCAACCAAAACCACAAATTCCTGAACTACAGGATAACGACGCGACTATGCGAACTGAAACAGAACGACCTCAATTAAAAAGAAACCGAGTATTTAACATCGACGAACCTCAATCCAATAGTGATGAATATCCTGATACCCCTTTTGAAGAATACATGCAGCAATGTGCGAACGAATATTTTACTAACATCAACCCTAGATATGAAAATAATGATCCAATTTGTGAACCGACACACGAACATGACCCAAACTCGGAGGATTTTCAAACGGATTCACATCAGAATACCCCAACATAAATTCTACACCTAATCATACTCAACTACCATATATTAAAATACCTAATACAAACGAAAAAATACTATTAGACACCGGATCAACACGCTCATTTATTAAACCCAATATAGCTAAAGAACTAAATATATCGGATGGATACGCGACTTATATTGACGAAACATTTTCAGTTCAAACCCCGCACGGACTCTCAAAACATAATGGTAAAATAATAACCTACCCCATAGTAAAAATCTTTGGACAAAACAGTTATCCAATAAAATTTTATATGTTCGACTTCTCTAATAATTTCGAATAACTACCTAATAGGATGCGACACTTTAAACTTGAAACAGACCACCAACCATTAGTATGGATAACCAAACTTAAAGAACCAAACGCTAAACTTACCAGATGGAAGTTAAAACTGCAAGAATACGACTATGAAATATCACATAAAAAGGGAAGTACTAACCACGTAGCAGATGCTCTGTCTAGAATCGTACTTATGCATAACTCAGACCAAGCAATGGTACATAGCAACTTTGATGACTCAGATGAAGGATTCATAATAAAATCAGAACATCCCCCTAGGCGTATGAATAGAATATTTGTAACAACAGAACCCTATCAAGTGAAAGTAATACAAAAAGACAACCACACCTACGATTATAATCTAAAAATAAACAATCCCCAAGACTTTATAAAATTCTGTAAAGAATATCTCGGATCAAAAAGATATGCTATAGTAGGAAATAGCAATAAACTCATAGAATAACTGTCTGAAATATACAGGAAACATTTCAATAATAAAGAACTCACAATCATTTGGTTTACACGACCGCGTGTAGAAATCACAGATAAAGAAGAAATCCTAAAGATAATTAGAACAACGCATGAATTTATAGATAGACATATAGGAAACCCAGCTTTAATAAAGGAAATCTCTAAAATATACTATATCGAGAACATCAAAAAACATACACAAAACTATCTGAATCAATGCGAAACATGTACTAAAGTAAAATACGACCGACAACCTTTTAAACCACCCTTTGAAAAAACCGAAACACCAACAAAACCAATGGAAAAATGGCAAATAGATACGTTCCACTTTAAAAAGAAAACCTACTTAACCGAAATAGACATATTTTCTAAATGGACTTTCGCCGTAGAACTAGTTGAAAACAACTCCCTACAAGTAATAGAATTACTATTACGACTCTTCGCTTTAATAGGAACCCCCGAACTAATCTCAACGAATAACGAGACTACACTAATATCGGAAATAGTAAAAGAATTTCTAGCAAGGATTAGATAAAATCCCCAGTCAAATTAACGTAGTACGAGACATAAATAAACTACAATCCCTAATAGTCCCAAGTGCTGCTATACAAAGCAAACTTTTAATATTCCAATTCGCTATACCCATGTTCTCTAAGGAACAATATAATCTAGAAACAGTAATTAGCGTAATCACCCAATCTAACCAATATTGTCAAATGCTTAGTATTAAGAACGGCCAGTATTTAACGGGAACCAATCATGTGTATAAAGTAGACAAATAGACAAATGTAACAACAATATATGTACCGCTTCGCCAGCAAAGAAATGTGTCGAAGAAAGCATCCTGAAACAACGCAACAACTGTAGCGTTATAAAAATTTACTGCCCAGAACAAAATTCAGAATGATTTATATTTCCAGTTCAGACTAAAGGAACAAACAATCTATGATAGGTGTGCCGACAGAAGCGTAACCATCGTAGACTCATACATAGAAGACAACACCAAATGTGGAAGCACTCAAGATACTGTGGATATTCAGACCTTTACTGAAGTCGCAGAACCAGCAAACAAGTTACCGATGACACTACCAGAAAATATGGACAACATAGAAGAGCAGATCGCAGCAATTAATAGACCAGACTTAACCTCCGATAAGATTGAGCACATGGATCCTAACCTATATAACGATAGTAACCATAATCTTGTTAATTATCGTCTTTTTAACTCGTCGAATCATAAAAACCCGACAGAGTACAAAAATACTAGGAGGGAAGAGTCAAGATAACGAGACCAGACAGCCATCAATAGAGATGACATTATTACCCGATAACAACGGGATAAGCGGAATAGATTATAAATGAAGAGTCAAGATAACGAGACCAGACAGTTATCCATAAAGATAACGCTAACGACCCGATAACGACGATCCCGATAACGACGATCCCGATAACGACGGCGACGGAATAAACGGAATAGGTTATAAGTTAAGTAATAAATATAAATAAGTTATGATGGCAAACGTCCTGCCCCCACTACTGTATTAACTGATAAGACTTAATATATAAGCTAACCCAAATATAATTCAACACGCATTATTGTATCAACTCTACAACATACCACTGTAGAGATCAACTATTTTAAAACTGCACGCCCCTCCACTGAAATTTTAGTACAAAAATTTGAAATGTGTATGCACAAAGCAGTGGAGGGGCGTGCAGTTTTAAACTAGACGATCCCTACTACTAACACGCTTCGAGAATAAAATTATTTTTATCTCGATCACCAGTCTCAGTCTTTTAACTCGCGCGAAGGCGAGCGAGCGAAGCGAGCGTGCCGCGGCAGCGGCCGCCGAGCGCCAGATCCCTTCTATTGTTGGTGAATCATTTGGGTTAGATGAGGTTATAACAGTATGATGTTTTCTGATATTTACTTATTCACTACAGAATTTGGGCAGAAAATGAGTAAATATGAAAATTAGGTCAACTGAACGTTATATAAAAAGAGCAATATACTAATTGAAAATTATATGAGATGAACGTTATACTAAATGTTATTAGAGCAAAAGAAGTTTATATGAAACGTAATATTAGATCACATGAAATTAGGTTATTTGTTTTTATAGCATATAAAATTATATCATGTGAACGTTATTTCAAGTGATAATATATTATCTGTTATATGTTACACACCCAACAATAACAAGACCATGGTCAGCAGCTGTCAGCAAGTTCGAATATCCAAGAATCTCTCACAGTCAAGCAATGAGGGTAACATAAAAAAAATCCACACGAAATAATCTATTCTTCGTCGATATGTAAAATTGTCCTTTTTAAAGAAAAATGTTAACAACTGAATTAATTACGGAACAATCCTTTCTTTTTGTATTTACAATTAACTAATGCAAAACAAATACAAACTTATATAAATGTTACTAGCCGAATTAATCATCGACAAATGTCCAAGAATCTCTCACAGTCAAGCAATGAGGGTAACATAAAAAAAAATCCACACACAAAATAATCTATTCTTCATCGATATATAAAATTATCCTTTTTAAACAAAAATATAATATTAACAAGAATTAATTATGGAACAATCCTTTCTTTTTCTTTTTACAACAAATTTTGATATTAGTGTAAAATACATACAAATTGTCTAAATTGTTTAAATAGATTAGCTTTGTGTGTGTGAACGAACGATTTAGTAGTAATTATCTATACATGTGTCTTTACAGTCCACTATGAACAGCAGTTGCAAATAAACCGGCATACAAATCACACGTTGTTTTCCTTAAAAATCAAGGCAACCAAAATTCAACCTTATTAAGTAAACATATGGTCCATATTCGAACCGGATCGTGTTAGTGAGCATCGAACCCGACCGCACGCGAGAACAAAAGATTTTTACCTGAGAGCGATAAGGAGACGTCGGGTGACACGTTTTTGCTAATTAGTAATGAGCAAGTTATAAAACATTTTAACGACGAGTGATTACAGTGAAATTGAGTGACTATAAACTGTTACTTGTTTACAAGGTATATGTGACTTTTGGTGCAAATCGAAATAACAGTACATTGAGTGAGTGTTTAAAAATATTAAAATTAACAAACTGTTACCGAGCGAGAAAATATTACCTAAAACGAGTGACCGATCGGAGTTGTTTGCTAAGATAGCTGTGCGAGTTTATTTGTTACTACAATGGAGGCACTTTTTTCATTACAAGATGAGTTGTTCGACAATTTGATGAAAGCTGAGAGAAACTTTAAGAAAACTCCGAAAGATAGAATCAAACGTCAGTATATAGAAACGAGATTGGAATTGTTAGAACAGCTTTTACAAGATTTTAAAGATGGACACAAGGAGGTAGTTGCAAAAGCGAAACATAAGAAAGAAGCATATTTTACAGAAGGAAAATATGAGATTTTTGAGGAGCTATATGTGCAGTACAAATCGAGTTTGCGAGAAGCTTTGCAACAGTTTTTGCCGCCAGTTACTGAGTTACCTACCCCAGCAGTTTCCAACAGCGCGAACAATAGTTGGAGTGATGTAAAACTACCCCGCATACAATTACCGACATTTGGGGGTAAATATGAAGAGTGGCCAACCTTTTTCGACATGTTTTCCTCATTAATACACAGCAATAAGAATATTTCATCGGTACAGAAATTACATTACCTTAAGTCCAATTTAAGTGGTGAAGCATTAAACCTACTAAGTAACTTTTCGACGACTGATGCAAACTATGAGGAAGCGTGGTCGCAGTTAGTTCGGCGTTACAATAACAAGCGTTATAATTGTAATAATGTTATGAGGACTTTATTTGGCTTAAAGAAAATTCAAACTGAGTCAGCCAATGCAATTAGAAGTTTGTTGGATACGACGTCTACCTGTCTGAAATTTTTGGAGAACTTGGGCATCAGTACTGACTCCAGTTACGCTAATGTGTCTGTCGTACACTTAGTCGTTTCAAAATTGGACACTGAATCCGTTAAACAATGGGAACAACAGATATCTATGATGAGTGATGAGTTGCCCACGTGGACGCAATTAAGAGATTATTTAGAATACCGATTCAGGACGTTAGAAATGCTAGATACAAATGGAAATCGCACCGTGCAACAATCAAAGCCTGCTGCTAAGTCAAAATCATTTCACGCATCATTAGAGAAGGAGAAGGAGAACAAGTCTAAGACTAAAGAAGAGTGCCCGATGTGTCATGAAGTACATTATCTCAACCAGTGTAAGCGTTTTAGCCTTATGACACCTAAAGAAAGACAAGACTTCGTTCAGACGAGTAAATTATGTTTTAATTGCTTGGCGCCAACTCATGCGGTAGCTAAGTGTCGTCAGTCAGTCAGCTGCAAGAAATGTGGGAGAAGACATCACACGATGTTACATTTTTTGAGAGAGAACCATGAGCCAGCCAGTAGACCAGAGCAGGCAGCCGCAGTGCCACCGAGTGAACCACAACAGGAGAGAGCGAGTACAGCACGAGGTGACACAAATATTACGGCTACATTTTCTAGAGGAGAGCTGCAACCCAACAGCGTGCTACTTGCGACGGCTAAGGTTAAGGTATTCCGTTCTAACGGTTTTAAATTATTAATTCGAGCTTTACTTGACCAAGGGTCACAGGCATCTTTTGTATCTGAGTCAACTGTGCAATTATTAGGTCTTGTACGCAAACCAGTAAGTGGCTGGGTGTCAGGGCTAGGAGATGGCCGTATGAGGATAAAAACCACGGTTTCACTTCGTCTGGAATCACGTCATAATCCAGCTAGTTACGTATTAGTTAACGCTTATGTGTTGCATTCGTTAACGTCACTACTTCCTTCAACCAACTTGAGTACTTCCAAATGGGTGGAAATTGATAATCTTCCTTTAGCTGATCCAACATACGCGACGCCAGGTAAGATAGATATTTTATTAGGTGCAGAGGTTTATAGCGAAATATTACTTGATGGCGTTATGAAACATCCTGATTGTAATCTAGTTGCGCAAAATACAGTGTTTGGATGGATTTTGTCAGGAAGAATGTCAAAGGGTTCGCGAACGTTAGCGAATGATAATCTCATTAGCATGCATATACAAATGAAAGAGGATGAGTTACTTAAAAGATTTTGGGAGATGGAAAATGAGCCTAATTTAATAAAGAAAGAGATGACTAATAGTGAGAAGGTGTGTGAGAATTTGTTTGATCTAACTACGGTGAGAGATAATGAAGGGAGATTTATAGTGAGATTACCATTCACGACGGACGATCCTAAGTGTCAATATGGTAATACAGAAATGAGAGCAGTGAAGAGGTTAGAGTATTTAGAGAGAAAGCTATCGAAAGATTCAAAGCTGAGAGAAGAATATAATAAGGTTATGAGTGAGTACTTGAGTATGAATCACATGAGAGTGGTTTCTGAGAGTGAGTTGCAGCAGAAGTCTAAAGCTGTATATCTTCCTCACCATGCTGTAGTGAGAGAAGACAAAGACACTACTAAAGTGAGAGTCGTCTTTGACGCTTCGAGCAAAGGTGACAACAATGTGTCACTAAATGATGAGCTTTGTGTTGGACCAAGATTACAACACGATTTAAGACACATCTTAATGAGATGGCGTCATTATAAAATCTGTATCGTAGCCGATATTGTTAAAATGTATCGGATGGTGAGAGTGGCGGACGAGGATACAGATTTCCAGAGAATTGTCTGGAGGTATGACCCGTCAGAGCCGATAAAACATTACAAATTGTTACGTTTAACATTCGGTACAGCATGTGCGCCATATCTAGCTGTCAAGGTGTTGCACCGACTAGCTGAGTTAGAAAGTAAGAAATATCCATTAGCTGCGGAAATAACAAAACAATGCTATTCTATGGATGACTTAATGACAGGGTGTGACACGCTTAATGAGGCAATGCAAATTTATGAGGAGATGAATGGATTAATGAAGAGTGGTGGTTTTGAGTTGCAGAAATGGAATTCTAATAACGAAAGGTTTTTAGAGCAGATTGGGAAAATTGAGTTGAGTGAAAAGCAAACTATTAAATTAAATGATCTGATCAAGGTGCTAGGTTTGAGTTGGAACAGGAAGAATGATAATTTTGAGTACGTAGTAAACTTAACGGAACCTAAAGATTTAGTCACTAAAAGACAAGTATTATCCGAAGTAGCGAGATTGTATGACCCTTTAGGCTGGATTGCCCCAGTGATAGTTAATGCTAAGATTTTAATCCAAAACCTGTGGAAATCCGGTCTGGAGTGGGATGAGAGTTTGACAGATGAATTAAATAATGAGTGGCTAAACTATAGACGAGAGTTAGTAGACTTAAAATATCTTAGGGTACCTAGGTGGGTAAATTTTACACAAGAGTGCAAAAGAGAGTTACACGTATTTTCAGATTCGTCAAAATCAGCGTTTGCGGCAGCAGTATACATACGAGTGATTGATAGTTCAAATAGAGTGTATGTACATTTACTGTCCGCAAAGACTCGAGTTGCCCCAATCGTAAAGGAGATTTCCATACCCCGACTTGAACTGTGTGGCGCCACCTTAGCAGCCAAGCTTATATGTGAGGTATCGCAAGTTTTAGAGATACCTAAGGAACATCTCTATGGGTGGACCGACTCCACCATAGTGTTAGCATGGCTCAAAGGAGGCTCAAGTCGTTGGGCAACATTTGTTAGCAATAGAGTGTCCACTATATTAAATATTATGGATTACCATCAGTGGAGTCATGTCTCATCAGAGACAAACCCTGCGGACTGTGCTTCGCGTGGTCTGCAACCCAAAGAGTTGAGTGAGCATACATTGTGGTGGAGAGGACCGCAGTGGTTGTCCGAACCTACAGTATGCACTGAGAGTAAAGTAATTGAAGACACACATGAAGAGGAACGAATCCAATCTTTAACCGTTTTATCTGACATTGACAAAGAATTTGTTTGGTCTAAATATTCATCTTTAAATAAACTATTAAAAATTGTATCCTATTGTAGACGAGTATTGAATTATAAATTAAAGAAAAATAATAGATCTAAACTACCTAAATTTATCACACCAAGTGAAATGAACGAGAGTTTATTAGCATGCATTAAACAAGTACAAGAGCGCGAGTTTTTATTAGAAATAAAACGATTAAAGACTGGAGGATGTGTGCCTAAAAACAGTAAATTGCGATCTCTTTGTCCCTTTTTGGACCAAAAAGGGATACTAAAAGTAAGTGGACGCATTAACCAAGCGGAGGCATGTTACGACACGAAGCACCCGATAATTATGCCTGGTAACCATCATCTTACCAAGGTTTTAATTGCGGATGCTCATGCAAAAACATTGCACGGTGGTCCACAGGCTATGTTAAACTTTCTTAGAACCAAGTATTGGATCTTGCGTGCTAAGGAACGTGTTAAAAAATATTTTCGAGAATGCACTATTTGTTTGAGATACTCCACAAAGAAGACTACGCCTCTAATGGGCCTGCTACCAGAGGCAAGGTTGAAACCCAGTAAGCCATTCAAATCCACTGGTGTGGATTACTGTGGTCCTGTTTTTATCCGATTCTCGCCAGGCCGAGGAGCGAAGTCTTACAAAAGTTATATTTGCATATTCGTGTGCATGGTTACACGAGCAGTCCATTTAGAGGCAGTAAGCGATATGACTGCCAAGGGGTTTATTGCTGCATTTAGGCGATTCACTGCTCGTAGAGGCCATTGTCAGGACTTATATAGTGACAACGGCACTAATTTCGTTGGCGCCGATAAGCAAATGCGAGATATGTTTAATAGTGCCAAATCTTCTCTGCCTGGAGAATTAGCACAGCTACTTTCTTTAGAAAGAACCAATTGGCATTATATTCCTCCCCATTCGCCTAACTTTGGCGGACTGTGGGAAGCCTCGGTGCGCAGTACTAAGACCCATTTGAAAAAGGTAGTAGGAAATAGTACCCTTACTTACGAAGAAATGTCGACTGTCCTGGCGCAAGTGGAGGCGTGTTTAAACTCGAGACCGCTTTCCTTGTTGAGCGATGACCCAAATGACCCCCTACCCTTGACACCAGGCCACTTCTTGGTAGGCGAACCATTGTTAAATATTGCAGATGAGGATTATACTAATTGTAATGTTATTGGTTTAGATAGATGGCGATTGACGCAAAAAATTGTAACAGACTTTTGGAATAGGTGGTATAAGGAATACCTAGTTAATTTAAATCAAAGGTATAAATGGAACATTAAACGTGATGAACCAGAAATAAGCGATATTTGTGTCTTAAAGGAGGACAATGTACCGCCTGCCAAATGGTTACTTGGTAAAATTATAAAAAAATATCCCGGACCTGATAATGTAACCCGAGTCGTATCTGTAAAATGTAAAACCGGAGAATATAAACGTCCAGTTAGCAAAATTTGTCTTATAACAAAATGATTTGTTAGTTATTCCTGTTATATTATCTATACTGTCTTATAAGTTTATATTTTACTAAGTTTATACTGCATTATTTAGGTATTTGAGTTTATTATACTGTCCAAATGAAGTATAAGAAAGCAATGTATTTATGTTATACAACACTATAATGACTTTAACCATTCTAACTGTTACCTGCATCTTTTAGTTGCAAATGAGCTATGTACAAGTTACTAATGATCTACATAACCCCATGTTGTTATCGATGTAGTTACCTAATTGAATACGCCGCACATGTTCCGTGTCGCTTCAATATTATATTTGTACTTACTGCAAATAAGAACGAGATACAGGTTGTTCTGTTATTACTTTGTTTTGTTTTAGATTTTGAGAGGTATTGTCTAATTATTAGAGTTTTTCTTTTTTTTATAAAATGTAGTTAAAGAACTATGTTCTTTGGCGGCCGGAATGTCTAAATTGTTTAAATAGATTAGCTTTGTGTGTGTGAACGAACGATTTAGTAGTAATTATCTATACATGTGTCTTTACAGTCCACTATGAACAGCAGTTGCAAATAAACCGGCATACAAATCACACGTTGTTTTCCTTAAAAATCAAGGCAACCAAAATTCAACCTTATTAAGTAAACACAAATCCACACAAATGTTACCAGCGAACAAACCCATATTGTAACAGTACAAAATACCCAATGCCAGAAATGAACATAATTTATGAAAATAAGCCAGATTTATAATTGATTGGTATTATTTTACACAAGCGCTTTAATAATAAAAATAAATAAAAAAATAAAAATCTTTTATTTAAAGACTACATAGGCCCACTTGTGTTAGTGTCTACATAGCTTATAAACTATGTTAGTACTTATAATAATATACGTAGAAAACAAAAAAAAGGTGATAGTATAATAATGACCACAGATAGTTTCATCAAGCCCCATGTAATACATGAAGCTTGATAAATCTACCCATGGTAGGCCCATCCAGCCTTTCAGCAAAGACCCTCAAGATACTGTTGGTGCTTCCCCCCACTCTGCGTGTCATCGACGCCACCTTCTTTCGCATTATTGCGAAGTAATCGTCAGTGTGCGCATCAGCGAACATACCTGACGCACTACAATAGGGTGGAAGCCTCAACAGCACCCTAAAGGTATTATTATATTGTATTCGCAAGGCATTGTTTGCTTTTTGGGTATGATTAGCCCAAAGGCTGCTGGTGTAAAATGTTTGGCAGTAAGCCTTGAAGCCTTAAGCCTTTTAACAACTCATCCGATCCTGACAACCGTACACGTACATTATATAAAAATATAATAAAAAGACAACAAAATAAGAAAGTAACATAATAATTATTGTACATGGAGCTAATTAACTATTTGTTTAACCATTAATGTGCGGGATACACATTTATGTGCTGGGTTGGTGAGGAATAAAACCAATGTTGAAGCTTGAAGCCTTCTTTAATCTTCTTGTAGTGTTCCTATTTCTTCAACTGCTGCCCGCTGACTGTGCCGATACCTTTTTTTTTTTTTTTTTTTTTTTTCCTAACTATGGCATCTCGTAGTTGGCCAAGAGTGGCCGTGACTACTTAACCGGTCAATCCTGTGGCTGCCTTAAGCTAACTCAAAGCCTCCAGCCAGGGGCGTGTTACTTACAATACTAAGTGACTGCGCGCTAAGGGCACCCCCTGTGGGGTACGAACCTCGGCTTAGGGCGTCACTGGGGGGACAGCAAGTTTGGGACAGGCTGGATCAAAATTGGATAATTATTATTAATCTGGGGAATTTAAAGCTACAGGCTCAGCTTCGGCGCGGGCTGGCGCTTCTTCGAGCAAGGGTCGGGGGGAATTATTAACTCGGGGTTTTCGCGATGGACCTCGGCGGCGGGGTCGGAATGTCGGTTTTTTATGTTTGTGTACTGTACTAGTAGCCCTATTGCTTTCCTGGAGGAGAGTAATAGGGTCGTCTGGGTCTAATAGTGTGTGCCTCGGACGGCGGACTTTACTAATATTGGAGGGGGTATATTTAGCGGCCGCGACAACTAGGGGGTTGCGATGTTTGGCGGCGGTATCAAAGAAACGCTTGGAGTTGCGTTTCATGAACTGGAGGATGGTGGGGATTTTGAGATCGAGATGGAGGATCTCGTTCCGGACATAAAAGGGGGATCCCGTGATCATTCGGAGGGCACGGTTCTGTAGGGTCTGCATCCTATGGATGTGGTGGGGTTTCGCGTGAGCAAAGACTGCACAGGCGTACGTCATAATAGGACGTATGCACGCCGTGTAAATGCGCAACTTGCACTTTAGTGACAACTTGCTTTTTGCATTCATTATCGAGTGGAGTCTACCGAGAGCGAAAGCGGCGCGCGAACGAACCTTCTTTATGTGCTCTGCGAAGGTGAGGTGCTCATCGAGAATCACACCTAGATATTTGGCTCGCTTCTCCCAAGGGATAGGCTTACCGAACATGGAGATTGGTCGGGGGGGGGTGGGCCTATGGCGCGGTTTTGAATAAAGAACCGCTTGACTTTTGTCGGGATTCACTTCGATTCTCCACTTCCTGAACCAGTCGCCAAGTTTGGTGACCGCTCTTTGGAGAGTGAGAGAAATCGAGGCTTGTTTGGTGCCTGAGCAATAAATGGCCGTGTCGTCTGCGAACAGAGCCAACTGTGCCTTTTTGCTCCTGGGTATGTCGCTGGTGAACAGCGTGAAGATGAGGGGGGCAAGCACAGAGCCCTGGGGGACGCCTGCGCGGATTGGGTGGGGGGAGGATAGTGCTCCTTCGATGCGATAGCGGAAGGTGCGGTTCGACAAGAAGTCTCGTAAGATGAGTACGAGACGGTCCGGCACACCGAGTTGGTAGAGCTTATATAATAAGCCGTTGTGCCAGACTCTGTCGAACGCTTTCGCTATGTCGAAGTATATAACACCCGTCATCATGCCACGCTGGAAGCCAGCGCTTATGTGTTCGATGATGCGGTGGGCCTGATGCACACAAGAGTGCTGGGTTCGAAAACCAAACTGTTCGTTTGGGATGAGGCCTTTTGTTTCGGCATAGTCTCTGAGACGCTTATAAATAAGTTTCTCATAGACTTTGCCGAGGACATTGAGCAGACTGATGGGGCGGTAGCTCGAGGGCTCAGATTTGGGCTTTCCAGGCTTGGGGATGCCGATGACAGTGGCCTTTTTCCATGCATCTGGGAAGATGTTATTGCTCATGGCACCATTGAAGATGGTGGTCAGTAGCATTATGAGGTGGGCAGGGAATAGTTGTATTACCCTGTTTGTGATGCCGTCTGAGCCGGGAGCTTTACGGGGCTTTAAACCCTTGATGATATCATGCACTTCGTCTGGAGTGACGGGAGGCAGAGGATAGTCAGGGTTTTCGACGGGGGGAAGGGAGGCTCTACGTTCGACTTCAGCGTCGACTTTTGACAAGTGAGCTTGGTCTACTGGTTGAGAGCTGGGAGAGCATTGAGCCTCGAGGCTGTTGGCTAGGCATTCAGCCTTGTCAGCATCGTCGAAGGCGATGGTCTTGTCAGGGCGGAGTAGGGGGGGCATGGAGACTACTTCATTGGACTTTAGTTTCCTTTGAAGTTCCCAGAAGGCCTGATGAGTGGGCTCTAGGTCGCTTAGCATCCTGTCCCAGCCAGCGGTACGCAGCTCCGCTAGGCGTGTCTTTACAGCTCGCTGTAAATGGCGCATATGGGCTTTGTTCGCAAGGCAGGGGAAGTTGCTGTATGCACGGACCGCCGCGTTCTTCTCGCGCAACAGTTCACGCACATCGTCCGGCAATCTCCAGCGACGGTCATCGTCCGCTGGAGTTACCTTTGAACAGTCGTTCAGGACTGATTGTACGTGCTCAGTGAGCGAGTCGATCGCGGCCGTCGTGTCTGCGACAGAGTCGAACTGATCAGGGATGGAGTCCAGGTGTTGGGAAGAAGTGGATTTCAGGCTATTGCTTACTTTCCTCCAATCTGTGACTATTTTGGTGAGAGGGGGTTGAGTGGGGTCATGGAGACCGACACGGGGGGCCAGTTTCATGACCACTGGTCGGTGGTCAGAGGAGAGCTCTTGTACCGCCTCTATAGAATCCAACCGTAGGTTGATATTCTTCAGAAGCGCTATGTCGAGGACGTCGGCGGTATGGTTGGGGTCGTGGGGAAAGTGGGTTGGAGTCATCGGGGCGATGACATCGAAATTTAGTATGGGGCAGAGACCGAACAGCTGTCTCCCTCTGGCTGAGGTGGTGTTGCTGTTCCAGGCAGGGTGTTTGGCGTTGAGGTCGCCCGCTATGATAACGGAATCGCTCAGGCCGAAGAGGGCAGAGAGGTCGTCAGAAATCGACTGGGGATTTTCTGACGAGGTTTGGGGGGGAACATAGGCCGATACTAGGGTGATCGGTTGGTGACCTGACATGCCTAACCGGCATACAGACACTTCTAATTTGGATAGGGGGGGAGGGTCCATAGGGATGCAGTGAAGAACCTTTCTATAGTATATGAGGGTGCCACCCTTGTGACACCGAGACCTGTCGTTGCGAACTACGCAGTAGTTAGCGATTGACGGGTTACGGACGTTGGGCTTGAGGAAGGATTCCTGTATAAGGAGAATATCAATTTGATGATCACGGAGGAACTCGGCGATCTCATCGCGTTGATCGCGAATGCCATTGGCATTGAAGTAGCCTAATTTAAGGGATCGGGGCTTAGTTCTCCCTTTGGCTTCTTTATCCATAGTGGGGGTTGGGAAGGTTGGCGAAGGAGGATAAGGCTTGGGTGATTTCGGGATAAGAGTTATATATCTCCAGAATCTGGAGAAGGTTGCCGGCATTTCTGGCAGCGACTAATTCGCTTGCCATTTTCCTGGCGCGTGGGGTGAGGAAGGCCGTGAAGGTGCCCGAAATGATGTTAAAGGGGTCAAGGGGGTTAGGGCCAACCGTAGTCGGTGAGTGGGGGGGTGCAGTTCTGGCTGCAGGGGCGGTTTTAGGCGCTTGCACCGGTCTCGGGGGGAGGGCGGGGGCGGGCGCAGCGGCGCGGTTGAGGGGGTCCATCAGCGCTGGGATGGATGGAGGTGGGGGGCTGGTTTTGGCCAGGGCCGGGAAAGCCCTTTGATGGTTAAGGGCCGTCCAGGGGCTAGGCCTTTGAGGGCTTAGCCGTTCTGGCATTTGGGTCGAAGGGGCGGGGGCTTCCCTTTGCTGGCGGGCGACTGCGCGCTTGGCCAGTTTGGGGGATAATTTCGGGGCTTTAGGGCAGCCCCGGTAATTTGCCGGGTGACCTGACTCACCACATAGCACACAGCTAGGTGGCTCGGTGCAGAGGGTACGGTCTTTAGGGCGGGGGCAGTCAGAAGTGCCGTGCTCGCCCAGGCACTTTACGCACCTGGGTTTGGCGTGGCAGTTCTTCTGCGCGTGGCCGTATAGCTGGCATCGGTGACATTGGCCGATGAAGCCATATTTGTTGGGCTTCTGGATTTCGAAGCCCACGAGATGACAGATGGTTTTTACACCAAAGATGGGGTGATGCCCTTCAGTTGGGGGACAGACAACGAGGACCATGTCGAATGCATGGCCGCCTCTGGCGCGGTGCATACGGTGGACCTCTGCAACCGGAATATGTTGGGCCTCTAGATCGGCCTTGATGGCGTCAGTAGGGATTTCTTTCGGAATCCTACGAATTACCACTCGGGTCTGGCGCTCTTCGGGAAGAGTGTAGGTGTGGAAGGACACACCTCTCGCCCGAAGGAGCCTGGTGAGCTCCCTATAGTCCTTGGACGTAGGGATGCTCACTTTGATACCCTGCTGGGTAGAGCGGGCGTTGGTGAAACCGATCTTTTGCTCGGTGCACCATTGGGACACATCTGTCCACTTTGCCTTGTCCTGAATGAACACAGGCGGGGGGGGTGCCAGCTTCTTGGGGGCAGAAGAAGCTGGAGTCAGGGCGGGGGGGGCATCCTGGGAGGAGGATGAGGGGGCGCTATTTGCCGCGGAGGCAGGGGTAGCAGATACAGGCTTACCGGCTTGGGACGGACTGGCTGGGATGGGTGCCGTGGGGACAGAGGCAGAGGAGGAGGTGGGGGCAGGGGCGGCGGGGATGGCTGCCGCCAGAGGCTTTTTGGCCTTACCGGCCTTTGAGGAGGCGCTCTTCTTCCTCTTCCCTCCCTTTCCGACGACTTGATAGTCGTCTGAGGAGGAGGAGGAGGAAGTGAGAGAGATGGCGTCTTCGGACTCTGAGTCCGAAGGAGGGGTGGAGGTGTCCATCACCTCGGGCTGGGGGGAGACTACGGACGGCATCGAAACCGCCGTAGGAGGGGTGCCCCTGTCTGCTACAGGGGGGGAAAGCGGGCTCTCGAGAGCCTCGCTTGGGTCGACGTGGCGACTACGCCAAGCCTTCCCGTATTTCAGCAAGAAATCGGGGTCCTTAAAAAGGACCTCTCTTGCAAAAGCTACGATGTCTGCGTCAGACATCGTAGCAAAAGGGAATTTAAAAAGAAAATTAGGAAAAAATAAGGGGACCTAATGATCCTACTCCTACTCCCCGGGTGGATGGGCCCGGGGATGTGTGGCCCTCCCTGTCGGGTGCAGACAGGGAGGTGTGTACCTACTGGTGAGCCCTAGAGCTGAAACCTGTCGCCAATCTTAATGTGCGACAGGGCCCTGACCGGTCTAGCGCGAAGGGTGTAGACACACCCTAAAGACACTAGGTGTGTGGCTGTGGAAGCAAAACTGTCACCAGAGCCGACTAGGAGACCCCCCAAGGCCGGTTAACTCTGGGACCCGTCCAATTGACTGCCTTACCCTGAAGGGGCTCAGCGGGTGTGTTGGGTCAACACCCCCTTGACTTGGTTGTCACCGTGAGGTATCCGTCAAGGACCACGAAACTGTGGTTTTTACCCTGAGGGGGTCAAGGAGACACGCCGAACGTTTGTTTGACGGACGACGTTAAAGAAATAATTTGTCAACGATCGCCTTGAAAAAGGCAATAATTGATAACGAGTGCAGTCAGAGACTACGGGAGTCGGTGCGTGACGTGGCGTCACGAGCGAGCGTCGATGGCGGTGAGTCAGCGGTGAGTCAGCGGTGCAGCGAGCGAATGCGTCAGCGGCACGACCGTCCACAGCGGAGTCGAGCGAGGGAATCGCCTGTGCCGATACCGTGTTTTTTGTTTTTGGGGAATGGCATCTCGCAGTTCAACCTATAGGAGGTTGTCGACTGCTTAACCGGGCTTTCCTGTGGATGCCTCAATAAATTAAGGCCTCCAGCCAGGCTTAAAACTAAGACTAAAAACTAAGCGACTACACGCTAAGGGCACCCCCTGTGGGGTACGGACCTCGGCTTAGGGCGTCGCTGGGAGAGGACAGCAATGGGACATGCTGGATCGGATTATTTGGGGGCAAATTTAGAATTACGGGCTCAGCTGCGCGGGCTGGCTCGAGCAAGGGTCGGGGTGGGTATGGACGGGGGCGTCGCGGTGGCCCTCGGCGGCGAGGGCGGAAGCACGGCGGTCTCGATTTGAGTTTCCGGATCGTGCTGGTGGCGGGATTACTCTCCTGGAGGAGAGTTATGGCGTCATCCGGGACGGTTAGGGCGTGCCTAGGACGGCGGATGCGACTTATGCGCGACGGTGTGTAGCGGGCGGCCGCCGCAATCAGGGGATTCGGGTGTTTGGAGGCAGATTCGAAGAAACGCTTGGCGAGGCGTTTCATGAACTGCTGGACGGTTGGGATTTTTAGATCAACGTGAAGAGACTCGTTGCGTACATAATAGGGTGCCCCCGTGACCTTTCTGAGGAAACGGTTCTGTAGGGTCTGCATCCTATGGAGCAAGTGTGGCTTAGCGTGCGCGAATACAACACAAGCATACGTCATGATGGGACGGATGACTGCGGTGTAGATGCGCAGCTTGCACTTAAGAGATAGTTTGCTACGCGCGGTCAGGATGAAATGAAGCCTGCCGAGAGCGCAAGCGGCACGCGAACGCGCCGTCTTGATGTGCTCTCTAAAGGTCAGGTGTTGATCTAAGATCACGCCAAGGTATTTGGCTTGCTTCTCCCAAGGGATCGGCTTGCCATACATGGTGATCGGGCTAGGAGGTGCGGAAGCGCGGAGTCGCGGTCGCGTGAAAAGGACGGCCTGACTCTTATCGGGATTGACCTCAATCCTCCACTTCCGGAACCAGACGCCTAAAGCGTTTGCGGAGTTTTGGAGAGTTCTGGCGATAGAGTTCTGGCACCGCCCTGTGTAGTAGATAGCTGTGTCATCGGCGAAAAGCGCCAAATGAGTCTTGCTACATTTGGGGATGTCGCTCGTGAAGAGCGAGAAGATGAGGGGAGAAATCACCGAGCCCTGGGGGACACCGGCGCGTAAGGGGTGAGGGGAGGAGAGTGTACCCTCAATGCGATAGCGAAAGGTGCGGTTCGACAAAAAGTCTCGTAAGATGAGCACGAGACGGTCAGGCACCCCGAGTTGGTACAGCTTATATATTAAGCCGTTGTGCCAGACCTTGTCGAACGCTTTCGCTATATCGAAGAACAACATGCCTGTCGTTGCCTTGCGCTGGAAGCCAGCGCTTAGGTGCTCAACGATTCGGTGAACTTGCTGGATGCAAGAGTGATGGGTCCTGAACCCAAACTGTTCACTAGGGATAAGGCTCTTAGCCTCGGCGAAATCTTTGAGACGCTTATAAATAAGCCTCTCATAAATTTTGCCGAGGACATTGAGGAGACTAATGGGGCGGTAACTAGTAGGCTCAGACTTGGGCTTGCCTGGCTTGGGGATACCGATGACGGTGGCCTCTTTCCATGTCTGCGGAAAGATGTTGTTGCTGAGAGCACCATTGAAGATGGCGGTCATTAGCATTATCAGGGGGGCGGGGAGGAGTTTGAAAACCTTATTGGTGATACCGTCCGAGCCAGGGGCCTTCCGATCCTGTAGCCCTTTAATGATGTCGTGCACCTCGTCTGGAGTGACGGGAGGCAACGGATCATCAGGGTCTTCCACAGGGGGAAGAGCAGCCCTGCGTTCGACTTCGGCGTCGACCTTGGCAAGGTGCGCTTGGTCAGCTGGTTGGGAGCTAGGAGAACATTGAGACTCCAGGCTGTCGGCTAGGCATTCTGCCTTTTCGGGATTATCGAATGCGATGCTCTTGTCAGGGCGAATGAGGGGAGGCATTGTAGCCTCCCCAGTGGAGGTACGCATTTTGCGTTGGAGTTGCCAGAAGGCCAGATGGTTGGGCTCGAGCTCGCTGAGCATCTTGTCCCAGCCCTCGGAACGCCACTCCGTTATACGTTTCTTTACAGCACGCTGTAAATGGCGCATGTGGGCTTTGTTCGCGTCGCAGGGAAAGGAGTCGTAGGCACGAATGGCCGCGTTCTTCTCGGTTATCAGTTCACGTACGTCAATCGGTAACTTCCAGCGATGATCATCCATCGCCGGAACTTCCCGCGAACAATCCGTCAGAACGGATTGAACGTGTTCTGTAAACGAGTCGATCGCACCCGTCGTGTCTTCGACTGACACTATGTGGTCGGGGATTTTATCCAAGTGAGGCGACGTGGTGGATTTCAGCTGTTCGCTTACTTTCTTCCAGTCGGTTATCACTTTGGTTCGAGGGGGCTGGTTAGGATCGAGCGGGCCCGAATAAGGGGCGAAGAGCATGGTAATTGGGCGGTGATCCGAGTTGAGCTCGTGGTGTGTCTCAATAGAGTGCAAACGAAGGTTTACATTCTTGAGTAGCGCAACATCGAGCACGTCTGGAAGCTGGCTGGGAACGCCAGGGTAGTGGGTTGGGTTCATCGGAGCGATGACATCGAAGTTGAGGGAGGCACCTAGGTTGAACAGTATCCTACCTCTGGTGGAGGTCGTGTTGCTGTTCCAGGCGGGATGCTTGGCATTGAGATCCCCCGCCAAGATGACGGAGTCACTCAGTCCGAAGAGGACAGTTAGGTCCTTGGTGATCGCGGTGGGATCCTCCGCACCATTGGCAGGCGGGAAGTAGGCAGAGATGATGGTGATTGGTTGATGACCAGTCATGCCGAGCCGACAGATTGAGACCTCAAGATGAGAGACTAGTGGAGGAGGGTCCATAGGACTACAGTAAAGAGACCTTTTGTAGTATATAAGGGTGCCACCCTTGTGGCAGCGGGACCTGTCATTGCGAACTATGTCATAGTTGGCGATTTTCGGGTCCCGCTGATGGGGCTTCAGGAAGGTCTCTTGAATGAGCATAATGTCAAGCTGATGATCACGCAGAAAGGTGGCGATCTCATCGCGTTGACCGGTAATTGCATTGGCGTTGAAGACGCCTAGTTTAAGGGAGCGGGGTTTGAGGGACCTAATCTTTTGTAAATTCATAATGGAATTTAAAAGGTTAGATTTTCGAGAGCTTGCGATACCTCGGGGTACGCGTTGAAGATCTCAAGGAGACGAAGAGCGTTTCCTTGAGCGGCACGGATTTCCTTCACCATGGCGTTGGCCGCCGGGGTGTAGAAAACAGCGAATACGCTGAGAAGCACCTGTGGGTTTGAAGGCTGATGGCCTGAAGAAGGGGACCTGTTTGCTGCCGTGAGAACCGGCGCAGCTTTGGGAGCGGCGGTGGCCACAGGAGCCAATGGGGCTGCTGCCGGGACCGGCGTGGCAATGGCCAATGGCGCAGGGATGGGTTGAGAGGTCGACACCGAGGCCGAAGCTGCCTTAAAGTTGACCCATGGGGAGGGTCTCTGAGGAGCGAGGCGCTCGGGCAACTGAGCAGAGGGGAGCTTTACGCTCGGGCTTTCCCTTTGCTGGCGCTCGCTGGCACGCTTCGCCAGCTTGGCCGAGGAGGATTTAGGGGCTTTACTGCATCCCCGGTAGTTAGCTGGGTGACCAGCTTGCCCGCAGAGCACACAACTTGGAGGTTCTGTGCACAGAGTCCTGTCCTTGGGGCGAGGGCAGTCCGCGGTGCCATGCCCGCCCAGACACTTAACGCATCTGGGAGTAGCGTAGCAGTGCGACTGGGAGTGGCCGTATAATTGGCAACGGTGGCACTGGCCAACGATATTGGACTTTCTGGGCTTCTCAATAGAGATGCCCGACAGTGAACACACCGACTTCACTTTGAAGATCGGGTGATGACCCTCAACGGGATCGCAGATCACCAGGACCATGTCATATACAAGGCCCTGTTTCGCCCGGTGAAGGCGGTGGACTGCAGACACTGGGATACCCTTGGAGATCAGGTCTGCCTTGATCTCTTCGGTGGCGATCTCCTTCGGGATACGCCTAATGACTACCCTCGTCGGAGTTTCCTCCGGGAGGGAGAATGTGTGAAAGGAGTACTTCCTTTCACGAAGAATTCGGACAAGGTCCCTGTAGTCCGAGGACGAGGGGACAGTAACCTTGATGCCCTGCTGGGTAGATCGGGCGTTGGTGTATTGGATCTTGCGATCCACGCAAACTTTAGAAATTTCTGTCCACTTGGACTTATCTTGGATGTATAAGGGGGGCGGGGGACGCACCTTCCTCTTTGAGTCCGTTGGGATAGGACTGGCTGAGGTGGGTGATCGGGTGGGTGCCGAGCCGGAAGTAGAGGAAGGGGCAGGGGCAGGGGCGCAGGCAGGGGCGCATTCAGGGGCGGCGGGGATGGCTGCCGCCAGAGGCTTTTTGGCCTTGCCGGCCTTTGAGGAGGCGCTCTTCTTCCTCTTCCCTCCCTTTCCGACGACTTGATAGTCGTCTGAGGAGGAAGAGGAGGAAGTGAGCGAGATGGCGTCTTCGGACTCTGAGTCCGAAGGAGGGGTGCAGGTGTCCATCACCTCGGGCTGGGGGGAGACTACGGGCGGCATCGAAACCGCCGTAGGAGGGATGCCCCTGTCTGCTACAGGGGGGGAAAGCGGGCTCTCGAGAGCCTCGCTTGGGTCGACGTGGCGACTACGCCAAGCCTTCCCGTATTTCAGCAAGAAATCGGGGTCCTTAAAAAGGACCTCTCTTGCAAAAGCTACGATGTCTGCGTCAGACATCGTAGCAAAAGGGAATTTAAAGAGAAAAAGAAAAAATAAGGGGACCTAATGGTCCTACTCCTACTCCCCGGGTGGATGGGCCCGGGGGTGAGTGGCCCTCCCTGTCGGGTGCAGACAGGGAGGTGTGTACCTACTGGTGAGCCCTAGAGCTGAAACCTGTCGCCAATCTTAATGTGCGACAGGGCCCTGACCGGTCTAGCGCGAAGGGTGTAGACACACCCTAAAGACACTAGGTGTGTAGCTGTGGAAGCAAAACTGTCACCAGAGCCGACTAGGAGACCCCCCAAGGCCGGTTAACTCTGGGACCCGTCCAATTAACTGCTTTACCCTGAAGGGGCTCAGCGGGTGTGTTGGGTCAACACCCCCTTGACTTGGTTGTCACCGTGAGGTATCCGTCAAGGACCACGAAACTGTGGTTTTTACCCTGAGGGGGTCAAGGAGACACGCCGAACGTTTGTTTGACGGACGACGTTAAAGAAATAATTTGTCAACGATCGCCTTGAAAAAGGCAATAATTGATAACGAGTGCAGTCAGAGACTACGGGAGTCGGAGCGTGACGTGGCGTCACGAGCGAGCGTCGATGGCGGTGAGTCAGCGGTGAGTCAGCGGTGCAGCGAGCGAATGCGTCAGCGGCACGACCGTCCACAGCGGAGTCGAGCGAGGGAAAGTGTGCCGATACCTTTTTTTTTTTTTTTTTTTTCCTAACTATGGCATCTCGTAGTTGGCCAAGAGTGGCCGTGACTACTTAACCGGTCAATCCTGTGGCTGCCTTAAGCTAATAACTCAAAGCCTCCAGCCAGGGGCGTGTTACTTATAAATACTAAGTGACTGCGCGCTAAGGGCACCCCCTGTGGGGTACGAACCTCGGCTTAGGGCGTCACTGGGGGGACAGCAAGTTTGGGACAGGCTGGATCAAAATTGGATAATTATTATTAATCTGGGGAATTTAAAGCTACAGGCTCAGCTTCGGCGCGGGCTGGCGCTTCTTCGAGCAAGGATCGGGGGGAATTATTAACTCGGGGTTTTCGCGCTGGACCTCGGCGGCGGGGTCGGAATGTCGGTCTTTTGTGTTTGTGTACTGTACTGGTAGCCCTATTGCTTTCCTGGAGGAGAGTAATAGGGTCGTCTGGGTCTAATAGTGTGTGCCTCGGACGGCGGACTTTACTAATATTGGAGGGGGTATATTTAGCGGCCGCGACAACTAGGGGGTTGCGATGTTTGGCGGCGGTATCAAAGAAACGCTTGGAGTTGCGTTTCATGAACTGGAGGATGGTGGGGATTTTGAGATCGAGATGGAGGATCTCGTTCCGGACATAAAAGGGGGATCCCGTGATCATTCGGAGGGCACGGTTCTGTAGGGTCTGCATCCTATGGATGTGGTGGGGTTTCGCGTGAGCAAAGACTGCACAGGCGTACGTCATAATAGGACGTATGCACGCCGTGTAAATGCGCAACTTGCACTTTAGTGACAACTTGCTTTTTGCATTCATTATCGAGTGGAGTCTACCGAGAGCGAAAGCGGCGCGCGAACGAACCTTCTTTATGTGCTCTGCGAAGGTGAGGTGCTCATCGAGAATCACACCTAGATATTTGGCTCGCTTCTCCCAAGGGATAGGCTTACCGAACATGGAGATTGGTCGGGGGGGGGTGGGCCTATGGCGCGGTTTTGAATAAAGAACCGCTTGACTTTTGTCGGGATTCACTTCAATTCTCCACTTCCTGAACCAGTCGCCAAGTTTGGTGACCGCTCTTTGGAGAGTGAGAGAGATCGAGGCTTGTTTGGTGCCCGAGCAGTAAATGGCCGTGTCGTCTGCGAACAGAGCCAACTGTGCCTTTTTGCTCCTGGGTATGTCGCTAGTGAACAGCGTGAAGATGAGGGGGGCAAGCACAGAGCCCTGGGGGACGCCTGCGCGGATAGGGTGGGGGGAGGATAGTGCTCCTTCGATGCGATAGCGGAAGGTGCGGTTCGACAAGAAGTCTCGTAAGATGAGTACGAGACGGTCCGGCACACCGAGTTGGTAGAGCTTATATAATAAGCCGTTGTGCCAGACTCTGTCAAACGCTTTCGCTATGTCGAAGTATATAACACCCGTCATCAAGCCACGCTGGAAGCCAGCGCTTATGTGTTCGATGATGCGGTGGGCCTGATGCACACAAGAGTGCTGGGTTCGAAAACCAAACTGTTCGTTTGGGATGAGGCCTTTTGTTTCGGCATAGTCTCTGAGACGCTTATAAATAAGTTTCTCATAGACTTTGCCGAGGACATTGAGCAGACTGATGGGGCGGTAGCTCGAGGGCTCAGATTTGGGCTTTCCAGGCTTGGGGATGCCGATGACAGTGGCCTTTTTCCATGCATCTGGGAAGATGTTATTGCTCATGGCACCATTGAAGATGGTGGTCAGTAGCATTATGAGGTGGGCAGGGAATAGTTGTATTACCCTGTTTGTGATGCCGTCTGAGCCGGGAGCTTTGCGGGGCTTTAAACCCTTGATGATATCATGCACTTCGTCTGGAGTGACGGGAGGCAGAGGATAGTCAGGGTTTTCGACGGGGGGAAGGGAGGCTCTACGTTCGACTTCAGCGTCGACTTTTGACAAGTGAGCTTGGTCTACTGGTTGAGAGCTGGGAGAGCATTGAGCCTCGAGGCTGTTGGCTAGGCATTCAGCCTTGTCAGCATCGTCGAAGGCGATGGTCTTGTCAGGGCGGAGTAGGGGGGGCATGGAGACTACTTCATTGGACTTTAGTTTCCTTTGAAGTTCCCAGAAGGCCTGATGAGTGGGCTCTAGGTCGCTTAGCATCCTGTCCCAGCCAGCGGTACGCAGCTCCGCTAGGCGTGTCTTTACAGCTCGCTGTAAATGGCGCATATGGGCTTTGTTCGCAAGGCAGGGGAAGTTGCTGTATGCACGGACCGCCGCGTTCTTCTCGCGCAACAGTTCACGCACATCGTCCGGCAATCTCCAGCGACGGTCATCGTCCGCTGGAGTTACCTTTGAACAGTCGTTCAGGACTGATTGTACGTGCTCAGTGAGCGAGTCGATCGCGGCCGTCGTGTCTGCGACAGAGTCGAACTGATCAGGGATGGAGTCCAGGTGTTGGGAAGAAGTGGATTTCAGGCTATTGCTTACTTTCCTCCAATCTGTGACTATTTTGGTGAGAGGGGGTTGAGTGGGGTCATGGAGACCGACACGGGGGGCCAGTTTCATGACCACTGGTCGGTGGTCAGAGGAGAGCTCTTGTACCGCCTCTATAGAATCCAACCGTAGGTTGATATTCTTCAGAAGCGCTATGTCGAGGACGTCGGCGGTATGGTTGGGGTCGTGGGGAAAGTGGGTTGGAGTCATCGGGGCGATGACATCGAAATTTAGTATGGGGCAGAGACCGAACAGCTGTCTCCCTCTGGCTGAGGTGGTGTTGCTGTTCCAGGCAGGGTGTTTGGCGTTGAGGTCGCCCGCTATGATAACGGAATCGCTCAGGCCGAAGAGGGCAGAGAGGTCGTCAGAAATCGACTGGGGATTTTCTGACGAGGTTTGGGGGGGAACATAGGCCGATACTAGGGTGATCGGTTGGTGTCCTGACATGCCTAACCGGCATACAGACACTTCTAATTTGGATAGGGGGGGAGGGTCCATAGGGATGCAGTGAAGAACCTTTCTATAGTATATGAGGGTGCCACCCTTGTGACACCGAGACCTGTCGTTGCGAACTACGCAGTAGTTAGCGATTGACGGGTTACGGACGTTGGGCTTGAGGAAGGATTCCTGTATAAGGAGAATATCAATTTGATGATCACGGAGGAACTCGGCGATCTCATCGCGTTGATCGCGAATGCCATTGGCATTGAAGTAGCCTAATTTAAGGGATCGGGGCTTAGTTCTCCCTTTGGCTTCTTTATCCATAGTGGGGGTTGGGAAGGTTGGCGAAGGAGGATAAGGCTTGGGTGATTTCGGGATAAGAGTTATATATCTCCAGAATCTGGAGAAGGTTGCCGGCATTTCTGGCAGCGACTAATTCGCTTGCCATTTTCCTGGCGCGTGGGGTGAGGAAGGCCGTGAAGGTGCCCGAAATGATGTTAAAGGGGTCAAGGGGGTTAGGGCCAACCGTAGTCGGTGAGTGGGGGGGTGCAGTTCTGGCTGCAGGGGCGGTTTTAGGCGCTTGCACCGGTCTCGGGGGGAGGGCGGGGGCGGGCGCAGCGGCGCGGTTGAGGGGGTCCATCAGCGCTGGGATGGATGGAGGTGGGGGGCTGGTTTTGGCCAGGGCCGGGAAAGCCCTTTGATGGTTAAGGGCCGTCCAGGGGCTAGGCCTTTGAGGGCTTAGCCGTTCTGGCATTTGGGTCGAAGGGGCGGGGGCTTCCCTTTGCTGGCGGGCGACTGCGCGCTTGGCCAGTTTGGGGGATAATTTCGGGGCTTTAGGGCAGCCCCGGTAATTTGCCGGGTGACCTGACTCACCACATAGCACACAGCTAGGTGGCTCGGTGCAGAGGGTACGGTCTTTAGGGCGGGGGCAGTCAGAAGTGCCGTGCTCGCCCAGGCACTTGACGCACCTGGGTTTGGCGTGGCAGTTCTTCTGCGCGTGGCCGTATAGCTGGCATCGGTGACATTGGCCGATGAAGCCATATTTGTTGGGCTTCTGGATTTCGAAGCCCACGAGATGACAGATGGTTTTTACACCAAAGATGGGGTGATGCCCTTCAGTTGGGGGACAGACAACGAGGACCATGTCGAATGCATGGCCGCCTCTGGCGCGGTGCATTCGGTGGACCTCCGAAACAGGGATATTTTGGGCCTCTAAGTCGGCCTTGATGGCGTCAGTAGGGATTTCCTTAGGAATCCTACGAATTACCACTCGGGTCTGGCGCTCTTCGGGAAGAGTGTAGGTGTGGAAGGACACACCTCTCGCCCGAAGGAGCCTGGTGAGCTCCCTATAGTCCTTGGACGTAGGGATGCTCACTTTGATACCCTGCTGGGTAGAGCGGGCGTTGGTGAAACTGATCTTTTGCTCAGTGCACCATTGGGACACATCTGTCCACTTTGCCTTGTCCTGAATGAACACAGGCGGGGGGGGTGCCAGCTTCTTGGGGGCAGAAGAAGCTGGAGTCAGGGCGGGGGGGGCATCCTGGGAGGAGGATGAGGGGGCGCTATTTGCCGCGGAGGCAGGGGTAGCAGATACAGGCTTACCGGCTTGGGACGGACTGGCTGGGATGGGTGCCGTGGGGACAGAGGCAGAGGAGGAGGTGGGGGCAGGGGCGGCGGGGATGGCTGCCGCCAGAGGCTTTTTGGCCTTACCGGCCTTTGAGGAGGCGCTCTTCTTCCTCTTCCCTCCCTTTCCGACGACTTGATAGTCGTCTGAGGAGGAGGAGGAGGAAGTGAGAGAGATGGCGTCTTCGGACTCTGAGTCCGAAGGAGGGGTGGAGGTGTCCATCACCTCGGGCTGGGGGGAGACTACGGACGGCATCGAAACCGCCGTAGGAGGGGTGCCCCTGTCTGCTACAGGGGGGGAAAGCGGGCTCTCGAGAGCCTCGCTTGGGTCGACGTGGCGACTACGCCAAGCCTTCCCGTATTTCAGCAAGAAATCGGGGTCCTTAAAAAGGACCTCTCTTGCAAAAGCTACGATGTCTGCGTCAGACATCGTAGCAAAAGGGAATTTAAAAAGAAAATTAGGAAAAAATAAGGGGACCTAATGATCCTACTCCTACTCCCCGGGTGGATGGGCCCGGGGATGTGTGGCCCTCCCTGTCGGGTGCAGACAGGGAGGTGTGTACCTACTGGTGAGCCCTAGAGCTGAAACCTGTCGCCAATCTTAATGTGCGACAGGGCCCTGACCGGTCTAGCGCGAAGGGTGTAGACACACCCTAAAGACGCTAGGTGTGTCGCTGTGGAAGGAAAACTGTCACCAGAGCCGACTAGGAGACCCCCCAAGGCCGGTTAACTCTGGGACCCGTCCAATTGACTGCCTTACCCTGAAGGGGCTCAGCGGGTGTGTTGGGTCAACACCCCCTTGACTTGGTTGTCACCGTGAGGTATCCGTCAAGGACCACGAAACTGTGGTTTTTTCCCTGAGGGGGTCAAGGAGACACGCCGAACGTTTATGAGACGGACGACGTCAAAGAAACAATTTGTCAACGATCGCCTTGAAAAAGGCAATAATTGATAAAGGGTGCAGTCAGAGACTACGGGAGTCGGTGCGTGACGTGGCGTCACGAGCGAGCGTCGATGGCGGTGAGTCAGCGGTGAGTCAGCGGTGCAGCGAGCGAATGCGTCAGCGGCACGACCGTCCACAGCGGATTCGAGCGAGGGAATGAAAGTGCCGATACCTTTTTTTTTTTTTTTTTTTCCTAACTATGGCATCTCGTAGTTGGCCAAGAGTGGCCGTGACTACTTAACCGGTCAATCCTGTGGCTGCCTTAAGCTAACTCAAAGCCTCCAGCCAGGGGCGTGTTACTTACAATACTAAGTGACTGCGCGCTAAGGGCACCCCCTGTGGGGTACGAACCTCGGCTTAGGGCGTCACTGGGGGGACAGCAAGTTTGGGACAGGCTGGATCAAAATTGGATAATTATTATTAATCTGGGGAATTTAAAGCTACAGGCTCAGCTTCGGCGCGGGCTGGCGCTTCTTCGAGCAAGGGTCGGGGGGAATTATTAACTCGGGGTTTTCGCGCTGGACCTCGGCGGCGGGGTCGGAATGTCGGTTTTTTGTGTCTGTGTATTGTACTAGAAGCCCTATTGCTTTCCTGGAGGAGAGTAATAGGGTCGTCTGGGACTAATAGTGTGTGCCTCGGACGGCGGACTTTACTAATATTGGAGGGGGTATATTTAGCGGCCGCGACAACTAGGGGGTTGCGATGTTTGGCGGCGGTATCAAAGAAACGCTTGGAGTTGCGTTTCATGAACTGGAGGATGGTGGGGATTTTGAGATCGAGATGGAGGATCTCGTTCCGGACATAAAAGGGGGATCCCGTGATCATTCGGAGGGCACGGTTCTGTAGGGTCTGCATCCTATGGATGTGGTGGGGTTTCGCGTGAGCAAAGACTGCACAGGCGTACGTCATAATAGGACGTATGCACGCCGTGTAAATGCGCAACTTGCACTTTAGTGACAACTTGCTTTTTGCATTCATTATCGAGTGGAGTCTACCGAGAGCGAAAGCGGCGCGCGAACGAACCTTCTTTATGTGCTCTGCGAAGGTGAGGTGCTCATCGAGAATCACACCTAGATATTTGGCTCGCTTCTCCCAAGGGATAGGCTTACCGAACATGGAGATTGGTCGGGGGGGGGTGGGCCTATGGCGCGGTTTTGAATAAAGAACCGCTTGACTTTTGTCGGGATTCACTTCAATTCTCCACTTCCTGAACCAGTCGCCAAGTTTGGTGACCGCTCTTTGGAGAGTGAGAGAGATCGAGGCTTGTTTGGTACCCGAGCAGTAAATGGCCGTGTCGTCTGCGAACAGAGCCAACTGTGCCTTTTTGCTCCTGGGTATGTCGCTAGTGAACAGCGTGAAGATGAGGGGGGCAAGCACAGAGCCCTGGGGGACGCCTGCGCGGATAGGGTGGGGGGAGGATAGTGCTCCTTCGATGCGATAGCGGAAGGTGCGGTTCGACAAGAAGTCTCGTAAGATGAGTACGAGACGGTCCGGCACACCGAGTTGGTAGAGCTTATATAATAAGCCGTTGTGCCAGACTCTGTCGAACGCTTTCGCTATGTCGAAGTATATAACACCCGTCATCATGCCACGCTGGAAGCCAGCGCTTATGTGTTCGATGATGCGGTGGGCCTGATGCACACAAGAGTGCTGGGTTCGAAAACCAAACTGTTCGTTTGGGATGAGGCCTTTTGTTTCGGCATAGTCTCTGAGACGCTTATAAATAAGTTTCTCATAGACTTTGCCGAGGACATTGAGCAGACTGATGGGGCGGTAGCTCGAGGGCTCAGATTTGGGCTTTCCAGGCTTGGGGATGCCGATGACAGTGGCCTTTTTCCATGCATCTGGGAAGATGTTATTGCTCATGGCACCATTGAAGATGGTGGTCAGTAGCATTATGAGGTGGGCAGGGAATAGTTGAATTACCCTGTTTGTGATGCCGTCTGAGCCGGGAGCTTTACGGGGCTTTAAACCCTTGATGATATCATGCACTTCGTCTGGAGTGACGGGAGGCAGAGGATAGTCAGGGTTTTCGACGGGGGGAAGGGAGGCTCTACGTTCGACTTCAGCGTCGACTTTTGACAAGTGAGCTTGGTCTACTGGTTGAGAGCTGGGAGAGCATTGAGCCTCGAGGCTGTTGGCTAGGCATTCAGCCTTGTCAGCATCGTCGAAGGCGATGGTCTTGTCAGGGCGGAGTAGGGGGGGCATGGAGACTACTTCATTGGACTTTAGTTTCCTTTGAAGTTCCCAGAAGGCCTGATGAGTGGGCTCTAGGTCGCTTAGCATCCTGTCCCAGCCAGCGGTACGCAGCTCCGCTAGGCGTGTCTTTACAGCTCGCTGTAAATGGCGCATATGGGCTTTGTTCGCAAGGCAGGGGAAGTTGCTGTATGCACGGACAGCCGCGTTCTTCTCGCGCAACAGTTCACGCACATCGTCCGGCAATCTCCAGCGACGGTCATCGTCCGCTGGAGTTACCTTTGAACAGTCGTTCAGGACTGATTGTACGTGCTCAGTGAGCGAGTCGATCGCGGCCGTCGTGTCTGCGACAGAGTCGAACTGATCAGGGATGGAGTCCAGGTGTTGGGAAGAAGTGGATTTCAGGCTATTGCTTACTTTCCTCCAATCTGTGACTATTTTGGTGAGAGGGGGTTGAGTGGGGTCATGGAGACCGACACGGGGGGCCAGTTTCATGACCACTGGTCGGTGGTCAGAGGAGAGCTCTTGTACCGCCTCTATAGAATCCAACCGTAGGTTGATATTCTTCAGAAGCGCTATGTCGAGGACGTCGGCGGTATGGTTGGGGTCGTGGGGAAAATGGGTTGGAGTCATCGGGGCGATGACATCGAAGTTTAGTATGGGGCAGAGCCCGAACAGTTGTCTTCCTCTGGTTGAGGTGGTGTTGCTGTTCCAGGCAGGGTGTTTGGCGTTGAGGTCGCCCGCTATGATAACGGAATCACTCAGGCCGAAGAGGGCAGAGAGGTCGTCAGAAATCGACTGGGGATTTTCTGACGAGGTTTGGGGGGGAACATAGGCCGATACTAGGGTGATCGGTTGGTGGCCTGACATGCCTAGCCGGCATACAGACACTTCTAATTTGGATAGGGGGGGAGGGTCCATAGGGATGCAGTGAAGAACCTTTCTATAGTAAATGAGGGTGCCACCCTTGTGACACCGAGACCTGTCGTTGCGAACTACGCAGTAGTTAGCGATTGACGGGTTACGGACGTTGGGCTTGAGGAAGGATTCCTGTATAAGGAGAATATCAATTTGATGATCACGGAGGAACTCGGCGATCTCATCGCGTTGATCGCGAATGCCATTGGCATTGAAGTAGCCTAATTTAAGGGATCGGGGCTTAGTTCTCCCTTTGGCTTCTTTATCCATAGTGGGGGTTGGGAAGGTTGGCGAAGGAGGATAAGGCTTGCGTGATCTCGGGATATGAGTTATATATCTCCAGAATCTGCAGAAGGTTGCCGGCATTTCTGGCAGCGACTAATTCGCTTGCCATTTTCCTGGCGCGTGGGGTGAGGAAGGCCGTGAAGGTGCCCGAAATAATATTGAAGGGGTCGAGGGGGTTAGGGCCAACCGTAGTCGGCGAGTGGGGGGGTGCATTACCGGCTGCAGGGGCGGTTTTAGGCGCTTGCACCGGTCTCGGGGGGAGGGTGGGGGCGGGCGCGGCGGCGCGGTTGCGGGGGTCCATCAGCGCTGGGATGGATGGAGGTGGGGGGCTGGTTTTGGCCAGGGCCGGGAAAGCCCTTTGATGGTTAAGGGCCGTCCAGGGGCTAGGCCTTTGAGGGCTTAGCCGTTCTGGCATTTGGGTCGAAGGGGCGGGGGCTTCCCTTTGCTGGCGGGCGACTGCGCGCTTGGCCAGTTTGGGGGATAATTTCGGGGCTTTAGGGCAGCCCCGGTAATTTGCCGGGTGACCTGACTCACCACATAGCACACAGCTAGGTGGCTCGGTGCAGAGGGTACGGTCTTTAGGGCGGGGGCAGTCAGAAGTGCCGTGCTCGCCCAGGCACTTGACGCACCTGGGTTTGGCGTGGCAGTTCTTCTGCGCGTGGCCGTATAGCTGGCATCGGTGACATTGGCCGATGAAGCCATATTTGTTGGGCTTCTGGATTTCGAAGCCCACGAGATGACAGATGGTTTTTACACCAAAGATGGGGTGATGCCCTTCAGTTGGGGGACAGACAACGAGGACCATGTCGAATGCATGGCCGCCTCTGGCGCGGTGCATACGGTGGACCTCTGCAACCGGAATATGTTGGGCCTCTAGATCGGCCTTGATGGCGTCAGTAGGGATTTCTTTCGGAATCCTACGAATTACCACTCGGGTCTGGCGCTCTTCGGGAAGAGTGTAGGTGTGGAAGGACACACCTCTCGCCCGAAGGAGCCTGGTGAGCTCCCTATAGTCCTTGGACGTAGGGATGCTCACTTTGATACCCTGCTGGGTAGAGCGGGCGTTGGTGAAACCGATCTTTTGCTCGGTGCACCAATGGGACACATCTGTCCACTTTGCCTTGTCCTGAATGAACACAGGCGGGGGGGGTGCCAGCTTCTTGGGGGCAGAAGAAGCTGGAGTCAGGGCGGGGGGGGCATCCTGGGAGGAGGATGAGGGGGCGCTATTTGCCGCGGAGGCAGGGGTAGCAGATACAGGCTTACCGGCCTGGGACGGACTGGCTGGGATGGGTGCCGTGGGGACAGAGGCAGAGGAGGAGGTGGGGGCAGGGGCGGCGGGGATGGCTGCCGCCAGAGGCTTTTTGGCCTTACCGGCCTTTGAGGAGGCGCTCTTCTTCCTCTTCCCTCCCTTTCCGACGACTTGATAGTCGTCTGAGGAGGAGGAGGAGGAAGTGAGAGAGATGGCGTCTTCGGACTCTGAGTCCGAAGGAGGGGTGGAGGTGTCCATCACCTCGGGCTGGGGTGAGACTACGGACGGCATCGAAACCGCCGTAGGAGGGGTGCCCCTGTCTGCTACAGGGGGGGAAAGCGGGCTCTCGAGAGCCTCGCTTGGGTCGACGTGGCGACTACGCCAAGCCTTCCCGTATTTCAGCAAGAAATCGGGGTCCTTAAAAAGGACCTCTCTTGCAAAAGCTACGATGTCTGCGTCAGACATCGTAGCAAAAGGGAAAAAAGAAAATAAGACAGTAAGGGGACCTAATGATCCTACTCCTACTCCCCGGGTGGATGGGCCCGGGGATGTGTGGCCCTCCCTGTCGGGTGCAGACAGGGAGGTGTGTACCTACTGGTGAGCCCTAGAGCTGAAACCTGTCGCCAATCTTAATGTGCGACAGGGCCCTGACCAGTCTAGTGCGAAGGGTGTAGACACACCCTAAAGACACTAGGTGAGTAACTGTGGAAGGAAAACTGTCACCAGAGCCGACTAGGAGACCCCCCAAGGCCGGTTAACTCTGGGACCCGTCCAATTGACTGCTTTACCCTGAAGGGGCTCAGCGGGTGTGTTGGGTCAACACCCCCTTGACTTGGTTGTCACCGTGAGGTATCCGTCAAGGACCACGAAACTGTGGTTTTTTCCCTGAGGGGGTCAAGGAGACACGCCGAACGTTTATGAGACGGACGACGTCAAAGAAACAATTTGTCAACGATCGCCTTGAAAAAGGCAATAATTGATAAAGGGTGCAGTCAGAGACTACTGGAGTCGGAGCGTGACGTGGCGTCACGAGCGAGCTTCGATGGCGGTGAGTCAGCGGTGAGTCAGCGGTGCAGCGAGCGAATGCGTCAGCGGCACGACCGTCCACAGCGGAGTCGAGCGAGGGAAATGACGTGCCGATACCGAAATCCCTCCAGATATTTATACAAAAATGGCTAATGAAATGTGGGCAGTCTGATTGGTCAGCCAATCAGAGCACGGGAATATTTAGCCAATCAGAATAGAGTCGATTTCGGCACAGTTAGCTTAAATACGACGAAACTTTACCTTAATGAGAGCCGCGTGACATTATTTGCGTTTTTCTCTCTCTATTATCTATAAAACTATGGTAAAGCATATATTTTTACATTCTATAAACTAAGATCTATTTAACAAAAATACAAAATATAAAGAAACATGAAGTACTATTTACAAGACATCTTAACTTACTATTGTGAACACTATAACTATACTATACATATAACTGTTTGTCTGTCACTGTCCCGCACAATTAACTAAAATAAACCATTTACACTTCATACGCATGTTCAAGAATGACACACTTCAACTACTTGCAATTTCACAGCGTAAAATTAAAACACATCTTGTGCTTCGCACAATACAAACGCTTTTCACAACACATTAAACACCGTGTGCTTCACACAACGCACACGCAACACAACACATCACACACTTTGTTCATTGCACAAATTGTACATCACAAACCTTGAAACCGCATCGCACACCTTGTGCAACCCGCATCGCACACCTTGTGCAACCCGCATCGCACACCTTGTGCAACCCGCATCGTACACCTCGTGCAATCCGCATCGCATACCCTGTGCACTCCGCGTCGCACACCCTGTGCGCTCCGCATCGCACACCTTTTTTTTTTTTTTTATTCTTTATTATTAAGGGGTTTTTATCCACACGGATACGTCAACCCCATTGTACCTTATATTCTATTTATACACAACTATATACCTGTAATTATACATACTATATTTTACTACATTACTATCTAAATAAATAAAAAAGAAGAATCACTGCCTAGACTTCTGCATTAGACTACAAATTATGCGTTTAGTCCTTTCTGATTTAGGGTATGCCAAAATATTCTGGATAAGTCCAACATCCCACATGTTTAGTTTAAACTCCCTAGCCAAAGATTCCCTTTCATCCTTGTTCTTAGCACATTCCATCAGCAAATGTTGCACATCTTCAATTTTATTACATACCTCACAATTAGGCGATGTAGCCTTTCGAAAGCAAATTTTGCCGATGGAAAGTGGCCAGAACGAAGCCTTATCGCTAACTTAACATAACTCCTAGTTAAACATTTATCATCAAACCAGGGCTCACGAGGTGGCTCATTTTGAATAACTTTTTACCAAATACCTTTTTCTTTGGATATTTCATTAAAATATTCTTTCCAATTGTCGAAACACACACTCTTAAACCTGGAGAAATATTCCCAGTAATCGGACATAACTGAGGTAACATTGCCCGTCTCCATTGCCAGTTTCGACAGTCTATCAGCCTCCTCGTTGCCCCGTAACCCTATGTGCGCTGGAACCCATTGCAAGATAATCCTAATGTCATCTTTATTGTAGCAATGAATTAGTTTAAGAATGTCATAGGCTATCGATGCACCTCTGCAACCAGAGGCGCATCGAGCCACATGTTGTAAAGCGCTCTTGCTATCTGTAAATATAACTACTTTATTTAGATTTTGGTTAAGCGAATATGACACCGCTTGATATATTGCAATGAGTTCCAGAGACATTATACATATATTTTCATTAATTTTATACATAGCCTTATAACCTGTACTTTGAAGAAAGAAAGCAGCTCCACACCCATCTTTACTTTTTGATCCGTCTGTGAAAATTTTACACCACTCACTATATTTGGAAGCTAATTCAGATACCACTTCGTGTACCAAAGCATTTTGATTATAACATTTTTTTGGGTGCGTTACACATTCTAAATCACTTTTAATAATATCTTTAATTTGTAAAGCTGATACCCAAATATCTAAAGAGAACATTTTAAGACTATTCGAGGTATTAATTTCCGAGGTATTAATTAATTGTCTTAATTCTTTAAAGGAAGTAGCCAGTAGGGGTTTTCTTTTATTTGTCCAATAAGTACCGTTAGTTAGGGAGCCTAATTCTGAAATTGTGTTTATAGTTATATTATTAGACCATGACAATGATTTTAGAATTATCTTGTATGCGAGATATTTTCTCCTTAAAAATAATGATGGTATGTGCAGTTCACTCTCCATAACATGGATAGGTGAGCTTCTTATGAAACCTCCTACTATTCTAAGTGCTTGATTTTGTAATTTATCTAGTTTGCTTGTATGTGTTTTTGCACTAGAATCATACAAATAACATGCATAATCAAGTCGACTTCTTACTAGCGATATATATATTCTACGTATATGTTTATTATGTACTCCCCAAGAAGAGCCCGCAAGTACTTTTAATACATTAAGGTATTTTCCACATTTACTAACAATCTCATTGATATGTTTACGCCAGTGTAAACTTCTATCCAACCAAATTCCTAAATATTTTACAAATTCCACCACTGCTAGCGGCTGACCATACACTTTTAATGAAGGCAATATTCGCCTTCGGCCCCTGCTAAATATACAATATTTAGACTTGGTTGGGGACAAAGTCAATCCAATCTCACCCAGTAATGTGATTATACAGTTTAAGGCATCCTGTAAATATCGCTCACATTTGTTTATTTGCTTGTCACTAAAATATATAACAATTATACGGTATTCGCTGTTTTCTACACCCCGGCGGCCAACGCCATGGTAAAGGAAATCCGTGCCGCTCAAGGAAACGCTCTACGTCTCCTTGAGATATTCAATGCGTACCCCGAGGTATCGCAAGCTCTCGAAAATCTAACTTTTTAAAATTCCATTATGAATTTACAAAAGATTAGGTCCCTCAAACCCCGCTCCCTTAAACTAGGCGTCTTCAACGCCAATGCAATTACCGGTCAACGCGATGAGATCGCCACCTTTCTGCGTGATCATCAGCTTGACATTATGCTCATTCAAGAGACCTTCCTGAAGCCCCATCAGCGGGACCCGAAAATCGCCAACTATGACATAATTCGCAATGACAGGTCCCGCTGCCACAAGGGTGGCACCCTTATATACTACAAAAGGTCTCTTTACTGTAGTCCTATGGACCCTCCCCCACTAGTCTCTCATCTTGAGGTCTCAATCTGTCGGCTCGGCATGACTGGTCATCAACCAATCACCATCATCTCTGCCTACTTCCCGCCTGCCAATGGTGCGGAGGATCCCACCGCGATCACCAAGGACCTAACTGTCCTCTTCGGTCTGAGTGACTCCGTCATCTTGGCGGGGGATCTCAATGCCAAGCATCCCGCCTGGAACAGCAACACGACCTCCACCGGAGGTAGGATACTGTTCAACCTAGGTGCCTCCCTCAACTTCAATGTTATCGCTCCGATGAACCCAACCCACTACCCTGGCGTTCCCAGCCAGCTTCCAGACGTGCTCGATGTTGCGCTACTCAAGACTGTAAACCTTCGTTTGCACTCTATTGAGACGCACCACGAACTCAACTCGGATCACCGCCCAATTACCATGCTCTTTGCCCCTTATTCGGGTCCGCTCGATCCTAACCAGCCCCCTCGAACCAAAATGATAACCGACTGGAAGAAAGTAAGCGAACAGCTGAAATCCACCACGTCGCCTCACTTGGATACAATCCCCGACCACATAGTGTCAGTCGAAGACACGACGGGTGCGATCGACTCGTTTACAGAACACGTTCAATCCGTTTTGACGGATTGTTCGCGGGAAGTTCCGGCGATGGATGATCATCGCTGGAAGTTACCGATTGACGTACGTGAACTGATAACCGAGAAGAACGCGGCCATTCGTGCCTACGACTCCTTTCCCTGCGACGCGAACAAAGCCCACATGCGCCATTTACAGCGTGCTGTAAAGAAACGCATAACGGAGTGGCGTTCCGAGGGCTGGGACAAGATGCTCAGCGAGCTCGAGCCCAACCATCTGGCCTTCTGGCAACTCCAACGCAAAATGCGTACCTCCACTGGGGAGGCTACAATGCCTCCCCTCATTCGCCCTGACAAGAGCATCGCATTCGACAATCCCGAAAAGGCAGAATGCCTAGCCGACAGCCTGGAGTCTCAATGTTCTCCTAGCTCCCAACCAGCTGACCAAGCGCACCTTGCCAAGGTCGACGCCGAAGTCGAACGCAGGGCTGCTCTTCCCCCTGTGGAAGACCCTGATGATCCGTTGCCTCCCGTCACTCCAGACGAGGTGCACGACATCATTAAAGGGCTACAGGATCGGAAGGCCCCTGGCTCGGACGGTATCACCAATAAGGTTTTCAAACTCCTCCCCGCCCCCCTGATAATGCTAATGACCGCCATCTTCAATGGTGCTCTCAGCAACAACATCTTTCCGCAGACGTGGAAAGAGGCCACCGTCATCGGTATCCCCAAGCCAGGCAAGCCCAAGTCTGAGCCCACTAGTTACCGCCCCATTAGTCTCCTCAATGTCCTCGGAAAAATATATGAGAGGCTTATTTATAAGCGTCTCAAAGATTTTGTCGAGGCTAAGAGCCTTATCCCTAGTGAACAGTTTGGTTTCATGACTCATCACTCTTGCATCTAGCAAGTTCATCGAATCGTTGAGCACCTAAGCGCTGGCTTCCAGCGCAAGGCAACGATGGGCATGTTGTTCTTCGACATAGCGAAAGCGTTCGACAAGGTCTGGCACAACGGCTTAATATATAAGCTGTACCAACTCGAGGTGCCTGACCGTCTCGTGCTCATCTTACGAGACTTTTTGTCGAACCGCTCCTTTCGCTATCGCATTGAGGGTACACTCTCTTCCCCTCACCCCTTACGCGCCGGTGTCCCTCAGGGCTCGGTGATTTCTCCCCTCATCTTCTCGCTCTTCACGAGCGACATCCCCAAATGTAGCAAGACTAATTTGGCGCTTTTCGCCGATGACACAGCTATCTACTACACAGGGCGGTGCCAGAACTCTATCGCCAGAACTCTCCAAAACTCCGCAAACGCTTTAGGCGTTTGGTTCCGGAAGTGGAGGATTGAGGTTAATCCCGATAAGAGTCAGGCCGTCCTTTTCTTGCGACCGCGACTCCGCGCTTCCGCACCTCCTAGCCCGATCACCATGTATGGCAAGCCGATCCCTTGGGAGAAGCAAGCCAAATACCTTGGCGTGATCTTGGATCAACACCTGACCTTCAGAGAGCACATCAAGAGGGCTCGTTCGCGTGCCGCTTGCGCTCTCGGCAGGCTTCATTTCATCCTGACCGCGCGTAGCAAATTGTCTCTTAAGTGCAAGCTGCGCACCTACACCGCAGTCATCCGTCCCATCATGACGTATGCTTGTGTTGTATTTGCGCACGCTAAGCCACACTTGCCCCATAGGATGCAGACCCTACAGAACCGTTTCCTCAGAAAGGTCACGGGGGCACCCTATTATGTACGCAACGAGTCTCTTCACGTTGATCTAAAAATCCCAACCGTCCAGCAGTTCATGAAACGCCTCGCCAAGCGTTTCTTCGAATCTGCCTCCAAACACCCGAATCCCCTGATTGCGGCGGCCGCCCGCTACACACCGTCGCGCATAAGTCGCATCCGCCGTCCTAGGCACGCCCTAACCGTCCCGGATGACGCAATAACTCTCCTCCAGGAGAGTAATCCCGCCACCAGCACGATTCGGAAACTCAAATCGAGACCGTCGTGCTTCCGCCCTCGCCGCCGAGGGCCACCGCGACGCCCCCGTCCATACCCACCCCGACCCTTGCTCGAGCCAGCCCGCGCAGCTGAGCCCGTAATTCTAAATTTGCCCCCAAATAATCCGATCCAGTATGTCCCATTGCTGTCCTCTCCCAGCGACGCCCTAAGCCGAGGTCCGTACCCCACAGGGCACCCCCTTAGCGTGTAGTCGCTTAGTTTTTAGTCTTAGTTTTAAGCCTGGCTGGAGGCCTTAATTTATTGAGGCATCCACAGGAAAGCCCGGTTAAGCAGTCGACAACCTCCTATAGGTTGAACTGCGAGATGCCATTCCCCAAAAACAAACAAAACGGTATCGGCACTTCTCCCCGTCCCTTGCTCGAAGAAGCGCCAGCCCGCGCCGAAGCTGAGCCTGTAGCTTTAAATTCCCCAGCTAATAATAATCATCCAAGTTTGATCCAGCCTGTCCCAACTTGCTGTCCCCCCAGTGACGCCCTAAGCCGAGGTTCGTACCCCACAGGTGCCCTTAGCGCGCAGTCACTTAGTATTGTAAGTAACACGCCCCTGGCTGGAGGCTTTGAGTTAGCTTAAGGCAGCCACAGGATTGACCGGTTAAGTAGTCACGGCCACTCTTGGCCAACTACGAGATGCCATTGTTAGTAAAAAAAAAAAAAAAAAAAAAGGTATCGGCACAGTCACCGGGCAGCAGTTGAAGAAATAGGAACACTACAAGAAGATTAAAGAAGGCTTCAAGCTTCAACATTGGTTTTATTCCTCACCAACCCAGTACATAATGTGTATCCCGCACATTTAATGGTCCTTCGAGCACCGGATATTGTGGAGAATATTGCCTGAAGATAGTGCTATAGTGAAGAAGCTTTGAAGAAAGTACTTAATCTTCGTGTTAGTATCATCGACTTCGAAGATCAGCTGACATCATGCCCGTTACGCGCTCCGAGGGTAAGGGCCGCAAGCCGTCATCATCGGAAGCCACTCCAGGGACTTCTACGACGGGTACCAGCACGGAAGCCACATCCGAATCGACACAGACAGGGACGACTGCCACGGAGAGTTCAGACCAGACCTTCACCTCCGCGACGACCGACCCAACCACAGTGACTTCCGCTGCCACCGCCTCAGTCGCCAGCACCCCCGCGTCGGCAGCCACCGAACCCCCCCCCCCCTCGGTCGCCATCGCGCCCCCCGCCTCGCACCCCGCCGGTGTCGCCGCACCCTCCGTCGCCCTCTCCGCCGCGACGACACTCACTGCAGGTGCGAAATCGAAACAGCTGATGAAGCCACCCGCCGCTGTCACTTCTAGAGAAAATCGCCGTGATACTGACGCCTCGACTGTGAAACGAGTTGTCAAGAATGCCGGTACGTCGAAACCAACCGGCCCACAGCTCCTCCGTCCCCCTAGCAAGAAAGGGGGAGGGAGGGGATCGACGCATAGCAAGACGAAGTTGCAAAAAATCGCCAAAGCAAAGGAAGATTTGCTCCGCCTCCAAGTCGAACTAGCTGCTGCACGCTTGGCCGCGCTAGAAACGGAGGACTCCGACAAGGAAGAAGAAGGAGAAGAAGATGATGTCTCCTTCTACTCAGAAGTCAACGCCCGAGTGGACAACTGGTTGGATAACCAGGTGACTCGCCCCATTCTAACCATCGCCAACGAGCCTCACCGCCCTCCGCCAGAGCCGACGATCGTCCACGAAGAACCACCGAAACAAGAAGAAGTTCATCGAACACCGGCGGGAGATCAAGGGGACCTAGCCCTCCTAGCTGAAGCTATCACTAGGGCTATCAGCGCCGCCCAGCGACCCAAGTTCATCGAATTGCCTTTCCTCAGCGGGTCGCATCAGGAGTGGCTAACCTTCCGCGACGCCTACTACGAGTCTGAACCGATGTTCAGCACCGTCGAGAACATCAACAGGCTACGAAGAAACTTGAAAGGGAAGGCCAGAGAAGCGGTAGAAGGATTGCTCATCACCAACGCACACCCTTCTGAAGTGATGAAGACTTTGGAGTCAAGATTCGGAAGACCAGAGTCAATCGCCATGATAGAAATGGAAACGCTTCGAAGTCTGCCACGCCTCTCCGAGTCGCCGAGAGATATCTGCATATTCGCCACTAAGATCTCCAACGTCGTAGCAACATTGAAGACATTGGGTTGTTTCAACTACATGTACAACCCCGAGCTTGCGAAGACATTAGTGGACAAGCTGACGCCGACGCTTCGGTACCGCTACTATGACTTCTCATCGACGCAACCAAAAGAAGATCCCTGCCTCATCAAACTAGATAGATTCTTCAAGAGGGAAGCTGAACTGTGCGGACCCTATGCGCTTCCTGAACAGGTGGCAGCACCATCGACAGCCGCACCACACAAGAAGACTCAGCGGGTCACCACCGTCACAGAAAAGAACAAAACACCGAAGTGCTTCGTGTGCGACGAGACAAGCCACACCAACGCGACGGAGTGCGACACATTTAAGAAGATGGAAGCCAATTCAAGATGGGATGCTGCGAAGTCCAAGCGCCTCTGCTTCAGATGCCTACGTTATAGAAGCAAGACTCACAACTGCCGAACGAAGCCATGTGGTGTCAACGGGTGCAAGTACACGCACCACAAGCTACTTCATTATGAAAAGAGGACAGAAAAGGCAGAGGAGACAGAAAACAACGAGGTGACAGAAGTAATCAATTCAACGTGGACAATAAAGAAGCAATCCTATCTGAAGATCCTGCCGGTCCAGGTGAAGGGGCCAAAGGGAGCTGTCAACACATTCGCACTGATGGACGACGGATCAACGGTCACGCTCGTCGACGACGACGCCGCTGAGAGCATAGGAGCTACTGGACCTTTAGATCCACTGAAGATAGAAACCATCAACGAGCTGAAGACGGCAGAATCGACATCAAGAAGGGTAACCATCGGGCTGAAAGGGGTCAACAACCGAGAAGAGCAAATTCAAGCAAGAACAGTGAAGAACTTACAAGTCTCCTCTCAACGGGTTCCACAAGAGTTAGTGGAGGGATGTCAACACCTATCGGACATCAAGACACATCTCACATACTCCAATGCGAAGCCGCGCGTATTCATCGGGCAAGACAACTGGCATCTTCTGCTGACTAAAGAAACCAGGAAAGGAGACAAGGACCATCCAGTGGCATCTCTCACGCCGCTCGGATGGGTACTCCATGGAAGCCAAACGAACTCCTTCGGTCAGAAGATTGACTTCGTGTCGCATATGAAGGAAGCTAAAGATGACCTCGAGGACTTGGTGAAGAGATACTTCGAGACGGACGCCCTCTGCATAAACCCGAAGAGACCGAAGACCGATCCAGAAGAGAAGGCACTTCGAATACTGGAACAGACAACTGAAAAGATCGAAGAAACAAGATACCAGACTGGCCTTCTCTGGAAAAAGGAAGACATCAAGTTCCCAGATAATTATGAAAACTCACTGAAGAGGCTCTTCAACATTAAAAAGAAGATCGATCGCGACCCGTTCCTCAAGAAGAAGTACGTCGAACAGATGGACGCCCTTATAGGAAAGGGCTACGCCGAGCCCGCGCCGCCACAGAAAACTCCAGAGAAGACTTGGTACCTGCCTCACTTCGCGGTCATCAACCCCATGAAGCCGGACAAACTACGCGTTGTGCATGACGCCGCCGCCAAGACCAGAGGAGTAGCCCTCAACGATATGCTCCTCAAAGGTCCGGATTTGCTTCAATCGCTACCGGGTGTCGTCATGCGCTTCCGACAGCATCTCATCGGGGTCACAGCGGACATCAAGGAGATGTTCATGCAGGTCAAGCTACGCACCGAAGACCGAGACGCACTGCGGTACTTGTGGCGTGGGGATCGCCGCGACAACCTACCTCCGAAAGAGTACAGGATGACTTCGTTGATCTTCGGGGCATCGAGTTCACCATCGACAGCAATCTACGTCAAGAACTTGAACGCCAAACAAAATGAGAAGACTCATCCGGAAGCCGCAGCTGCTATCATAGACAAACACTACGTCGATGATTATCTCGATAGCTTCAGAAGCCTGGAAGATGCAGTGAAGATAACAACGAGTGTGCGCGAAGTACACAAGAAGGCCAGCTTCGAACTGAAGCAATGGAAATCGAACTCAGCGTCACTCCTAGAAGCACTGGAAGAAGAACACCACATAGAAGAGCTGGAGCTGTACAAGACGGAAGAACAAACAGAACGAGTATTGGGCGTCATCTGGAAAATAAGCTCAGACGAGCTGACGTTCAACCTCAACTTAGCACGAATACCTTGGACACTAATCGAAGGAAAGCAGCCAACGAAGAGAGAAGCCTTGCGCATCGTCATGTCACTCTTCGACCCGTTAGGATTCGCCTCGCCTGTCACCATCAGGGCGAAACAGTTACTCCAAGAAGTTTGGCGCCGAGGAACAGCGTGGGACGACCGGATCGATGAAGACTTGACGGCGCAGTGGGAGTCGTGGATGGGACACTTGAAAAGTCTTCACGACGTAACAATCCCGCGGCAGTATCTACACTACAGCGATGCCGCTTCCCTCGAACTCCACATCTTCAGCGACGCCAGCGAATCGGCCTACTCTGCGGTCCTGTTCTGGAGGGCAGTAACGCCGGACAGCGAAGTTGGCATATCATTCATCATGGCCAAGGCAAAGGTGGCACCGCTAAAGTTGACAAGCATACCAAGACTGGAGCTACAAGCAGCAGTCATGGGGACCAGACTCGCCGACATCTTCTGGCTCCGCTGGGTAAAGGAGTACCTTCCCGAGCTCCAACACCGGCGGGAGCCCCACGGACGAGGTCAAGAGGTCAAAGTGAATGACCTCGTGCAGATCGTCGACCCGAACCTATCCCGCAACGTGTGGATACGAGGACGAGTCATCGCGGTATATCCTGGACCCGACAGCATCGTGCGGACGGTGGACGTGCAGACCAAGGGAGGTGTCCTGCGCCGGCCGGTGAGGAAGCTGGTGATCCTGCCCCTGCCTACGGACGACCTGCCCGCACCAAGATGTAATGCGACGCAGTCGCACGGCGGGAGAGATGTGCGGGACAGTGATAATAGCAAATTGACAAAACAGTTATATGTGTAGTATAGTTATAGTGTTTACATAGTAAGTTAAGATGTCTTGTAAATAGTACTTCATGTTTTCTTATATTTTGTATTTTTGTTAAATAGATCTTAGTTTATAGAATATAAAAATATATGCTTTACCATAGGTTTATAGATAATAGCGAGAGAAAAACGCAAATAATGTCACGCGGCTCTCATTAAGGTAAAGTTTCGTCGTATTTAAGCTAACTGTGCCGAAATCGATTCTATTCTGATTGGCTAAAAATTCCCGTGTTCTGATTGGCTGACCAATCAGACTGCCCACATTTCGTTAGCCATTTTAGCATAAATGTCTGGAGGGATTTCGGTATCGGCACAGTTGGATTAGCTCGTGGCCTAGCGAGCACTAATCCCACAGTATTGTTTAGTGCTCTGTCCGCGCGGACCGCAAATTTTTAACCGTTGCCTCTGTGTTTGCACAAGTAACCTAGCCGGCACTTGTGTAGACACAGGGGGAGCACCCCCGTGCTGCCCGGTGAGTCGTCACCGGTGCGGTCGCGGAGGCTACGCCCCAAGGATGCCGAAACCCGGCAAGCGCGGCTCGTTGGGCCGCGATGCCGGGACCCAGGACGTCCCTCCGGCGTTGGACCGGGCAACGTCGCTGCCGAACATCGGCGACGCGTTGTCCGGTGCGCCGCCGGCCGGAGCGCCCCAAGACGAAGGAAGAAGAGGGAGGGAGGAGAGAAGAGGGGGGGGATCCTGCGCCGCTGTAGCCGCCGGCCCACCGACGACATCAGCGCCTGCGCGCGTTGCGCCGACGCCGTCGTCTGGTCGATGGCACGCGGTGCCCGTCCGCCCCGCCGCGTTCCGCCCGGTACCCATACAGGCCCCGGGGCCTGCCGCGAATCCCGGCCGCGCGCCGCATGCGCTGGCGGTCCCTTCATCCGCGCGCGCACCCGCGCCCACGCGCGGTGCTGCGCTGGCCGCGCGCGCTGCCGCGCCCGCTGCGCCCGCCGCGCGTATCGCCGCGCCCGCTGCGCGTGCCGCCGCGCACATCGCGCGTGCCGCCGCGCCCGCCGCGGCGCCGACGGCGTCCGTGCGCCCTAGCGCGCCGCCTGCGCGCGCCACGGCGCCGCCGCCACGTTTCGCCTCGCCGCCCGCGCCCGCCGGGGCTACGCTGGCTGCGCCTGCTTCCAAGAAGCCACAAGCTGTGCCAGCTTCTCGCACCGCCACATCTGGCACCCGCCTCTCGCTGGCGGGACCAGCGTTGGCTGAGCGAGAGCGGCCAGCACCTATGACGCCAAGGGTGCCCGAGTCACCGGCGCCCCCCCGCATCTCTGCCTGCGACTCGCCCGCCATGCTGTCGGCGTGCTCATCGCACGCGGGATCGAGCATGTCGCTGGCATCAGTGGGCTCGGCCGCGTCCGGTCGCGGGGACGTGTCCCAGGATACGACTCCGCGATCCGGTCCGCGGCCCATCGTGGGAGGAGCTGAAGCCGCGCCACTACGTAGGATGTCACCAACACCGTCGCTGGGGTTCGACTTTGAATTCCAACTTGAGGCCAGACCCCAGCGACGAAGGAGGAGCTCCGACGAGACCGCGTCGGAGGAAGCGAAGAGATACTGCCTTGACCCGCCGCGGCCACAGCGCGAAAGCGCGCCGCGGGGTCAGGGTGCTCCAGTGTCGCCCACCTTCGCCGGCGCGGTGCGCCGCACGCCGCCAGCGTCGCCGTCTCCCCAACCGGACAAGACAATAACAGGGGTAAGTGACTTTAATGTACACTCTGCCCCCTGTGAATCCGACGCCCCCCCCCCCTGCTTCCGCCCCCGGCGCCGCGACGTCGATTACGACGACGAAGCAGAAGCCGGGGAAGACACCGCGCTATCCTCCGCTGATAGTCGAGAGGCTGCCCGATTGGGCCGCGCATTTCAGGGCCATCAGCGCCAAGCTGGGCCGGCCTCCTAATGCTCGTCCGTTCGGCACTGGGGTTAAGTTCCGCCCCGACACCGAGGACGAATATAGGCTGGTCCAGCGCTACCTGACCGGCCTTGAAAAAGACAGCGGCGTATCGTGGTTCGCCTACTCGCTACCAGCGGACCGTAGTATGAAGATAGCCATAAGGGGGCTACCCGCGGACACAAACCCCCAGGAGATAGAGGAGGAACTCCGGGCGTTGGGGTACCAGCCGGAGTATGTGCGCCACATCAAGGGCGCACAAGGACGACCCGGCTGCGTGTTCCACGCGATACTGAAAAAGACCCCCGACGTCCGGGCCATATTTGACACCACCGTGTTTATGTACATGCGTGGTGTCAAAATTGAGGCTTGGAGAGGGAAACGTGGGCCCGCCCAGTGCCACCGGTGCCAGCGGTTCAGACACAGCTCGCACCAGTGCCACCGCCCGCTCGCTTGTGTGCGATGCGGAGGCGAGCACGCGGCACGTGATTGCCCGCGCCCGCGGGAGGAGCCGGCCACCTGCGCCAACTGCGGTGGTCCGCACCCCGCGTGCAACATAAAGTGCCCCGTCTTCCAAAGCGAGATAAGGAACAAGCGGGCGGGGACTGTCGCCATCACGGCCAATACACGCCAGTCCCAAGTGGCCACAGAAAGGCCACACACGACGCCTACTGAAGAGGCTCAAGGCACGTCGCTGATGGCGGCAGCCAACGGGCCCACAGACAGGAAGCAAGCCACCTCCTCGGGGCGGAGGAAGAAACACCGACGCGGGGGGAAGGGAAAAGGGAAGAAGGCCAAACCCACCCCCCCAGCGACCCAAGAAGAGGTCCCAAAGGCCGGCCCTGCCTCGAGCGAGGCACAGGCTGTGAATATTAACCATCCTACCACTAGCGCCGGCATAACGCAGCGGCAGGAGGGAAAACAAAAGGAGTTTGCCAGTGAGCCGCACGGTGATACCACTGTCGCTGCCAGCGCCGCCACCGAGAAGCGGCAGAAAGTGGACCGACTTAGGTACACTAAAGACACGCATGGCGGCGCCACCGGCGCTACGTCCAAAACAATTAAAAAGGATTTCACAGCCTGTGCCATTAAGTTATTAATGGACCTTATAAAGGCCATTAGGCAGGGCAAAGATGAAGATGTGGGGACAATCATCCTCGATGGCCTGGCCAACCTGTTGACGCTTTACAATGGCTAGGTCGTTGAGGGTGATTCACTGGAATGCCCGCGGCCTTCGGGACAAGGTCGCCCCCCTCCGCCATCTCCTGCGGGAACAGAACATCGACGTGGCGCTCATAAGTGAGACGTTCCTGGGACCTGAGGACAGGATTAGGTTCCCGGGATATCTCACTTACAGGAAGGACGAAAGGTCGGATCACATTAGGTATCGTGGTCTGGCGGTGCTTGTGAAGCGAAGAGTCGTCCACCAAGCACTCCCCTTGCCGTCACTCAACTCGTTTTACGCGCTGGGTGTTCAGCTGCACTTAGCCGGCGAGGACATTAACATCTATGCGTGTTACAAGCCGCCCGCGGCCCACCTGGACCTGTCAGAGCTGCGGGCCGTGCTGTACACGCCCACACACGCAACCCTCCTCGCCGGTGATCTTAACTGCAAACACCCAGCGTGGAATTCTCTCAACGCGAACACCGAGGGGAGACGACTCTTAGCGGACGCGGAAGCCTTCGGTTATACGGTGTCCGGCCCAGAGACGCCGACCCACTACCCGGACGCCACGCAACATATGCCGGACGTGCTGGACATCGTAGCTCACCGAGGGCTGCACTGCCAGATCACGCAGCAAGTGATAGACGACGAGTTACAGTCGGACCACCAACCAGTACTCGTCGTCTTATCGGGGATGCCGACCCGACTGAAGCCACTAGCGCCACGCCGATTAACGGATTGGACTACCTTTGAAGAGAAAGTAGAAGCCACCGTGCCAACTCGGCCTATCTTTACTTCCGCAGACGTAGATCGGACTACGGAGGACGTCACTGCTTGCATAAAAAGCGCCTTGGAAGCGGCGACTACAACGCAGCCGCAGGGGAGAGGGCTATTGCCGCCCCTGCCGGCGCACATCAGCGCGATGATCGCCGTGAAGAGGTGCCTCCGCAAGCAGTGGCAACAGCTACGCTGCCCCACAATGAAAACGCAGCTTAACCGTCTCGCGGAGAAGGTGAAGGCCGAGCTTAAGGCACACACCGCCGCGGGCTGGGAGGAACGCATCGACGCCACTGCTGACAGTTGGCCGTCGGTCCATAAACTCTGCCGCCAGCTCTCGAATACCCCAGCCCCGGTGCGTCCGCTGCTCAACAGCGACGGGGCGCTAAAATACGTAGCAGAGGACCGGGCGGAGGTCTTCGCCGAGCACCTGGAGCGTCAGTTCCAACCGAACCCGACTGCCGACTACGAACATGTCGCAGCAGTAGAGAAATACCTTGGAGACTACTTCGCTACGCCGATAGCTCCCGAGGAGGACCCCATCTTCTTCTCGCCTGGGGCAGTCAGACGCGCCATCCTAAGAACGAAGCCTAGGAAGGCCCCCGGTGCTGACGGTATCACTAATACAGTGCTGCGCCACCTGCCGTACCGAATGGTTGCGGCGCTGGCGCGCCTGTTTACGGGGATACTGCGCACGGGGACCTTTCCCGCTTCGTGGAAGGAAGGGCGCGTCATTATGCTGCCCAAGGCGGGGAAGAACATTCTGAAGCCGGAGAGCTATCGGCCGATCACCCTGTTGCCGACAATCTCCAAGGTGTTCGAAGCACTCCTGCTGCGACACCTCCAACCGCACATCACTCCACGGCCCGAGCAGTTTGGGTTTCGGGCGGAACACAGCACGACGCTTCAGCTGTCGAGGGTACTGCACCACCTCGCAGCTGCACACAACAAAAAGGAGTATTCGGTGGCAGTATTCCTCGACATGGAGAAGGCCTTCGACCGTGTGTGGCATGAAGGCTTGACATACAAGCTGGCCACCTCAGACGCGCCCCGTCGCGTCGTAAAGGTGGTTTCTACTTTCCTTTCAAACAGGACCTTCAGGGTGGTGGTCGACGGAGCGCTATCCAGCGCCCGCCCGGTGCTGGCCGGTGTGCCGCAGGGCAGCTGCGTCTCTCCGGCGTGTTACTCACGTTACACCGACGACATCCCCACTACGCCCGATGCGACGCTAGCGCTGTATGCTGACGACGCCGCGTACATTACCACCTCGCTAAATGCGAAGTACGCGGCGGTCAAAATGCAGCGCGCCCTCGATATACTTCCCGAGTGGCTGTCGAAGTGGCGGCTATCGGTTAACGTGGGTAAGACGCAGGCGATGGTTACCAGAGCCGCGCGCCTCCCACCACCCTTAAAGCTGCAGGGAGTCGACATCGCGTGGTCGCCCCGGGTCAAGTACCTGGGTGTCACCATCGATCGTCGGCTCACGATGGGGCCACACGTCCGCGCGGTCGCCGCACGGGGGAGGGTCGCCCGCAACCTCCTTAAACCGGTGCTCTCGTCCCGCATCCCGGCGCGCGTCAGGTTGGGCGTGTACAAATTGTACGTGCGCCCAATCTTGATGTACGCCGCCCCTGCTTGGTTCGCCCTCACGAGCGAGTCGAGCCGAAAGTCGCTCCGCGCGCAGCAAAACCTTGCGCTGCGGACCATAGTTGACGCTCCTCGCTTCGTGAGGAACGATGTCTTGCATCGGGACCTCGGGATTGAGAGCCTGGATGAGTTTGCTGGGCGCCTCGCGAAGGGAATGTTCGCGCGTGCCGACGCATCCGCTTGGCCCCACGTCAAGCAGATAGCGCCCTGGCATGCGCGCCCCCCCGACGCGAGACCCCTCCCCCGCGACCTGGTCGCGGACGATGACCCCGTCCACCCACCGGATTGACCTCCGAGTATGCCGCCTCAGTCTACACGCGGCATACTTGTGACAACAGACCTTACATAATACATGCATCTGTTGCGTAGCGCGTGCTAGGTTAATATAGGCGCGTTACGTAACAAACAACAGACATTCACCTCTATACAGGCACCTAAACTCACACGCGAAGGCGCGGCGCGGGCTGCGATTCGCGTAGACACCGGGCGGTGTTACACAATACAATACCGTCCTAACACACACGACAGCCTCTTAGCCCGGACTGTGATCGGCTAGCTCTGAGATCAGGACGGGCGGGGGCTAATCACCTTATTCTGTAGGAGCGTGGAGTCGGCACCTCTGTCGCTGGTCGTCCTCGTTGGGCCTCCCCCAGGTAACTGGGGGTCTCACCTGGCGGGGGCTGACCGCCGAGGTGTCGTGAAACAAGCGGCGTTGTGGGACAACGTCGTAACGCGCCTACAGAAAAACACACAGCAACCACACACATGGGCGTGATTCACGCCCAACTGACGCCGGCCACTAAAGGCGACAAAATGAGGGGCCCGTCTTTACGGGCCAACGTATAGCCTCCGCGGGCAAGGGGGTACACCCCGACACCGCTAGCCGCGCCCCCTGACGGGGGCGTAGCGATTTCCACAGTGTATCGGCACAGTCCCCACCGTCCAGCAGTTCATGAAACGCCTCGCCAAGCGTTTCTTTGATTCTGCCTCTAAACACCCGAATCCCCTGATTGCGGCGGCCGCCCGCTACGCACCATCGCGCATAAGTCGCATCCGCCGTCCTAGGCACGCCCTAACCGTCCCGGATGACGCCATAACTCTCCTCCAGGAGAGTAATCCCGCCACCAGCACGATCCGGAAACTCAAATCAAGACCGCCGTGCTTCCGCCCTCGCCGCCGAGGGCCACCGCGACGCCCCCGTCCATACCCACCCCGACCCTTGCTCGAGCCAGCCCGCGCAGCTGAGCCCGTAATTTTAAATTTGCCCCCAAATAATCCGATCCAGCATGTCCCATTGCTGTCCTCTCCCAGCGACGCCCTAAGCCGAGGTCCGTACCCCACAGGGGGTGCCCTTAGCGTGTAGTCGCTTAGTTTTTAGTCCTAGTTTTAAGCCTGGCTGGAGGCCTTAATTTATTGAGGCATCCACAGGAAAGCCCGGTTAAGCAGTTGACAACCTCCTATAGGTTGAACTGCGAGATGCCATTCCCCAAAAACAAAAAGGTATCGGCACAGTCAGCGGGCAGCAGTTGAAGAAATAGGAACACTACAAGAAGATTAAAGAAGGCTTCAAGCTTCAACATTGGTTTTATTCCTCACCAACCCAGCACATAAATGTGTATCCCGCACATCATGTTTGTTAAATGTAGGAAATATATGAAGCAAATTTGTTACTTGCGTAATCGGATAAAAAAATTAAAACCAGATGCAATGATAAACCTTATCAGTGATGATGTGGCTGTAAAAAAATTATCTGAAAAGATTACCCCCACGTTTGCCCAATTATTACAAGGCCAATTAAGTAACTTTAAGAAAAAGTACACTGGTCGAAGATGGTCAAAGCAGGTAAAAATAACAGCCTTGCGGATATTTAAGAGATCGCCTACCTGCTATCGTTTACTGCGAAGACTTTTTCATTTACCATCTCCAAGCACATTAAGAAATTTGCTTAATAAAGTACCTTTTGGTGTTGGTGTTTGTCAGCCAGTACTTAATGTTGTTAAGAAGTTTGTAAAAACTCAAAAGCCTTCTGACAACCAGCACATGTTAATGTTTGACGAAATGTCTTTAAAAAAGCATTTAGATTACAACCCTAAGGCAGATATTATTGAAGGCTATCAAGATCATGCATCCCAGGGCAGGTCACCACTGATTGCTGCATATGCCTTGGTATTTATGATATCAGGCATTAGGAAGAGGGTGAAACAACCTATCGCCTACTATTTTTCGAGTGGATATTCTTCTGCAGACAGGCTTGCTGTACTTATTAAAGAGGTATTATTTTTGTTTATTTTAAAACTCATCAAATTATGTCATGGGGTCTGAATTTTATGCATAAACTTAATCATATTATTAAAATACTTTATCATTTTTATTTCAGGTGTTAAATCAATGTTTCATTGCTGAAATAAATATAGCTGCCATTGTCTGCGACATGGACGGAGTGAACTGTAGAGCTCTAAAAAACTTAGGAGCTAGTACTCAGCATCCATTTATCACGGTTCATAATAATGAAATAATAACTATTTTCGATACACCTCATTTATTAAAATGTTTCAGAAACAATTTTATGAAATATGACATTGAGTGTCCAACAAATATTTCATCCGATGGCAAGACAGGGAGAGGTAAGCTTAAGTTTCATAATTTTATAATTAAAAATCCTCATATCTGTTACTTTTATAGACATCTAATTAATCATCTGCCTCCATTGTCTCACTGTGGTGGGTAAAGGTTTCCATAAATTATAAAACATTTTAATGTGTGTGGTTACAGGTGTTGCTAAATGGTCCCACATAAAGGAGTTTTATGAGATGGACAACAGAAACCCAAATTTTGTGTTTGCTCCTGCTCTGAAAAAAGAACATTTAGATCCTAACTCTAAGCAAAAAATGAGAGTGAAACTAGCTGCACAAGTTTTAAGTCACTCTGTTGCAGGAGGAATGTACGCCAAAATATCAGCAGGTGAATGGAATGATGCTACACTATTGTTATATAATTCCCAGAAATAAATTAAGAGGGCTGTCACATTCCGTCACCTCTCTCGCTCACACGGGACCAAATTTTTAAGAATGTTTTATGAAAAGATGCTTTTTTGAAAAATGTAATCAAGGGGCGACCTACTAAATAATATAAATTTAATAGGTAGTTATTAAAAACACATTTCTATTGTGTTATCTAATAAACTTAGCTCAATAAGTATTATGATCTGTTTTTGAGATGATTTAAATAAATGCCACAATAAAAATGTATTTTTAATAAATACCTATTAAATTAATAGTATTTAGTACGTCGACCATTGATTACATTTTTCAAGAAAGCATCTTTTCATTTAAGATCCTTAAAAATTTGGTCCCGTGTGAGCGAGAGAGGTGACAAAATGTGTCAGCCCTCTTAAGGCCATATTCAGTTACTATAATAGAACATTTCCATAAAAAAGAACTGAATCTTTATGAAATAGGCACATGTTAAACACATAACAAATTTATTTTCAGGAGAGCTTTCTGCAGATGCCATTGTGACGGCAGAAGTAATTAACACAATTGATAAATTATTCGACAGTGTCAACAGTGATTGTTCAGATCTACGAAGAGGAAAGCTTTATGCCACAAATTTACGTTCCACCAGTCCACACCTACAACTTTACAAGGATGTGATATATTTTTTCAAAAACATGAATTATGTTGGAAGTGCACGTGGGTCATTTTCACAAAAAGTGTACATTCGGGTTTCGGGAGTGTCCCACAACTTTTGATAAATATTTAACGAATAATTTCCACATTTAAGAAAAACAACACTAAAAATATGGATCTATGGTTAGTTTTTAACAATATTATATGTTGTTGCTACATAAAAATACAGTAATATTACCGTAATTTTCAAAAATACTAGTAGAAGGTACCTATTTTAGCGCTGTCCCACTACCAATTACAGTAAAATAACATAACTTTTATATATTTTGTTGACTTATTAATACTAATGTGATTGATTTTTCGGAAAGTATAGTTGTTTACGATTTCTTTCATAATTGCAGAAGCAGCGTAACATTACACAAAATATTTAAATAATTGTATTTGTGTGAGGACATAAATTAGCTAAGGTGGAAAATTCCCTTCCGAAACCCCATTTTTTACGTAAGATCGCATTTAAAACTACCACTTATGCATATTTTTTGTTAATAACAACATTTGTAAGGCTGTCATTGGCTGTACCACAATGATTCGTCCATTTTGACCGCGACCAGCAGACGATGAAACACGCACTTTAGTAACGGTCCGTTTTTGATATTCCACAACCGCAACCAATTTCGAAGTAAGTACTACAATTTTATTTCTTGCAAATTATTTTAAAATCTTTATAAACTTTCAGTGAACCCAATTTAATACCAAGCTTGTTGGTCTGATGTGTTAGTTAAAAATAAATTAAACAAAAATGTTTAAAGGTAGACTTCCGATACTTCCCTTCCGTTACCAAAACGCAGGTAACGTAAAATTGGAACTAAAAAGTTTCGGAATGGAATTCTTAGGAAGATGGTACATTATATTCATGTCACTTTGTGACTGTGAATAAGAATTATAATGTTCAGAAATTATTAATTATAAATGTTCATATGCTCAAATGACACAAGTTCGAAGAAAATGTATGCATTTTAATAATATTGACATGAGTACCTACCTAATATTTCTTTTTCAGGTACGTAACAAAAATGGTTGTTCTTGCGTTGTTCTTTTGGTGAAGAACATAATGAATTGGTAATAATTTGATCTCATTTTCTTGACAATGTGCAATTATAGTTTTAGAATAGGTAATATTATAATGTTGTTTTCATTCATATATGTTGATTTAAATATAGGTGTAATAATAATAACGACTTACGGCATTTCATACAAAATATAAAGTCCTTTTTTTCGGATTGAATGAACCGATTTTAAGGAAATTTCGTACGCATAATAAACGGGATACATAGGTCTAAAAACTTATCAGAGAATATTTTCCAAAAATAGTGTGTTACAGCTAAATTAGACCGATTTTAAATTTTCCATACAAACAGAAATTTTCAAATATATTTTTTTAAGAGATTTCCTAAATTTTCTCTGATAAATTTTTAGACCTATGTAGCCCATTTATGCGTACCAAGTTTCATTAAAATCGGTTACGTCATTTCGAAAAAAAAAGAACTTGAAAGTTTGTATAAAATGCCGCAAGGCGTAAACGCTCTTAAGCCAATGTTTTGTATAAGGTGGCTGCACTTCAGTAATAATAATATTGTTTTTTTTTATGTCGAAAATGTTTTTATAATTATTTTAATTATTTGATTACATTTTCTTGACAATGTGCAATTATAGCTTTGGAGTAAACATGATAATGTTTTCATATATATATATTATTCATGATAATGTTGAATTACATAGGTTTCAGTAGCAAAAACTGTTCATATTGTATACAATTTGCAATATTTTGTATATGCAATATTTTCAAGTCTTCTTGTTAATGTACAATAATCTTAATAATTCTAATCCGTTACTGGAACAGTCAATTCCGTGACTGTCCTATTTTATATTTAGATTTAAATATAATTTTTAGAGCGAAATCCCATCTAATTGTCATCAAATTTTGTAATTTAGAGGGTAATAATTTGATGAATATAAATTAAAAAAGAGTTCCTATATTGTTTCCTAATTGAGTAAATTACCAAAAAGAATTTAACTAATTTCGTCCAAAAAGTAACGTAATGGAAAATAAATTGATAAAAATGTATGTTTTTTATTAGTGATTTTATTTTTCTTTATTGTATATTGAAGTACAAACCATTACTAATAAATAATACCAGTTGATTAAATCAAAGCGTGTTTTATTTTATTTCTATAATCGATAGCTTATAGTTGCGGAATGGAAGAATTTTTGTTTCCCAAAGGCATTAAATTACCTATATTTAATTAAATACTACAGAATAAGGTGTTCTATTATTATTTTCATATATTGCAAAGAATACCACTTGTGAATGTAATGAAAAAAAAGCGAACTAAACAAAAAAATAAATTTCGACATATTTAAAACAGTGTACACTTTTTGTGAAAATGACCCACGTACACCACCATCAACAGAAGGGTGGATTTGAACGATTAATGGGATAGTTCAGTTGTGGAGAAAATTATCATCAAAATATAATATAAAAAGCCTATCTACACGAAGGCTGCAGCAAGACCCTTTAGAAAATCTTTTTGGGTGCATTAGGGGTAACTGCGGTTCAAATATTAACCCAACATGTGGGCAATTTGTGGCAGGCATAAAAACTGCCATTATATCAAATTTAGCCCATATTGGAACAGGGGGTAATTGTGAAGAAGACAAAAATTAAATTATTATGAATAGCTTTAATACATTGTTGCCTGTGTCACAACCCATATGCATAGGCACAGAGCCTTTTTTTTTTTTTTTTTTTTTGTGGATGGGAAATCATCAAATGACTTCTCCCGCTCTGGGTGGAGCGGGAGGGCGTGTCAGACTTTTACTGACTAAAACCCACCCGTGTTCCTTCTGTTGCCTGTGCCGGGGCCACGGTAACTCTTTCGAACATCCCGCAACCCTAGCTGGCATCGGCCCTAGCGGACCCCGTCAATAGTGCTGACATCTCTTTGAGGCGCGCGTGGAACACAACGCGCCGTCGACTCGGGCTTTGTCCTTACCGGACGGCGAGCTACCCATTGCTTGCCGTCCGCAAGCCCGCGCCTACGGTGGCCGGGAATCGGCTGTCAATTCCCGACGCCCAGGGCGACTCCTGCGGCGACTAGGGGCGTGAGGGCGCAAAACTTGCCTCTCCCTCACGCGTTCCGCCTCCTCCTTCGCGAGCATTACTGCTTCGCAGAAGGAGGTAATGGCTTCCCATGTACTCTCGCCCCGTATCATGGCCTGGACCAGGGCCGGACGCGAGAGATCGCCGCCGCCGATCGCTTCCGCGAGGACACGGCGGTGCTCCGCCCAAGCCGGGCAGACCTCCACCGTATCCTCCACTGTGTCCTCCGGGCGATCCACACAGTGGTGACACCCGGGCGTTTCCTCCCGCCTTATCCGGAACAGGTACCTCCCGAAGCACCCGTGTCCGGTGATGACCTGCGTCAGGCGGAAGGTGAGGACGCCGTGGCGCCTCTCCAGCCACTCCTCAAAGAGGGGACTTATCGCCGCAATTGTGGCGTGCCCAGCGCTGGGTTGCGACAATCGCACTCTCCATGCCACCATGAGATCCTGCCGGAGCTCTGTCCGCCGTGCCGCGATTTCTCGCGGCAACGGAGTTACGCCCCGGCGTCCTGCCTCCTCGCGCCACTCCCACATGTGCGCGAGGACTTTTGCCTCCAGATCCCATGGCGGTAATCCGGCAAGGAGGTTCGCCGCCTCCCCGGAGACCGTGCGGTATCCCCGGGCTAACCGGATGGCCATGACCCTCTGGGACGCGTTCAACCGACGGACCGGTCGCCGCCTCACGGAACGCGCCCACACCGGAGCTCCGTAAAGGGCCATGGACCGCACGGCCCCCGCGTAGAGCTTCCGGCAGGAGGCGTTTGGACCCCCCAGATTGGGCAGGAGCCGCCTCAAGGCAGCCCCGGCCCGCTCCAGTCTGGGAGCCAAACGTCGGAAATGCTCCACGAAATTCCACCGGCTGTCGAGGACGAGTCCCAGGTACTTCATCGTCGACTCGACACCGATGGCAACCCCTCCTACCGTTATTTGGGAACCCGACGGTGGCGCGTTCCGAGGACCATGAAAACACATGGCCTCGGACTTGTGCAAGGCCACCTCGAGTCCCAATTGCCGGATCCTCTCTGTAATTGTCGCAACCCCGCATGTCGCCAATTCGGCCGCCGCCTGGTGCGACCTCCCCTGCGCCAGGACCAGCGTGTCGTCAGTGTAGCAAACTACGCTGACGCCATTAGGGAGGTCGGCGCGCAGCACCCAGTCGTACCCGATGTCCCACAGATGCGGCCCCAGGACTGATTCCTGTGGGACACCGCACGACATCTCTCGCCAGTTCCACTCTCCTCGGTGACCGGGGTATATGACAGCCCTGTCCGTCAGATAGGCCTCGACCACGCGACAGAGGTAGGTCGGCACTCGGTGGTACCGGAGTGCCTCCCTGATGCAACTCCAGGGCAGGGTGTTGAAGGCATTGGCGATGTCTAGAGACACCGCCAAGACGACCCCACCCCGGGCCACAGCATCCCCCGTCGTGAGGGCTCGTACGCGCATGATGGCGTCCACCGTAGAGCGCCCCTTGCGGAAACCAAACTGGCTCTCCGCCAAATCCGGCCCCACCCTCACCAGCCGCCCGACAAGGCGGTCTGCAATGACTCTTTCAAAGAGCTTGCCCACCTCGTCAAGCAGCACGATGGGCCGGTAAGCGGACGGCGAGTCCGCAGGGCGCCCCGGTTTCTTAATGAAGACCAGTTTCCCTGTCCTCCATTGAAGCGGGAACTGGCCCCTCTCCAAGCATGCGCTTAGGAGTCCCCTTAGTCGAGGCCCGAGAGCCTCCAAGGCCAGGACCCAGGCTTTTCCAGGTAAGCCGTCGGGTCCTGGGGCGGTATTCCTGGCATTCAGCCTGCGCACCGCCACTCTCAGCTCTACCTCGGTCACCTCCGGAGCATCGTCGTCATCGTCGGCTGCGTGGTCCGCATCCGACACCACAGGAGGCGGAGCCATGGGCGGGGGAGTATGTTCCCCTCGCGAAGGGAACAGAGCGCTCACCACGTCCTCCACGAACTGGGGCCGGAGACTCTGCGTCAGCGGGGGAGCCCATGGGCGGAGCTTGTTCCGCACCATTTTATAGGGGCGTCCCCACGGGTCCCTGTTCAGAGTCTCCAGCGACTCCTCACGGGCCAGTCCCTTGGCCCGCAAGATCTCCGCTCGGAGGGCGGTCTTCGCCGCTCTGTACCCCTCGTACAGCTCCGCCTGAATGGCTTCCGTATCCGGAGGGCGGATACGGAGCCTGCGGTGCCTGGTGTACCGGCGTCACGCAGCAACGCACGCGTCGCGCAGAGACGTCAACTCCGGCGACCACCAGCACACCTGGCGCCGGGCGCGTCCGGGCCGGACCCGGGGCATTGCCACGTCGCATACTTCGGACATGGCCTCCCGGAACCACCCCGCCTCGTCATTGATGTCAGCAGGCCTGTCCGGTGGTGACACCCAGGCCTGCACGATCGAGGCTTCCAGGAGGAGCTCCCGGTCCAGCTGCTTCAACGCCCACCGCGGACCACTCGGGGCCTGTCGGACCGGCGCGCTCGAGGTCTGGGCGGAGACGTCAAACCGGATATACCGGTGGTCGGAGTAGGTCTCCACCCCCTCCATGACGTGCCAGTCGAGGACACGCGGCGACAGAGCGGGGCTGGCGAACGAAATGTCCACCACTGACTCACCCCGCATCCGCACACACGTGGGGACAGAACCCCGGTTTAGGACGACCAGGCCCGTCTCCAGAGCCCAGTCCTCCACCATCCTACCCCGTGTGTCCGTATGCCGGGAACCCCAAGCCACATTCTTGGCATTGAAGTCCCCGAGGACGAGCACAGGGAGGGAACGGAATCCGACGACGACGACTCTCAACTCCGCAAGGGAGTTGTGGAACTCGGCGAGAGTTCGGTTCGGGGAGAAGTATATCCCTACCACGACAATCTCCCCGAACCGTGCTGCCACGCAACCCCGTCCCCTATTGACAGCCTCGAGGGACAGGGTACCGGCGGCGGCCGACGAAATTAGAGTCACTGAGGCGCTCAGGTCCTCCACCCAGTCATCCCTGGGCGGGACAAAGTACGGCTCAGCGACCACGGCGATATTAATCGACCACTGCGCCATGCTCTGGAGCAACAGATCCTGAGCGGAGGCGCAGTGGTTGATGTTCGCCTGGAGGAGGCATAATGGGGCCATTATTGGCACTCCATATCAGTCCCCTCCCGAACCCCCTGTGAGGGCCCTGCTGCGGTGGTTGCGGCGGCGGCGACAGCGGAGGCGGCAGCGGCGGAGACGGCAGCGGCGGCGGCGGCAGTGGTGGCGGCTGCGGCGGTGACGATGGTGGCAGAGGGCTTGCTGCCCCTGGGTTTGGCGGGTGGAGCGCAGGCCTTGCTCCCAGCCCGGTGATTGGCCGGCTTGCCAGCTGCCGCACACGCGAAGCAGTGCGGCGCGGCTTTACACGAGCCGGCCTTGTGACCGGGCTGACCACAGCAGAAGCAATGGCCGCTACGGTCCACCTCCGAGGTGCATTTAGCTCCCACGTGGTTGCCCACGTGACAGCGGAAGCACCTCAGAGGTCTGGGTTCCAGCAGTTTCACTTGCGTGGAAACCCAGCCCACCTTGAGCCTTTGGCCCTCCCCGGTTATTTTTCGGGCCACCGCCACGGGGCAGCTCACTGTAACAGTTCGCATCCCCGTGAAGTCAGGACGGATGGTGCCTACCCTAACCTGCTCGACTGAGCACCCTCCAGTCCTAACAACGGCGGCCACCACCTCGCCCTCCGTCGCTGAGTCGTCCAAACCCAGTATGCGCATGTTCGCGCACTTGGTGGGTCTGGACACTCGGGCCTCGTCCGCATTTAGGGACGCCCTAAGCCTCTCGGCCAGAGCGTCAGCGGTCGGGCCGCTGGCCGCACCGGGAACCTCCAGCATCCGGGCCCCAGTTGCAGTGACCCTTATCCGGATGCCATCGGCAACGCCGAGCTCCTCGAGGTTCACCGCCTCCCTCGCCTTGGCAAGCACGTCGCGGTAGGACACGCCCTTCTTCTCCGCTTCCGGCTGTAGTGTGATCACTACAGCTGCGGACCTCGGGGCACGGAGCCTAGCCGCGACGATTCGCTCCTTGCGCCGCTGCCGTCTCTCCTTTTTTTTGGCCGCCCTTGCTGCCTTACCCGCCTTCCTCTTCTCCCCGGCTACTTGCCATTCGGCGTCAGCCGGAGGAGATTTAGGAGGCGGAGGCGGCCGTTTCGCCGCCGGGGCTGGGGCCCTCGCGGGTTCCTGCACGGCCCCGCCTTTCGCCTGCCCCGTTGATGTAGGCTTGAACGTGGCAGCCGCGGCGGCGGCATACGATGCCGCCTTCCGCTGGCCCGAGGCCGGCTGGCTCGCCGCTAGCGGGGGCCGCAAGACTATGGCCTCCAGGGCGGAAAACCGGCTTCGGAAGGCAGCCAGTTCCTGCCGGACCAGGGCCAGAACCCGGTCCTCAGCAGGCACGGGCCCGACCTGCCCATGCCACGCCTCCCCCTGTGGCACCTCCCGGGGGCCAGCTCCTCGGAGCCTGGCCAGGTCCGCTCGGAGCTCCTCATTCTCCTTTCGGAGAAGCTCCATGGCGGCTGTCAAGCGAGCGACCTCCGCCCGCATCTCTGTCATCCCGTCCGACGGGGGCCTGAGGTGACTGGCCTCCGCTGCCGCCATAATGGAGGCCCTGGCTGCCGATATGGCCTTGTCTTTAGAGGACTGAGTCCTCTTCAAGGCCACACTCTTGATCGCGGCTGCCACGACCTCTGCGAACCTGACCGTTTGCTCCGAATTGGAGCCGCCAGCGGCGTCCGGCTCACCACCTGCTGACTCCGACCCAGCCGAGACTGACCCCAACTGCGACTCTGGCTCGGCCGGGCTGGCTCGGCTCGGCTTGCTGGCTTCTTTGGTGAGCCCTCTGCCCACACCCCTTTCATGGGCCCCACCCCGCCGGCTGATTTTTTTACGGGCCGAGCTCAGCCCACCATCCGAGGAAGACCTCAGGCCATCCCCCGGTTTGGGGCGCTTCTTGAAGAACTTTTGGTTCTTCCCAGCGCCCCCCACCACTTCGCGCTCCGGGCTCTTACATGAGCCCTTCACGCCAGACGCGGCGTCGGACTTCGACCCCGCATCACTCCCCTCCTCTTCACTGCTTTTATTTTTATTGAAAGATTTATCCATAGTTGTTCCCACGAGTAAAAACTTTTTAATTCCCAAAAACTAGTGGTTCGCACTAGCGACTAATTTAGCTACCCATTAGTCAAGCTACCAACCTCCCTCACGGTGCGCCGCCGCTTGGAGGTTTGGGGTGATTTTTTATAGAGGTTTTCTTCCTCGCGGCCCGGGCGGTTAAGCCAAGACCCTCGACCCCCGTCAAAAGTCAGAGACATGACCTTGACAATCTTCGGGGCTACGAGAATAACGGTGGCAGAAAGAGAAGGCCTCTTCCTGCCTGCCCGGCGGCAGAGTTAGTGCACACCGAGCCCGCTCTTACTCCGATAGGCACAGAGCCTGGAAATGAAATTGCATCAGAAACTCTTCAATTACCCCATAACATTTGACGAGTTAGTAAACGAAGACAGTGCAGAGATACAGGCATGTGCGTATGTGTGTGGGTTTTTAATTAATCGGTTTAAAAATGATTGTAATAATTGTAAACCTTTGTTTGTATCAGATAATATTGATAAACATCATCAGTTTGTAGAGTGTCGGGAGTACTCCGAAGTAAAAAAATCATTAAACTATGCCACTAAAGAAATGGTCACATGCGTTGAATGTTGCGCTACTTTAATTAATCAACACTTAAATGAAAAAAGTCATGTTACTGATCTCAAGAGACATATTCTGAAAAATGTAAGAAACTTTGTTAATTTTAGTTTCATTGACAGTTGCGTTAAACATAAAGAACAAAACATTCGTAATATAATAGAAAATGTTTTTATTATATGTATTAAAAGATTCTGTGTTTTAAAAAATAGATTGTTCGCTGAGGAAGCGTCAGCTGCAGCACTGAAACGTAAAATTAATGTTATTTTACATAAATAAAAAGAAGTGGTCAGGCAGGACCACATCTTTTTATTTAAGTAATAAAATAATATTCATTTGCACCACTAACAAGTACAAAAACTTTGTTGTGCTATATTATTATAAGGTTGCAACAAAATACCTGGACAAACTTTTACAGATAATTCAAAACACCATAATAAACTCCAAAATATATTTAAAAAAACAGCTGATCCATACAAAAGTACAAAACTTAGACAATCGAAATGTTTATTAAAGTGTTATGAATTACTTACCTGTAAAATTATCTGTCAGTTGTTTTGTTGGGATCTTTTTTATTTACCTAATTTTACTTGCTCAATGTTTCATACTACTACTACTTTATTACAATAATTCACTATAGTTTAGAAAGTATTATACGCAGTTTGTGGTTCGGCTGTGAATACTACTTAGGTATTCTAGAGCTAACTTTGTGATACAGTGGATATTCAACATAATTTCCAGAAAAAATCTACTATAATTCTAGTTGTTGCTGATATAATACTGGTTTAACTTTTGTAATAATTTGTGCTTTTGGTAAAAGAAAACTCTTAAGCATAAGGCTATATCACATTATTTAAGCTTTACCAACAAACAAAAAGACTTGTTTGAAGAAAAGGATTATGTCAGTCACAAGTTGAATTATTATAGTTGATTTTTAACATATAGGTATGTGGTTAAATATTTAGGTTGGCTTTGTATAGCATAATGACTTTTGAGTGCCAAGTAGTACAGTGGTGCTATTCTGTAAAGATTCCACCGTAAAAATTTAGGTGAAGTGAGCGTGATGTGAACTGTCATCCCACCTTACTCCACTAGGGATTGAGCTCACTTAAAACTCACTTCACCTAAGTGCTCACGGTGTGATGTTTACAGAATAGATCGGCAGGGCCAGGAAGATTCATCACTTCACTACATAGTATAAAACAAAGTCGCTTCCCGCTGTCTGTCTGTCCCCATGTATGCTTAGATCTTTAAAACTACGCAATGGATTTTAATGCGGTTTTTTTTAATAGATAGTGATTCAAGAGGAAGGTTTATATGTATAATACACGTATAATATAGTAGAGAAACACTGATAATTTTAGAGGTTTCTAATGTGATGTCGTAAATAAACACATTTTTTTGCGCTTACATTGCAAACGCTGGCTGTACCCTACGAGATAGATCAAAATAATGTACTACAGTATTATACATCTTAAAAAGGTCTATAAAAAAGTCCGCGATGGTATATGTCTATCTCTTATGGATAACCCAAAATAACCATTTTTTATTCTTTACTTTTTACGAGAAATAATGGCTTATTTACGAAGCGATTTTAAGCAATACAGCATAAATCCATACCCAATTAAGTACCTTAAATACATTGTGCATGTAATATAGATTAATATGGCCCTTTACAGCATGTAATTTAAATAAATATTTTCGAAGATATTACAGATTTAAAAGGCAGGCGGGGGGCCGGCGGCGCGTGTTTATAAATAGCGCGTCGAAGGTCGCGCTTCGCCCTTAATCCGATCCAGCATGTCCCTTTGCTGTCCTCTCCCAGCGACGCCCTAAGCTGAGGTCCGTACCCCATAGGGGGTGCCCTTAGCGAGTAGTCGCTTAGTTTTAGTTTTATGCCTGGCTGGAGGCCTTAATTTATTGAGGCATCCACAGGCAAGCCCGGTTAAGCAGTCGATAACCTCCTATAGGTTGAACTGCGAGATGCCATTCCCCAAAAACTAAAACAACGCGCTTCGCCCTATAGCACTTTATGATTAGCAGCGATCGCACGCGTTTATTGGAGCTCTCTAGCGAGGAAAATAACAATTATTACTTAATAAAAACATGTTTTTCAGCGCGACAACGTAATCCGTACTTATAAGTAAGTTACGATAAATTAAAAATATATATATTCGAAATTGTATGATAGTATTTAAATACTAAAGTGAATTCTTTTTTAAGACGAAACGTGCTTTTCAGCGCGACAATTTTTACGAAATTGTATGTTCGTGCTTTAGTCGGTATTAAGGTTAATTTTTAAACCGCACTTATAGTAAGTACATTAGGTTAGATAGAATTAGATTAAAACCATAATTTATCAATTGTATTTCTTCTATTAAGATCTTGGTTTGAATTTAGAGTTAAGCCAATTTAGTATTAGGGCAAGTATTTTTAATTATCGAAAATCGTAGTTTAAGGTACGGTATTTAAGTACAAAAAAGAACTGAATAGAATAGGTATCTTTAGTTGTTGAGAATTTTTGATTATCTGTAGTATACAGAGTGTAAGGGACAGCCCTCCGCAGATTGATGGGGTGACTTCATTATATCATACTAAGACGACCGGTATATGAAATTATTTCAGGAACGTTATGGGAATCCAACTTGATTTAACTTGGCGTAGCGAACGGTAACGCAGCGAGCTTTCGGCCGCCGAGTATTTCAACATCCATTGCTGATTTTTTGATTTTAGTTGTTTTATTTACATAAATGGAGTGCTGCATACAGAGGACATAATTTTACATTGAAATAAAGGAATAGTAACTGAAAATACGATTAGAAAAATGACAATTTTCATGAGAATATTTCCGATGGAATATGATTCAAAAATAAGAGCTGAATGCACCCTGTTAATTTGCGGAGGGCTGTCCCTTACACCCTGTATTTAGTATCAGCATTGCACCCGTGCGAAGCCGGGGCGGGTCGTAAAATAATAAAAAGAATAACTGACATAAATATAGATTTATAAGAGCAAAAAATATCTCACTGCTTCACCTGCACACAAGTTGTGGCGCAAATCTTTGAAAACGTTTTATGTTTTGGTAGAATAATACATTATTAGTAAAATCTAATCTACCATGTATCTTCACGACCCGTTATAATAAGCCTACATTTTTTACTGTACTTATTGTGAATGACTAAATAATTTTGCCACTATTGCTACTGATCTACTGTTTCTGTTTGAGTACATTTTGAAAATTGGTATTTGTGTAACTTTCTTGTAAGATCTCTGTAAATGTAATTAACACAAACTTTTAGTTTAGTCTATAATGTGAGGCTAGTGCAAACACATTGTAAATAAAGCATTTGAATCTAGTAACATGAACACAATATTAATGAATTGTAATGAAACTGTTGAAATAAATAAGAATCTATTTACCTAATTATTTATCGTTTTATTTGGTCATATTCACTCTGTAAATTTTTTGGTAGGTACATTCTCTTGTAAGGAACTCAAATTTGAGTTTCCTTACAAGAGAATGTACAAAAAACCATGTTTTTAAATAAACTCAAACTCAAAACTCAAAGCATTTATTTCAATTAAACCAATTACAGGCACTTTTGAATTGTCAAAGAGTCGGTCAGTTAGTCAGAAAATTGAAGCTAGTCGCCCATTCCAAAACTTAGATCTCTATGGAGAAGAATGGGCAAGAAACTCCATGGACACTCTTTTAAATCAAGATTGTTACAAAATCCTGGGTAGGTACATTGTTATTGTTCTTGTTGCTTCTACATATATGTGAGAACAATGTAAAAAATAGATAATTAAAACAATTTAAAATATAAGATTAAAAATAAGCCCTGGCAGCTAAGAGATGACCAGTCTCCACTGACGGCGCCCGTTCACGAACATGACGCGTGGATCAGCACCATCCAGCTCAACCATTTTGTAGGGAACCGAATGATCCAACACACGCGCCACCATCAGCGAGACATTTAAGGGGGAAGCGCCAAGGTAGCCCGCGAAATTCAAATTTTCTTACGATTTTTGCAATTTGCTGGTCAGTATTAAGTTATACGTTAATTAAAATATGATTCGCGGCCGTAACAAATATGTATTTACAGAATTATAATCATTAAAGTCATCAACACAACTCTCTAAGACCAAGTAAACCCCAAGAATTACTATTTCATGAAATCTTGACATTTGGGGATTATACTAACTTAACAAGTTTTATTACTGATTGTAATGATTATAATTCTGTAAATACATATTTGTTACGACCGCGAATCATATTTTCATCAACGTACAACTTAACACTGACCAGCAAATTGCAAAAAACGTAAGAAAATTTGAATTTCGCGGGCTACCTTAGCGCTTCCCCCTTAAGTGAGCATGACATACTCTCAACTGCCATACTCTTTCAAGTCAACATACCTACATCATAACATAAAACCGCTCCATGGTACTCACATTTACAAAATTGAAAAGATGCTTCTAATTTATACAAAACTATAGTTTGCAATGATTGTATTAAAAGATTAGTAAACACTAAATCTATAGTCTATATATAGACAATAAGTCTATAGTAATAACATAATGTCAGAAAAAAAAAGGGACGCATTTCTTCCAAACAAAAAAAAAAAAAAAAAAATTAACAAAGCCCAAGTGGCTGTGGAGCAGGACCAGCATTTAGCCAAGCATTTTTATCTATGATATAATCATTCAACCTATAATATGCTTGTCTACATAGTGTGCGTTTAATGCATGTTTTAAATTGCTTCTCATTTAGTTGAAGAATATCGAGAGGTAATTTATTATAACATTTTACACAGTACCCCATAAAATAATATTCTGGGGATGCTAATCAAACATTTGAATTTGGGGACGCATATAGATGGCGCTGGCAGTAATCGTTCTACTAAATATTGTAGGGAGTTCGAATTCTTCTCCGCTAGGAGTATATGTGTTCTGTGGACACACCAGACTATTATCTGAAACCTATTTGCACACTGTCATAAAAAGAATTTAAACCAACTACCATGCTGTCGCATAAAAAGGTCTTTATGTATAAAGAACCTATCTGTCGAATGACACCGGTCTCGTGATACCATTTTAGATAATCATACAATTAATTTCGGGAAATTATATGTGCGGCAACAAAAGTTTTCTTTAGCACCTGCAACCTAGCGTTTTTTTTTATATGTGGGCGACGAGTTAATAGAACAGCTTCAATTATATTAATTCATCATCTTTACTATTCCAACAGAATATCAAAAAACCAGCGTCAATTTACGAGCGTAAATTAATATGACTCCGAGCTACCGATAAATATATTTACTTCTGATTTGATAACTCAGCGACTAATGTTGTAAGTGAGCTACTTTATATATTTTAGAGATTCCACATCTGTCTGCTAATAAAATCAAATTCCAGCCTCAAAATTAGCAATCAAAGTTTTTCATTCAACAACTAAATTAATAAATCATATTCTTTTTTCGTGAAAGTTTGCAACACAAGCGCGGGAGTGTACCTGACGCTCGTTGGGAATCAGAGGGGCGCGACCGGCCATTTGCACCAATGAGCGAGCTCTATTCGGTGCGTGCAGCAATGAGTTCACGTGTATTTGTTTACATTAAATGACACGATTAAGGAGTGCTCGTATTCGGTTAGGTTAGGTTAGGTTAGGTTTACAGGGGACGCGACGGCAGAGGCCAGCGCGAGATGTCGTGCGGTGTTCCACAGGGTTCGGTTCTAGGACCACTCCTGTGGGACATCGGGTACGACTGGGTTCAGAGGGGCGAGCTCCAGCCGGGGGTGAACCTGACGTGTTACGCGGACGACACGCTGGTCACAGCTCGGGGGAGCTCACACAGGGAGGCAGCGTTGCTGGCTACGGCTGCGGTCTCGCAGGTGGTGAACCGCATCCGGCGCCTGGGCCTGGAGGTGGCCCTCAACAAGTCGGGGGCTATCATTTTCCATGGCCCCCGACGAGCGCCGCCGCCGGGATCACATGTCGTGGTCGGGGGGACCCGGATCACTGTCGAGTCAACCATGAAGTACCTGGGATTGGTGCTCGACAGCCGTTGGGACTTCGGCCCCAACTTTCGGCGGCTGGCGCCCAAGTTGATGGGCGCGGCGGGCGCGCTGTCAACGCTGCTTCCCAATTTGGGGGGCCCAAGTACCGCCTGCAGGCGGTTGTACGTGGGGATCGTGCGATCCATGGCCCTGTATGGGGCCCCGGTGTGGGCGGCTGACCTGACGGCCCGCAGTATCGCAGTGTTGCGAGTACCGCAGAGGACGATGGCCGTCAGAGTCATCAGAGGGTATCGCACGATCTCCTACGAGGCGGCTTGTGCACTAGCCGGAACCCCGCCGTGGGACCTGGAAGCGAGAGCCCTCGCGTCACTGCATCGGTGGCGTGAGGAGGCGCAGACGCGGGGCGTAGTACTGGTGCAGCGGCAGATCACGCTGCTCCGGTCCGAACTCTGCCAGGTCTTGGTGGCGGAATGGCGGGACAGGCTTTTGCGCCCTACCAGACCGCCTCGTCACCATCGAGGCGGTCCGGCCAGTACTCGACGACTGGCTCGGGAGGAGGCACGGCTCCCTGTCATTTAGGGCGGCGCAGGTGCTCTCGGGGCACGGCTGCTTCGGGAAGTACCTGTGTCGTATAGGCAGGGAGCCGGACGCTCGGTGTCATCACTGCGTCCATTGTCTGGAGGACACGGCGTGGCATACGCTTGCAGAGTGTGCAGCTTGGGAGGAGCCGCGCCGTGCCCTCGTTTCGGAAGTGGGAAGCGACCTGTCGCTGCCGGCTGTGATTCGTTCTATGGTCGGTGGCGCAGCGTCGTGGGACGCGGTGATCTCCTTCTGCGAGAAGGTCATGTCCCAGAAGGAGGCAGCGGAAAGGGAGAGGGAGATTTCAAGTGCTCTCCCGGCCCGCAGCAGGCGCATCGTGCGTCGGCAGAGGGCTGACAATGCCCTCTTCTGGCCCCCCTAAATGGGTCCAAGGGCGGCGGACTCGGGGACGTCTGCCTCCCCTCACTCCACAGGACCCGAGGTGGTGGCGCGTAGTGTTCCACGCGCGCCCCTCTTAGACGTCGCGAGGGGAGTCAAACACCTCACTGCTCTCGCTCGACAAGACGGAGCCCGCAGACGTGGGCTAGCACCAGTCGGGGGCTGCGTTGAAGAGTGCTTAAGTGCCCCCGTAGCCCCCGGTGCAAGTGTGCGAGGGAACACCGGGGTGGTTTTAGTCAGTAACAGTCTGACAGACCCCTCTGCCCACCCCAGGGCAGAGGACATCCATGAGGATTTCCACCCCGTCACCAAAAAAAAAAAAAAAAAAGGTTAGGTTAGGTTAGGTTAGGTTTTAATTTTCCCTAAGGTGTGTCCAAACACAAACAAACACAGAGTTGCAGATGTTTGTTTATGATAACAATATTTTTTGTATGTTTATTTGGGTAGGTATAATAGTCAATTACTTATGGTAACATTATAAGGGTCATATTCAAAATAATTGTAAGTTACGGATAGGAAACAAATATGAATATTATTTGATTGTAACAGAAAAATAACAGAAAGGAATTATTAGGGCAAGTGTTGACAATTGTTGACAACTGCAAAATATGAAAAATGTAGATGTGCCAATATATTGCTAGGTGAGCGATAAGGTTTCTATGGTCTGAAAATAACACGGTAAATCTCCCAAGTTTGTTCTTGGGATAAGTTCATCCCAACTACGGAACCCTACATTGTGCATGGTCCGACACGACGACGATGCCCTTAGCCGGTTTTTGCAAATTGCAGCTCTAGTAGGTTGTATGTAGATCAAAATGTGATACGCGACGATGGTAGTGTAGGTATTAATATTAAGGCGAAAGGATTCTAATGATTATAATTATGTAAAACTATAACTATACTATACTATAATTGTTACGGCCGTGAATCATATTTTAATCAACATACAACCTTCCACTGACCTACAAATTGTAAAAAACGTGAGATAATTTGAATTTCGCGGGCTACTGTGGCGCATCCCCCTTAACTGATTCTGAGACTGCCGACGACGAGAGGCCGGGTACGCGTCGGCGAGGCTGTGCGGTTAGTACAAACGGCGCAAGCGGTGATATACCCAGTAAAACATGCACACACAGACAATACATGGCACAGCAATGCAACACAGGGCACATTATTCGAAAACTTTACATACTTCAAATAAATTGAAGTAAAAAAAAAATGTTTTGGCTAACCTGAGGTGCAGTAAGTTTAATTAATATTTTATTATCATTAATGTATATGTGACACCATGTGAATAACGCCTAATCATTCATATCTGTTACGTAACAGAAAAAGTGACGGATAAAATAACATATATGAATTAATTGCACGTGTCTAACCTACAAATCTATTTATTTCCACACTAATTTAAATGTTATACGAATATTTTATATTTAAAACAATTACCACAATACAGACATTTTCTAGTATGAGTAATAAAACAGTAAACTTACTAACCGCTATTTTAAACGTCTCACATTGAATATTTACTTTTAAAAGTCTAATTTTCTTCGACAACGAAACGAGCTGAGAAACTATATTGAACAAAACGGCCGATCATTTATTCTTACGTCGTGTAGTGACAGGTAGTGGACTAATGTTGCCAGTATATCAAATTTCTTTATTACCATGGAAATAATATTAAAATAGCATAACAGAGAAGAATAACAGATATGTGTAAAATCAGGAGACTCATTAATAAATTAAATTTGAAGAACAATAAATAGTATTTTATATTTTGTTTAGTGAAGTGTTGAAAGTTTAAACAATATTCTCTGAATATAGTTTTTTTTTTAAACTTTTGTGTAATGGTTAATAGTTAAATTATTTTTTTTAGTTTACCGTCAAAGACGTGGACATTGAATACTTGTATGAAACGGAATCTACGCAATGTTTGGTTTCATTTTTTTTAAAGAATTGTTTAGCTGTATCAAATGTTTCGTTGTTTTTTATTAAGCTCAAATAAACATTTAATCTGTTTGTTTATGAAATTCTAGTCAATTGTATCTCGTTATAAAAATAATTGGGTTGGACAATAAGACAGTAGTAAATATACAATTATTTTGAATATGACCCATAAATAGATAGGCGAATACATGAAATTATAGCTTTCATTGACCATTATTTGATGACAATAATAAGGAAATTTTATGTTCAAATATAGTAGATTCACTCATCAATTACTTATGCTAAAGTATAAAAATAAAGGTGACTCTATGAAATTAGAGTACGTTGATATTATTTTATAGATGAAGTTGATACACTTATTAGAAGCTGGCAATGAGTAGACATATCACAAATTTAGTTGCTTAAGAATTATCACCATGTTGCGTCATATTAACAGTAGCTTGTTTTACAATATATGGTCGCTTATAAACCATTTATTAGACGCTAAAAGTTCGTCGCTGACCTATTAATTCATTAGACAACTAAATATATTTGCAGATGAGAATGACATTTTAAAGAAGCTGCCTTAATTAGCACCCATTAATTTCTTGTCACTTATGTGGCAATGGGTTGAGACAAAAGAAACTATAATTATTTCGGAAGCACTGTACATTATAACCCACCACCACCACCGATTTTTCATAGTAGCTATTTTTTTCTTGGTAGAATATATCCTTTTTAGTGTATTTTTGACATTCCTAAAACCAGCAAATTCATAGGAGCCGAGAAAAAAAAAACTTCATATAGCGGGTCTTTTGGTTTCCAAACAATAATAAGTTCAATGACATTTTGTACATTATAACCCACCGATTTTTTATAGTAGCTATTTTTTTTGGTAGAATATACCCGTTTTAGTGTATTTTTGACATTCCTAAAACCAGCAAATTCATAGGAGCCGAGAAAAAAAAAACTTTATATAGCGGGTCTAAATTTGGTTTCCAAACAATAATAAGTTCAATGACATTTTCAAGGTCAAGGTCAATATCCCAAAAGTCAAGGTCAAACCAGAATATGCTCAAATTTTAGAATATTACCTTATGACAAGCTCTGAAGTCAAAGGAATGTTCAAGGTCAATGACAGATGCCTCGAAGTAAGACGTGGTCGACGGAGCCCCGCTCTGCGGGGCTCCTATTTCTGGGTGGTTTATGAAAAAAATAACCACGAAGGGGATGGCAGGGTCTTAAAGACCCCGCCATCCCCTTCTAACCTAACCTGTCCGAGTCGGGGTGCCCCAAGTCCCGAGCTCGCTTCGCTCGCTCTTGCATTCTAACTATGACGCAAGTAGCCTCATTCCCAGGCGCAGCGCGCACAAGCGGCTCACTTGAGTCTATCACTTGCACGACACTAAACACCGATGAAGCAGCTGTGGCGGCACACAAAGCGACGCACGAAGCCAGGAGCTCCGATGAAGTGTGCACAAGCGGCTCATGAGAGTTCAACATTTGCACTTCGGGATAGGGAGATGATGCAGCGGAACACGAAGACGGGGACTTCGGGGACGCCATGGTGTCAATAAAATTAATTGTAGTTTCAAACAGGAGTACGCAAGTACGATAAACGCTCTTGACTGTAAGTACGTATTAGCAAATTATAACGCCATGATTGCGATAGTTTAGACATAGATCAATATATCTTTATAGATGGGCAACTTCGGCTTCGCTCGAGGTCGCGAAAGTGCTGCCGTGTAGTGGTTGCTTCATGAACTAAAGCTACTGCACTACATACATACATACATGCATAGGTATATAGTGCAGCCGTACTTAGGGTATCCCGCTTCTAGATATTATTGTTATATTGCATTATTTTCATAAATTTGTGTTTTCAGGGTAACACAAATCTTGAAAACAATGCGCATGACATTTTGTTTTAAAAGGGAAAAAAAACAAAAATATGTTACTAAGTTATTAGTTTTTATTTCGGGTTTTATGCGCTAAATAATAATTATGAGCTGCCACTTTCATTTCATCACTTTCATCGCAAAACGTGGTTTTTCCAGATATCAACTGGTTCATGTCTTTACACCAATTGTTCAAAAAGAACAATATTATTTTTTTTACCATATATTTTATTGATAAATTTCTATGATGGTTACATGTAATAAAATTGTAGTTGATATTTATTGTTAATACTAGTTCTAAATATGCGTTTATATTTTTACTTTGACATTTTGTCTTTAGAACTTCTGTAACAATATTTTCTGAATTAAAAAAAAAAGAAAACGCTTCACGACTTGGGTAAGAAAGCCAAGTTTTTGTGCTATCATACTCTTCAATTTTAATATATTTATGATAGTCTTGCATTTCTTCAGACTCGAAATCATGTCTGCAGGTTTGACAATCCTTATAAATATATTTTTTTAAAAGATAGATGAGCCACCCGCTACAGTATGCTACTGCTGCACATTTTTCTTTGTTTTCGGGATTTGATAATAAATTTTCTACATCTGCGTCCCTTATGCACAAGTGCTCCTCAGCTATTTCATAGTTAACGCTTGTTTCTGGTTGGGGCTGGTTTTCAGTTAACATTTTTTTTAATGAATGCAATAATTGAAAATTGTCTTCTTCACAATTGGCCCCAACCGATTTGTACGATGTTATATTACATATCAGTAATGATTTGTAAGCATTTATAAAAGCATGAGCACTTGGCATATTATTGCGGAGACCATGTGCTCTTATTGCCCCAAAGAAATTTTCTAAGGGGTCTTGATTAATATGGCGCAGCAGTATCGATTTCAAACCTGCAGAATGCAAATCCTTAGTCAAAGCGAGAAAAGCTTCGATACTTTTTACCCAACTCGTTAAAGACGGCACAGTTGCTCTGTTACCAGTTTTTGTAATGAAAGTCATGGATTTCAATATTGGTAAACTTTTATACCACAATCTGTGATGTGGAGATTTCCGAGTTACAGCACATCTATAAATTTTTCCTAAGTCCGGTTTATGGAAATTGCCATTGACAGAATCAAACAATTTGTCGAAGAATAAGATGAGATCGGCGGTGTCCACACTTTTTTTCGAGAGTCTCCCCTCATCTGAAACGAAAAAAGTTTTTATTAACTTTCATCGTGATTTTATGCATCGATAATAATGAAAGATTTACTAACAACATGGCCAGACTAAGGTTTAACGCGTTAATGAACATTAATCACTAACGCAAAGCCTACTACTGAAACTAGAAATTAATATTGTTTTTTTTTTTACAGTAGGAGTTTTATTAATAACGCAGCAGCCACTAAAATTATTTTTTGGAAATAAACTCCACCTCCCAAAATCTATGTTTAGTATTCCCAGCCGATAACGCCGATAAAGGTTAATCAAAGAATTAAAGTCAAATGTACTGTTATTAAAAATGTTCAATGAAAATACAAACCTGCCATGTATCCCATAGTCAGGCCAACGGTGTTGCTAAACACTTGTGTGCAGTGTTTGACTCTCATTTTTGGTATAAGTTGTGGATAGACATGCTCAGCTGTTAACTTTGTCACAAGCTTAACTCCTCTGTATTTTGGTCCTCGTTTATATAATGCTTCTATGTGTGACCAGGAAGCTAACTTTGTTTTGTCATCTTCTTTAAACTGTAAATCTTTCGTAAGTAGGTTATTTCTAACGCCCTTCATGAGATAAGGTGGATCATAGATTGGATAATTTTTTTTTGAATCTATCTCAAAAAAGCCTCCAGGATAATTTTTGCCACATCTTAAATAATTACCTTCAGTTGCCTTCATCAAAAGGTTAAGTGCTGCCATATTGGTTGCACCTTGGTCACATACTGTTGCAACCACGTTTAACCCAATGTCATTTAAAGAATGAATAATGTTTTTTAATTGCTTGCATAAATCAGCCGTTTTAGTGCTTCCTTTACAAAATGAAAATGAGATAGGTTGTTTGTATTTCTTACAAATACCTCTTATCATAAAAACACACACATGATCACAGAATATCTTCGATCTCTCTTCACTATTATCAACAAAACCGTGGATAATGTCATTGGTCTTGTCATAAGATAAATTAGGTGCTATGGCCATTTCGTCAAAAATCAGACAGCAATACTTGTGACGGGCGGGCATTTTTTCTACTTTTGTTTTTAAATGTTGAAATATTATTTTATTGATTCCTGGCTGTAAATTTATTTTGCAAAGCATTTTCTCTAAAGTTTTTCGCTTGGGAAGTATGCACATTTGACCAAGTATTCGGTATGCTCTAGGGGAAGGCTTGTATAAAGATAAACAGAGAACTTTCTCATCTAGAGTAAAACGTCTCCCTGCAGGTTTCTTTGCAAACTGCTTGATCTGCATTGCGAAAAATGTCTGAGCTGCTGGTGTCATTTTTTCTTTCAACATTTGATAAGCAGAAGATTTCATAATTTTTTCTGCCATCATCATTTGCATTCTTAGCTTTTTGTTAGTATTACGAGTTTTGCGCAATTTTGCTTTTAATTCAGATATCATGTCTTTCAGCTTCTTTTCTGTTGCAGTCAAAGGCATGGAAATCCTATAACAACCTGAAAAAATAAAAACAAAATTATACATTGGGTATTATTTAGAATATACAATAAGTACGTATAGAACATTTATTTTAAACATGACAAATTGTCTACAAGTGTTACATCAATATTCATTATTTATAGTATTAAATTTAATAATTATGTTGTTTTTATTTACCTGGATTCGAAGATATGTCTGTGTCCATTTGAACTAAAGTAGATGGCATTTCAGTATTCATTACTGTAATCATATAAGAAAAACAAAATGTAACATTGTATTGTGTATAGATTACGAACTGCAAAAAATCTATCAGCAAAATGGGTCAACACTATCTTTGGCCGACTATATAATATTTACCTGGCCTGGAAGATACATCTATGTCCATTTGAAGTCGTCTGATAGAGGAGGCTATCTTCATTTGGACTGAAGTAGATGGCAGTTCAATATTCATGACTGTAAGAAAATAATAAATACAAATTTAAACATTGGAATATTTATTAATTATAAAAAACCAGCCTGTCTGTTTTAAACAAACCTTATTTATGAATCGGCGTTTTTAGTGTTTGTTGATTAAATACAGTATATGGTATAGGATATACAGAAATATCAAATTCCTAACTTGTTCAGTTGTTACGATAGAGCTCTACAAAAATGGTCTAAAACTGATAACTTGTGCGGCTTCCTATTTCTTAATTTTTGAAGATAAAAAAAATAAAAATACATTTGTACTCTACTCGACGAGTTCTAAACAATGACACCTCACACAGCAGAGTGCAGAGTAATTTTTACTTAATTTTATTATTTGTTGTTATAGCAGCAACAGAAATACACAATACATGAAAATTCAATTATCTACTTATTACGGTTCATTAGATACAGCCTGCTGACAGACGGACAGCGGAGGCTTAGTCGTAGGATTCCATTTGGCACCTTTCGGGTACGGTACCCTAAAGACTGCAGACAGAAGTGAAAACTTAAAATTCTGAAGAACTACTTAATTTTTTGATCTGAGTTTTTTTTAAATTTTGAGTATTATTTTTAAATTTTCAAATTAATTACCTATACATATACTATCGCTGCTAGCAAAGGGCAACACGTCATACTCACAGATACAGTAAACATTAGCATGTTGGTGATGGTGACGCGAATACATAGGTAAGTTTTACTCCTACCAAAAATCGCTCAACAACCTAAACCTTTACATTTTACAAATAATAACAAGTATTCTATTAATATTATAAAAACCCTCAAAATAATTTGACTTATATGGCCGTGATGCTTTCTATTATTACCTACACATTTCCATTATTATAAGTTTATGTAATGTATCATTTACCTGGCCTCGAAGATAAATCTGTGTCCATGGAAACGGGTCTGGTAGAGGAAGCTGTCGACATTTGGATTGGCGTAGATGGGAGTTCAATATGCCTGCGCTCACCAACATGCACACCTGAAATTTATAGGATGATTTTTAATAAGGATGAACACCTTAACCAAGGATTTATTCTTAGGAAGCCATTATCATCATCAATCAAGTTTTAAAGAACCTTTGACTACTTTTATGAAAATATAATATTTTCAGACAGAATTTCTAACAAAAAGACTTTAATCTGCTTAAAAAACTTCTGCATGAAGTAAGTTTCTATTTTTACATTGCTTAGTTTTGTATTTCACAAAACAAGATATGGTTAAATTATTTACCTTTACTTTTTTCTAGCCTTAAACAGAGAATAGTTTTTAAATGAACAAATTTTACCTGGAATTTCAAGTGTCGGAATTGCCAGTGCAGTTAGTTTCATATTTGGAAATGTGTAAACATCTTCAAAATGTTTATGACACACTTTTCTGTTCTTATGTATGAATTCATTATCTTCTCCAATGATATCACCTCCAATTTTCATAACCCAAGTGCGAAAACGTTCTATTTGAGCAGGATTGTTTGGATTTGGAAACCGGTGCAACGGCAATCCTAAAACATGATAATTAAAAACTTTAAGCAAAATGTTCACCAAACATAAAAAGAAAAGAATCTGACTATTCAACTTGTATCTTAGTTTGTTAAAAAGTAATGTGTGGTCTGCAGTCATACACCTAATTTAATGCTGTTGTTTAATTTAAGTTTAAAATTACTGACTTTTCTAGGTAACATAATTTAAATTATGTTTAGATATTTGCTACTCAACCACACTTCAAGAGCTAAATAGGTTTGGGATAACACAGGTAGACCATGACCTGGATTAACTTAAAGGACACTTTTTAACTTGTTAACAGATTTCCATGGAATAATCTCCAATCACTAAACGGACCAAGAATAATAGGAGTAGGAATGTGAGAATTGGTTAAGTAGTATGTGTGTTGCTCAATTACATATTTTATCAGTAAGAATTACAGGTACCTATGTGGGTAATTTCAGCATTCTATGTTCAACTAAAACAACTTTGAAGTAGGTAGGTACCAGTTACTTATAGTTATTACGTAAAGCATAATATTATTGTAAGCCGGAAAATGCGAATTCTATAAAATATCGAAATTCTACACATTGCCGGTGATACGTATTAAAAAATATACTCAGACTACGACAACTTACCGCATCCAAGTTTCATGGAACAGCCGGGAACACAACAAGCCCTTTGAGCCATGATGATAGACTTATCGAGTAAAAGGAAAAGTTCACGATTAGTGTTTTATGACAATCTTCACTTAAAGCCGGAGGAACAAAGTTCAACTCAACGTACCGAATGAAAATAAAACCGAGAAAACACGAAATACAAGAAAATTAACAGGCTATGCGCATACACACCACAAACACATCAACCGAAAAATTAATGTCAAATGTCATGTTGACAACGTCACTTTAGTGTCATCGTTATTTCATTGCGTTTTGGTTAAACTGCCATCTAGTAATAATCCTTTGACAAAATTACAAGCAGCATTTTGTTTCTTAAAGCAGCTAATAGATGGCAGTGTATAGAGCGTACCGTACCGTTTGTTCTAAGATACCACAGCATGAGTTTAGAAAATTTAACGCTAGATGGCGTGCAGGCGATATAATTCTGATAAATCAATATAATATTTGTACACTAATTGATTTATTTCCTTTCCTGCTTATCATTTAAAAAAAAACATTATAATAACATAAAACTGACCATATACGGCAACGTAAACATTTTTATTACTTATTATTGTTGTGTGGCAACATAAATATCATTATTCGTAGGTAAGTAATATGCTACGTTGCCGTCCTGCCTAACCTTGACCTACATTGAAAGAATTCCGAAGAAAAAAGGTTGCCAAACTTCGCTCGTCGTTTGACTTGTAATAAAATACATTTTCAAGTTCTCGTTTTTGATGCGATAGGATTTGCGCGCGGAATTTCTTGCGTGATATGATATATTTTGTATGTTTATGCATTTTCATTGATTCAAATTGCAATATTTCTGGTATGCATTTGAATTGCAATTTATTGTAGGTATAGTAATAAGTATTCAAAATACGTAATGTTATTTTAAAATACAAGTAAGTACCTATCTTTCGGCGGTATAATGTATTTATAACCGCAACCGTGAGTTGGGTTTTAGACGCTAAAATCTCGTCACAATACTAATTATTTACCTACGAGTCAATTACATACAAAGTCAGTGTTTATCATATTTTAATGTGTTTGTATTTTTTTGGTCAACAATAAATTAAATGAATATAATTCGGTAACCCACCGAAGTAGTCAGCGAACATTTGCAAAAGAGAAATACTTACAAAATAGAATACCATTTACGCATTTTGCAAACACTTTCAGACAGACAAACATTTTTAGTTTATTGCAATATGATATACTAGTCTATGGTTTATTGGTTTAGGCGCATTAGGGCTAATTCTCATTTTGGCAACCGACTCGCTAATGGACTACTTCTCATTATGGCCACTTCTCATTTTGGCTACTTCTGATTAGGGCTACTTCTCACTTGGGCTACTTCTCATTAGGACTATTACTCATTAGGGCTACTTCTCAAAATTTGGGAATGTTTATTGAAATAAGTACTGTCTTTATGTATATAAACATGTTTATTCATTCATAAGAGATCAATTACATTATTTTAAGAATAAATCAACATTAATTGAACCAATGTAATAGGTAGGTATACAATATTATAAGTATTACTTCTTGTAATTACTTTAGTCTGGTTTGAAATTAACATTTATTTATTTATAACATACACAAATCAATAATTAAAGGATAGGTAAACATTACTAGGTGTCACTTCTTTTAATTACTTTAATTTCAATAAAATCAACATAAATCACACAATACTCAACAAACAAAATTAATTAGGTATATCTTTATATAAGCATAAATGAACACAATAATTAACAATCATTATTAATTAGATTCCTTTATATAAGAAGCTGGTAATAAGTCATTTTCTTTAAAAATGTAATAACTGTTATTTGACCATTTTTTAGTTTCGTAAGTACTTTTTTATACTTTTTGTCGAAATGAATGTACTTGTTAGGCCGTTTTTTTTTTGTTTGAATATGGCTGTTCTTGAGTTTGGAGTCAAAATGCTTGGCTTCTTTTCGGAGCTTCTGTAAGAATAAAAATAAACTTGGACGCTTGGGAATTTTCGCATTTATCCGATGGTGCCACCCCCCAAGAGCGTTGTTAGTGCGGTGGCGTTGTCCAGAGCAACTAAGAAGCGCAGGGTTCATTCTTGGATACCACTGTTTTGCAAAGTATTTTAAAAACATTTCAAACAATGGTAACAACGATTCATTTCTATAATCTCTGTTAGTTTTTGGCAACCCTCTGGAATATTTTCTGCGGGTAAAAGTGGTAAAATAGCTATTTTTCTTATCTGTCTTGTTTCTTTTCTTTTAGTCAAATTTAATTCTTTCGCCTTCTTCCAGATAGCTTTTTGATAGTGAAAATAACACCCGGTTATTTGCGCATCAGGGTACACGGTTTTTACCGCGTTCATTATACCTAATTCATATTCACATTTAAAGTTGGTAATATTTATTTTCAATACACTTTTCATTATGTTGAAAAGCCTTATATACGTCTCTTGATTTTTATTTGGAAGTAACGCATACACTACAGGTACAATTTGTGTGCTTTTGGAATCAGAACATAAATCCACATGTAAGGTAAAAAGTTGGTAGAACGGCTTGGGTACAGATTTAAAAGTGCCATCTGCAAAATATCGGCGGTTATGTTTACGTCGAGCGCGCCGCAAAAATTTTTTGGAAATATTTGATGCGAAAACCAATATTTTGTCGCTTTCTCCATCATCTGCCACTAGTAAATCATCGCTTAAAGCTTCAGGTATGGACTCTTGAGCCAAATCTTGAAAAATCAGATGATCTGCATGTAAAAATTTTTTTCTCGCTCGGTACAAACAATCTTTTTTTTCATGAACAGTCGGAATTGATGCTTTGGATGTGCTCGGTTCAAAGGTCAAATTATCTAATTTATTTTCAAAAATTCCTTTAATGGGTTCTATATTTGTACATACCAATTCCTTGAGCGTACACATTTCTAAATATACAGCATTTTTATCATAATCTGCCTGACAAGTATGTTGGAACTGCCTCATGATTTGGTTTTCAGTTTTATTCAAAGTAACAGATGCATTGCATTCCCTTTTGTTTGTACATGCAGCTCCAGTGTAACCTCACCCCCTAGAAATCTGTAAAAAGCGACATCTTTTAAAGGATATAGGTATGTACTACACAACGATGTTTACGTGCGCGCCATCTCTGTGACATCAATGAAGTTAGTGTTCTGTAGTTATTGACATCGATTCTACAAGTAAGCGTGCAAGATAGTTTACGTTATTGATACAAAATTGTCATATGCTAACCAACATCAGCATATTTAGGCTACCCGGTGATAACTGTAGGGCGATAGTGGGGTGTTGCGGATTGAGAGGGGAAGTAGGTGCTTTTATGGCGGTCTTTCGGAATAAAGGAAATTCACATAAATACTTAGTATTATTTATTGTTATGGTATTCATTAATATAATTATTAACCCCTTTAAGCTAATTTTTCAATCGACAGATATTTTTTATTCATGGAATAAAATTGACAAAATTGAAGCCTGACAGCCTGGCCACGGGACATTCGCTGCAGCGACTATTCGCGCGAACCGAACGGCAAAACATCTGGCGACTAAAACAGATGTATAGAGATCGCGCGAATAGTCGCTGCAGCGAATGTCCCGTGGCCAGGCTGTGACAGTTTTTGTATGGGAGAACTGTCAAAAATTCAAAATTAATCCTCGGATCTGCGTTTCTGGCTCTTTATCCGAGTAATAATGTTGAATTTTTGGGCTAGGCTGATTTTTCCAGCGCCAGATATCTTGGAAAAATCAGCCCTTTGATTAAAAAATATTTAGGTATTTACTGACAAAACTGATAATTTAGTTTTGATGATTTCACAAGAGAACCAACATGTTACTCACGTTTGAAACAAACAGAACAACAATTTACATCTCTCGAGAATTTTCAAAACTGTTTACAAAAAACAATTATCTACTTATAAAAAACTTAACTATAACTTGTGGGGTCAAATCTATACTAATAACGGAATGGGTAACCTTCACTTTCTATAACTTCTTCTAATCTTGATCTCATTCCCTTTACTATATTAAAACAAATGTCACTTAATCGCATTAATTCCCAAGTTCTCATAACCTCTTCATCTAAATTTTGTCTAGTTCTGACTTTACTTGAGTCCCAATTAAGCACCATTTGACCCCACAAATTTTCTATCGGGTTTAAGTCTGGGCTTTTAGACGGCCAATCAATCAAAGTTATGTCCCTTTGTGTAGAAAACCAGTCCATAACCAGTCTTGACCGATGCACCGAACTATTATCTTGTATAAAATAAATATGTCCATCAGGGTATACGTTGCGAACTGTTGGAATCATCACGTCTCTTAAAATGTCCAAGTAACGTTCACCATTCATTCGAGCGCCGACTTCGACAAGCTCTCCAGGACCTGTCAAAGACATCCATCCCCAATATCCTGAAAACACACAAAAGTTTTATTACTATACCTCATTGTAAAAGTGACACCGCAAAACACTTTTTATGCTTTCTTTACATTTACATTTTATCCTGTAATGATTCATAAAGGTAACAATAATTATTATTAGATACTAATAATAACATATTTAGTAATAATAACCACAGCGCTAATGAGTCATAACTTAGCAAATAAATAGTATTTATATTTCAATCAAGTGAGTAGGTAAATATTAATATTTAATTAAATTAACTATTGCTTACCCAGCGTTAACCGGCCACTAGTCCTCAAAGGTAAAACATTTTGATTGTTGTAGCGTTCGCCTGGTCTTCTCCACAGTATTTTACGTCCATCTTTATCGGACTTAAACGTCTTTTCGTCGGTAAAAATGACTATTTCATTTTCCCAATCAAAATTCATGTATTGGGTTGCAAATCTTATCCTGGCTTGACGATGAGCTTCGGTTAGTTCAATTTTTTTGGCAGGTTTATAATTATGGATCCCAGCTGCATGTAAATGTCTTCGGACAGTGGTAAGCGAAATGCCATGTATTATAGCACTAGATCGTGTGGTTGTAAAAGGATCCGTGGTATGGCTATTAACAATATCACGATGACGGTTGGATTGATTTGTGTAAGCAATCGGACGTGGCCCTTGGCGGTTACACTTCACTTCACCAGTTTCTTGATACCGTCGCACCCATAAACGAACTGTGTTTCTCTATATGGAAATAAATTAAAAATTTAGATTTTTAATGGAAAAAAAATGAAAATATAAACGGATTTTATTTTAGATTACACTTACGTCGACATTTAATTCTCGAGCGATACTCTTTAAACTTTGATTTTGTTCCCAAAGGACAATTATTTTCACTTTTAAAAAGTTACTCAATCGAGGCATGATTTTATTGTAAATATAAGTAGTTATTCGAACAGCACAAGCAGACGAGTAACTATGCGACGTCAAGTTTAACTTAGCAAAATTGGTTTACCCTCAATCTTCTTCATTATGTATAAAAATGACACGGCCGACATGAATGGTGCGATGGGTGATTCATAAACATAATATCTCGATAAATTTCACAACTATAATATGAAACTGGTTGGCGCAGCTGTCTAACAGCTGGTCTCGTGAGAAAAATGGTTCAGGTTCGATTCTTACTTCGGCCTAAAAGATTTTATTACATTTTAAAATTATGTTGTGAGTTTTTAGAAATTTGTAAAAAAATATAATGTTTGTGGAACACATTTGGAAGTTCAAAAATATCAATAGGTAGGATGCGATGGATATTATTACCTAGCGGTCGCTTGCATGAGCGCCGTCAGTGTTTTGTTTCTAGTTAGAATATCTTAGTAGTTTCATTGATTTCACAGAGATGGCGTGCTTTTATACATTTCTGGGGGTGAGATTTCTCTGGAGCTGTATGTACAACGCCACAAAACACTTTATCTTGGTTAACTTTTTTAGTTTTATTGTATCTATATCCATTGTGCAACAGAGCGTCGTTACCTTACCTCTTTGATTTTTCACAAACACAAGTTATAAAATAAAATTAAGGCCCCACATTTTCGATAACATAAATTACTTAGTACCCACATTTTAATCCTAGTCAAGAATGTAACTTTTTATTTTTTAATAATGCATTAATAATGACAATTATTACTCTCGTGTATCTAGAACTAATTAATTATTAAATACAATGATTTCCTGGTGCATATACTTTATTATCTATAACTTATATTTATTGTGGACGTATAAGATGGATGGCAGTATTGTGCCTTTACTAGAAAATCGGGTAGGAAATAACAGATGGCGCTACGTGTACTACGCGCCGTCATATTGATTCGTGTATGTTATAAATAAATAAATGTTAATTTCAAACCAGACTAAAGTAATTACAAGAAGTAATACTTATAATATTGTATACCTACCTATTACATTGGTTCAATTAATGTTGATTTATTCTTAAAATAATGTAATTGATCTCTTATGAATTAATAAACATGTTTATATACATAAAGACAGTACTTATTTCAATAAACGTTCCCAAATTTTGAGAAGTAGCCCTAATGAGTAATAGCCCTAATGAGAAACAGCCCAAGTGAGAAGTAGCCCTAATCAGAAGTAGCCAAAATGAGAAGTGGCCATAATGAGAAGTGGCCATAATGAGAAGTAGTCCATTAGCGAGTCGGTTGCCAAAATGAGAATTAGCCCTAATGCGCCTAAACCGGTTTATTGTGTGACTGCGTATTTAGGTAGGTCTATTTAGCGCGAGTGTTGGTGGTGCGTTCAGAAACAAACAAATGATTCCAGTTGTACTTACATAAAATTAATAGACGTGATTTATTGTATACATAAATATAAACAACTTCTTCTAATCTGTTTATTTTTTTCTTATTCGTCGACCAATATTCTACCAGGAATATAAAGACAGTAAAATTTTACTGTTACGTTTATTTTTACTGTTCTCGTTTTATAAGGATGTGTTCCGAGTAAATGAATTCGGAACGCAACCCTGCAATAAATCTATCTGTATCTGTGTATCATCTGTGTAACTATGAATGCAAATGGCGACTGCAAAATTGCAAATTACTGCGATCTCATTATAATTACATGGTTGTGTTGTAGGGATTTCATAAGATATCTACCTAATTATCTACCTACGTTTTCTATTGACAAAATTTACATTCGTAAATCGTATTACAGTAAGTGAGAGACTCGATGGATTTCAAAGTGAATTAATTTCTATGCTAGCTTGCTAGCTGGTAGCTACCATATCGCACCCTTAGAATTACAACGACGCAAGTGCAAAATTTCGTTAAAATGACTTAAGTATAACAAACACTATAAAAAGTGCTTAACTATCGTAAGGAACATTGACTCTTTTGTAATTACCATAAATGCCGCTAGATGGAAGTAGCGTCAACGTCAAATTGAGCGAGACTTGAAAACAACAACGACCGATAGGTTAGTTACTCGCGGGGAGCGGGACGAGTTTGTTGCTTCACAGTGCTACAACGACGCTAAGGTAATTATGTCATTTTTAAAAAAAAAACATTCAAACATTTATCCGAACAATGACGCTTATTACAATTAGGTCATTGTTCTTCTAGATTCCATTATTTATTATTTTTTTAGGTTGAAACATAATGGAGTCACGGGGGGCTAAATTAGTAAGATTGGCTAAGGATCATTGTCGTACTGAGGAGAATGACTCTGTTAATCAAACAGTATCAAAAAAATCAGGTTCTAACATGCAAGAAGTTACGGATTCATTAATTTCATCTGATTCTGAGAAAGGTGACTTTTCTGGAACCAGTTCAGATGAATTTAGGCCATCGAATAACAGAGACAGTAGCAGTAGCGAAGACAGTAGTTCGAGTAGTTCTTCCTCTTCTTCTTCTAGTTCGGAAGATGAACATGAAACCAATGTGTCTGCTCCTGAAGCATCTATTGCAACTCACGACTCAACGATTTCTGAGCCACCAGAACCAAAAAAGGCAAAAAAACGTACCAAAAATCCAAATAATTGGAAAAGAATACGTGCAAAGCAACTTAAAAATACCGGAAAAGAGTACCTTTCTAGAACAGGCAAGTACATGAGCGGGAAAGCTATGGGGCCCCCATGTTCATTTAAGTGCAGACTTGTTTGTGCCAGTAAATTTTCTGAAGAAGAAAGACAAGCTATTTTTAACAGTTATTGGGAATTAGGTGACTTACAGCGGCAAAGAGCGTATCTAAGTTCCCGCATTAAACCACTTATAGTAGCATACAGACGTATCAAGGTTGACGTCCAGAATAATCAACCTGCAAAGCCTAGAAACCCAAATACAGCATATTATTTTCTGTTGAATGGAATAGAAAAAAGAGTATGTAAAATATTTCTGTTAAATACATTAGGCATTGCTGAAAGAACACTTCGCACTGTGATTCACGCCAAAAATGAAAACCTGGGTGCTGCTCCACAAGATAAAAGAGGGCACCATAAGAATCATTCTAATCTGCCGGAAGAAGTACGACAATCTATAATAGATCATATACAATCGATACCTAAAATTGAAAGCCATTATTTGAGAGCTAACACTAGCAGGGAATATGTTGATGGCGGCTTATCGGTATCAGAAATGCACAGAAACTATGAGGTCTTAAGAAGGGAAAGTAATTTACCAACTGCACCATACGCTGCATATCTATACATATTCAATACACAGTTTAATATTGGGTTCTTTGTACCGAAGAAAGATCAGTGTGACGTTTGCGTTGGTTATAAAAACGCACCCATGGAAGTGAAACCGCAACTTGAGGCCGAATATAAATCACACCTGGAAGAAAAAAGTTTAAGCCGTCTTGAAAAACAAAGAGATATGAATAATAGTAATTTAGTTGTTGCCACCTATGATTTGCAAGCGGTATTGCCATGTCCTGTCGGAGATTCTTCAGCATTCTTTTACAAAACTCGACTAAATTGTTATAACTTTACGGTAAATTTCTATTGTTATGCACACTTAAATTAATATTTATTAATTTATTTTTTAGTGATTCGACTCTTTTAATTACCGATTTTTTTTTAGGTGACCGATGGGAAAAATGAACATACCACTTGTTATTTTTGGCATGAGGGTATGGGTCATAGGGGTGCCATTGAAATTGGATCCTGCGTTTATAAGTATTTGGAAGAATTGGCTACAAAGCATCCTAATTCTGACGTTATTTTTTATTCTGACAATTGCTGTGGCCAGCAGAAAAACAAGTAAGTGACTCCAAAACTGCCTTACTTATCTAGTATTATTTTAAAAGTACTCATTCCTAAATGACTTCATTTTTTTCAGGTATATTCTTACGATGTATTTCTTTGCTGTGTCGAAATTAAACATAAAATCTATAACCCATAAATTTCTGATTCGCGGTCACACGCAAAACGAGGGTGATACCGCCCATTCTTTGATTGAAAAGTGCATTAAAAAGGAGAGAAAATCAAGTCCAATTTATGTTCCGGATCAATATGTTAATGCCATAAGAAAAGCTAAAAAATCTGGGAACCCGTTTAAAGTGTTTGAAATGAATTACGACAGCTTTTTTGACCTGAAAGTATTAGCAGAGGAGTTAAACATAAATTTGTCTAAAAATGTTCATGGCGATCAAATTAAATTGAGCGAATTAAAAGTGGTCCAATATACAAAGAATAAGAATACCTTCGAATATAAACTATCATATAAAACTGAAAACATGTTGCAAGCTAATATAACAGTACAAAGAAATTTACGCACTAGCAGACCAACTAGATCGATTGATGAGATACACCTTAACCCGGCATATAATTCTAAAATACCAATATCTGAACGCAAGAAACAAGATATATTGCAATTAATTGAAAAGAATATAGTACCTCATTACTATGCAGAATATTACAGGAACCTATAGTTTATCATTCTATTTTTTTATTTAATTCTTATGAGACAATCATGTCATAAGTTCATTGATAAGTGATTTTTCAAGGACAAAATATCATTTTCTAATACTGATTATGAAGACTGATTATTATTAGAAGATTGATTATGCTTAATAGTATAAATAAACGTTGATTACTTTAACCTGTGTTTTATTTGCTTTCTTCAAAAAAGTAGCACCTATTTATCATTTTTCCTTTATAACTCGAAAGTTAATGATTTCTGTTTGCCAGTTTCAAGTTATACGCTAACTTTTAATTATATCTTTTCCCTTTTTGGGCATATTATTGAAATAATGATAAATAATTATTTTTAATTTGATAAATGTTGTACCTTTACGTCATTGTTCGTCACATTTTTTATTCTTTTACATATATTTTAGTGGTACAATGACTTAACTGTAGGTGCCCTGTATTTTGAAAATAATTTAAAAGTAAAACTACAAAATACTTAGGCATTATATTTAACTAATATCAAAGTAATAATAACCAAGTACCAGTATTATGTTAACTTTTTATAAATATTGTGGATACAAAAAAGTTATTGAGTAAAATGTAAATTAAAAGTTTCAAATGCATTTTTCTCGATTGTATGGTATTTGCACTTACGTCATTGTAATTTTAAGGGTGCGATATTTGAGCAGCTCACATAACAGTCTCATGGATATTCCAACTCGTGTTGAAAAAAAATTAGGCAGTGTGTCTTCAGACGGTGTTCCATTTGTTATATGTATACATATACTGTATACATATGGGAGGATTGTTGAAAAGGTCATACGGGCATCATTGATTTATCATCTGGTATGGTGTTAATATTTTACTAGACACAAATTTGGTTCAAATTTGACTCGATGGATTTCAAAGTGAATTAAATTTTATGTACAGTTGTGTGGTAAAAACTGTACGGAGAGCAGTGACAAAAGGTTCTATAAGACCTTGTTATTATGTGCAATATTTACAAGTGTTTCTTTTCATTTCCAGGCCTGCATTATTGGTAAAGAAACTAAGAAATGTCTATTTCTTCGTGTTCAAAACAAATATTGTTATACATGTCAATATTATGATAAAAGAAACATGGATATGAAAGCACATAATTGCTGCAAAAATTTTACTGGACCGTCTACAGCAATGGAATCGCAAATTATTGTGGAAGGCTTTCAAAAGAGTGAAGAAATGCATCAACTTCGCTATTTGAGTTTTATTGGAGACGGAGACTCCTCTGTGTTTGCGAACTTGAAAGAGAAAGTGTCATGGGAACATTATAAAGAAAATTGAATGCAAGAATCATGTAATCAAAAACTATACCAGTGCACTCTACAAGGTAAATAAATAAATCAAAGTATTATATTTGTAACGTTAAACGCACAAAATCTCTTATTGGGTCATTGTACTCATTATTATGAACAACTTCTACTATGGGACCAAACCTGAAATTGTGAAAAAAAAATCAGCTGTTCAGTACATTTATGTTTGCATAACTCGTCAAAATGTAGGGAACAGCTGATTTTATTAGATCTTGGCCAATACTAAGCTCCCACTTTATGGGCGAAATATTTTGAAGCCTAAGATGACGAAGCTTACACTAGTGGCACGGAAAATTATAATGTCTAGCAGTGAGAATGCTGATATGGCAGCAGATTTGAGAAATGGCCCGCTTCATGTATTCGGAGTACATGAAAACTGCAAGGATTATTACTGCAATGTCAATAAAACATCTGCAAATGGAAGTGAAAAGAAGGAAGAGAATCTTGTAGAAAGTCTGAAAAAGACCGCTCCAGAGGTGTGGGCTCTGATTTTTGCAGCCAATGAAAAAATTGCTTTGAAAGCAGGCCGTTTGTCAAATGAGACAACAAATGTGGCAGAAAACTTTATGAGCGTAATAAATAAATTCAACTGTGGGAAACGAATTGGTTTAGGAAGAGGGGGTTCTTACCAGCGACATGTTCATGTGGCAGGTAAATATCAAAAGTCAGAATTGTCAGTACCGGTAAGAAATGCTTTGTTTATCATGGTGCATACTTCACAAATATTGTGACTAGTCCTATGGAGTACAATATAGTGCACTCATTCCCTATATATTATCTATATGTATACACCAACACAGTAATGTTTCTTTGTATGTTTCATAATATATGTGAGCGTCCAAGCAAAAAAGATCCAGCCAATCTATTCTGTAAACATCACACCGTGAGCACTTATGTGAAGTGAGCTAGCCCTAGTAGAGTAAGGTGGGATGACAGTTCACATCACGCTCACTTCACCTAAATTTTCACTTTGGGATCTTTACAGAATAGCACCACAGTTATCGGCATTTAGTTCCCGAGATATAACCTGTTTTGTAAAGTTGGATGAAAATTGCATTTCTCGATTTTAATTAATGCTCAATTATCTACAAGTTCATATAGTAAATGACTATATGATGTCTAAATACCAGAAAATGTACTAAGTTGTACCAAAAATCAATCTTTGAAAATGCTTTTTCTCAAATCAAGTTTTTTCAGAGTTTCAACTTCAACATACATACATACATAAACTCACGCCTTCTTCCCATGGGGGTAGACAGAAACTACAGAACGCCACCTGCTACGATCCTTACATACTCCTTTTGCTTCGTTCACATTCATACATCTGTTCATCTATTCAACTTCAAATGTCTGATAAAAAATAATGGACACCACCACATATAATGACGCGGGCGCTTCGCACTCTTAACCTAGTAGCAGAGGAGATAGATATTTTTGCTTGTGCACAGAGTGAATTCACAAGGATAACATTATATGTAATAAGTTTTAGAAAATAGGTTGTTGTTGTTATTAGGTTTGCTTCACTATTGCATTGGGTAACCTGTAATGATAATAATTGTAAGCGATTATGTAAATAAATAAATAAATAATCATCTATTTATATTTTATTGATATTTTCTTGTAAAAATATTCTGTTTTCAGGATTATCACTTGCTACTGGACACAATTGGCATGAAACTGCATGGAAGAAGCAGACCACACACTGCCCTGGGACACATTTAAAAAAATACATAATTCGGAAGGAACAAAGCAGAATACGACAGAAACGGTCGACACGTAAACGATTGTTTACTCCAAGAGAGAAAACCCATCCGGACAAGTACTACGGACCTGAAGCTTGTGATCCAATTGATATTGACGAAGCACAATTGAGAATACAGTGTGAAGAATGGTTAGCAGAATTCCAAAAGTCACCGGAAGATATAGCTTTGATTGAAATGTCTACTGTAGGGCAGCATGAAAATGATTTATATACTACTCATAGGAGTGACCGTTTAACTGCTAGTCAATTTGGAATGGTTAGTTGTATGTGTATAATTTTGTTAGCAGAAATGTATATACACATATACATTTCTGGTAACATTGCGGTATGCGGCATGTTTACAGATTTCCAAACGCCGTGTTACCACTCCATGTCACAATCATGTAAAGGATATTATATATAAAAAGTATATTTGTACAAAAGACATGTTATATGGGCAGCAGAATGAGAATGTGGCAAAAAGTATGTTCATGCAACAATATAATAAAATGGTCAGGCCTTTAGGTCTTTATATTGATGAAGAATTTGGATGTTTAGCTGGCAGTCCGGATGATAAGTTCTTTATCAAGCTTCAATTTTATCTATGTATTTGGCAAATGTGGAAAATTATAATTATAGTTATTTTATAGTTTGTCTCAATTTATTACAGGTATAATTGAAAACGAGAGAACTGTTGTTGAGATTAAGTGCTTTCCATCATTGGCGAGGAAAAATCAAAGCCTAAAAGCAGCTGCACTAGAAAAGAAAAACTTTGCTCTAAAATTGGATAATAATGTTTTTTTAGTTATGAATAAAAAGCACGATTATTACTATCAAGTAAATTGATAATTCTACTGCATGTCCACTTTATAATTTATTTCAGTATCTTATTTTCTCTTACTTACATAAAAAAATCTACTATTTCAGGTTCAAGGACAAATGCGTGTTAGCAAAATGGATAAGTGCTAGGTACTTCATATGTTTTATTTCAGTCACTGAACCTTTGACTGTGATAGAAGTTTGTCGAGATGATGAATTTATCAGCAATATGATACCGAAGCTATTAGACTTTTTTAAAACTGTGTTCTGCCAGAAATCATCTTGAGACAAGTTCAAAAAAATGCGAAATGTATAGATTTGAATGGTTTGTACAAGGCTTACTTTTTTATTTCAATGTCTAATATATATATAATTATTATGTTATTCTAGCGAAAAACTGTCCTTCAACATCAACATCGATAATAGACAACAACAATAGTAAAGTTTAATTTTAGAGCAGCTTTGGAGATTGATGGTAATTATCATTTTGAAATGAATGGGAAATAATATTCGTCAAAAAGTAACAAATATACTAAAGTAAAACTATTCTTTGCAGCAGCTGTGTCGCAGTGGTTTCAAGACAAGATGACTCACGGCAGATGGTGAAATCAACAAGTCGAATGATTTGAATTTTAGTTGTATTTTTGTAGTAGTTTGTTTAGAATCTATATCATCAAAACTCCTACAAGAACCACAAAATCAACATCGACTTGTATAGATCTTTTATTTGCAGGTAATAGTAGCATAGAATTTCAAATAACTGTTGATAATAATGGTATCTCTGATCACAGAAGCTTAATATACAGCCCGATATATTACTTTACTCTATGATACAGCCTTAAGAACGAGGAAACGCAAGTTCTTAAAAGGATACCCTACGTTACTAAAAGAATCTTTAACAATATTAATATGACAAATTTCCAATCAGCACTAAATAAAATAAACTGGAATGACATTTTTTATCAAAACTTGGACATAAATAAAACTTATAATAGACTTCATGACATTTTACAATCTAATCTGAATAAATACATACCAAAAAAACGGATAAAAATAATGCAAAATAAAACAAATAATTATCTTACTATGGGACTAAGAAAATCATGCAAAAATAAAAGATTGACTAGAATTATCTTGAATCAGCTCAATAGCGCCATATTTAAAAAAACACTACAAGGAGTACTCGAAAATGTTAAAAAAATGCATTAAAACTTCAAAGAAACTTAATTACATAAAAGAGATGAATGCATCAAAAAATAAAATAAAAACGATGTGGTCAGTAATCAATAACATTACTAAACCTAATAAAACTAAACGAAATCTAAAGAACATTACCTTAAAATTAGATAACACAATAATAAAGTCACCGCAACAAGTTTGCACCGTTTTTAATGATTATTTCGTATCGGTAGGTGTAAATAACAAAAGTACGGGAGCAGCGGCGCCAGCGCCGTGTGGGCCATCGTTACATTCAGTGCATGCGCCCGCAATAAACTCCATATACATCGAACCGGTAACCGAGCGAGAGGTTTTTAATATTATACGTGGTATGCAAAATAAACGTAGCTTTGGAGTGGATGATATCCCGCCGCTATTAGTTAAAAAATGCGTAAAGGAGCTAACATCACCTCTTACAAAACTAATAAATATTTCTTTCGACGAGGGACGATTCCCAGAAAAACTTAAAATTGCGAAAGTACGTCCAATTGCGAAAAAAGGAGGAAATTCAGAAAATCCTAGTAACTATAGGCCTATTGCACTGCTACCCACTATCTCAAAAATATTCGAAAAAGCAATGGCAAATCGTGTTCATAAATTTTTAGAAAAATATGATATTTTAGATAAAAACCAATTCGGTTTTAGGAAAAAATGCTCAACTACTTTAGCGGTATACAACTATGTGCAGGAAATTTATAGTTGCATTAACGAACGAAAGTACGCTATTGGACTATTTCTAGACATGACGAAGGCATATGACAAGGTGTCGCATGAAATTTTATTACAGAAACTTTACGGATCGGGTATTAGAGGGCAAGCATTTAATTGGTTTAAATCATATTTACAAGACGGAGTACAATTCGTAGAAGTAGAATATTTCGATAGTATTCACCAGGAAATGTACAGCGTAGGATCAGATATGGTTACTATCAATAATTCAATACCCCAAGGAAGTGTTCTAGGATGTACCTTATTTATACTATACGTAAATGACTTGCCCAAAAAGATAAGTTCGTCGTGTATTTTGTTCGCTGACGACGTTTCTTTATTATTTAAAACGCCTGCGAATGTTGACCAATTAGCTATTAAAAAAACTTTCACAAAAACTGAGCAATGGTTAAACGAACATAACTTAGAAATAAACTTATCTAAAACTAAAATATGTCAATTCAGAACTTACCAAAGAACTCCACTAAACCTAAGTATATTAACGCAACAAATAAAATTAGAAGAAATAAACGAATTTACACTTTTAGGCCTAACATTAGACTCAAACCTAAATTGGAAGAAACATATAGAAAGTACAAGAGCAAAATTGTCCCAATTTATCTACGCGCTAGGCATATTGAAATGTAACACGGACTATAATACCGCCTTATCTGCCTATTATGCGTATGCCTACTCCTGGCTTAATTATGGCATTATTCTGTGGGGAGAAAGTACTTACTGACTTTTTGGACCTTTTCATTCAGCAAAAGAAATGTAAGGTGCACTGGGGTAATTCCAAAAAAGGGTATATTCCGAAAATCCATAAAATTCTACTAATCGTAGCGATATTTTCCCATTGGCAACATTTGTTTAGACGCCATCTTTATTGTCCTCACTGCATCAGTCGTCATGAGAAGCTAGTGTCAACATTACGTTCGTGGCGTCAAGTTGTGTCAAAAGAGTGTTTTTCGCGCCCTTTTTGTTGATTCGCAATAACCCCAACATATTTATCTCTAAATCTCTAAATAATTTCGGAATAACCCCAAGATAGTTCGTAATTTCCCGTAAACCAAAAAATTATAATTCAAAATGCTCTATCTAGTGAATCCAACTACATATTTATGAATCTAATATATCCATTGGTTAAATCTTTTCATTAAGTTAACCGAAGTCGCTTATTAATGGCAGTAAATATGAAACTACATAACTAACCGAAATGTAGACCTCTAGACATCTCGTAAAAATTCCCGTCGGAATTACCCCAGTACACCTTATCAGAATATTAACCTTTTAACCGCCCGACTTCATATCAGTTGTCGTGCCCCCAGCGCCGGGCAACTTGAATCATTACGATATTTGGTCGTAAATATACGACCCTGGCGAAATGGACACGAAAATATTTGTCGGATTAATCCGTCGTAGGCGGTTAAAGGGTTAATGAATATAGACCAACGAGAAAGTTGTAGGCCACACTTTATTAAACAACAAATTCTAACACTACCGGCAATATATATACTGCAAAGTTGTATATTCGTTAGGAAGAATAGGCACCTCTTCAAATCTAATATCGAACTAAATGAAAACTATAACCGACGGAATAAGAATAGACTAATACTCCCCATTTCAAATTTAAAAGTTATCGGGAAAAGCCCATATTCAAGACTAGCTAATATATTTATCAAGCTACCGGAAAGTATAAAATCCCTACCAAATGACTCAATTTTCTCAAAACAGCTGAAATCTCTGTTAATAAAGAAAGGCTACTATACCGTTGAGGAATATAAAGCTGACAAATTCTAAATCGATTGACCTTGTAATGCTTGACGTACCTAAATGTGAAATAATAAATGACTATAGGTATATTATGCTTTTTTTTTTTGTGGATGAGAAATCATCAAATGACTTCTCCCGCTCTGGGCGGAGCGGGAGGGCGTGTCAGACTTTTACTGATTAAAACCCACCCGTGTTCCTTCTGTTGCCTGTGCCGGGGCCACGGTAACTCTTTCGAACATCCCGCAACCCTAGCTGGCATCGGCCCTAGCGGACCCCGTCAATAGTGCTGACATCTCTTTGAGGCGCGCGTGGAACACGACGCGCCGTCGACTCGGGCTTGGTCCTTACCGGACGGCGAGCTACCCATTGCTCGCCGTCCGCAAGCCCGCGCCTACGGTGGCCGGGAATCAGCTGCCAATTCCCGACGCCCAGGGCGTCTCCTGCGGCGACTAGGGGCGTGAGGGTGCAAAGCTTGCCTCTGCCTCACGCGTCCCGCCTCCTCCTTCACGAGCATTACTGCTTCGCAGAAGGAGGTAATGGCTTCCCATGCACTCTCGCTCCGTACCATGGCCTGGACCAGGGCCGGACGCGAGAGATCGCCGTCGCCGATCGCTTCCGCGAGGACACGGCGGTGCTCCGCCCAAGCCGGGCAGACCTCCACCGTGTCCTCCGGGCGATCCACACAGTGGTGACACCCGGGCGATTCCTCCCGCCTTATCCGGAACAGGTACCTCCCGAAGCACCCGTGTCCGGTGAGGACCTGCGTCAGGCGGAAGGTGAGGACGCCGTGGCGTCTCTCCAGCCACTCCTCAAAGAGAGTCCCCTCTTTATCGCCGCAATTGTGGCGTGCCCAGCGCTGGGTTGCGACAATCGCACTCTCCATGCCGCCATGAGATCCTGCCGGAGCTCTGTCCGCCGTGCCGCGATTTCTCGCGGCAACGGAGTTACGCCCCGGCGTCCTGCCTCTTCGCGCCACTCCCAGATGTGCGCGAGGACTTTTGCCTCCAGATCCCATGGCGGTAATCCGGCAAGGAGGTTCGCCGCCTCCCCGGAGACCGTGCGGTATCCCCGGGCTAACCGGATGGCCATGACCCTCTGGGACGCGTTCAACCGACGGACCGGTCGCCGCCTCACGGAACGCGCCCACACCGGAGCTCCGTAAAGGGCCATGGACCGCACGACCCCCGCGTAGAGCCTCCGGCAGGAGGCGTTTGGACCCCCCAGATTGGGCAGGAGCCGCCCCAAGGCAGCCCCGGCCCGCTCCAGTCTGGGAGCCAAACGTCGGAAATGCTCCACGAAATTCCACCGGCTGTCGAGGACGAGTCCCAGGTACTTCATCGTCGACTCGACACCGATGAGAACCCCTCCTACCGTTATTTGGGAACCCGATGGTGGCGCGTTCCGAGGACCATGAAAACACATGGCCTCGGACTTGTGCAAGGCCACCTCGAGTCCCAATTGCCGGATCCTCTCTACGATTGTCGCAACCCCGCGTGCCGCTAATTCGGCATAACCACCTGCTGAACTCGATAAGCTGCTTTTTATATATATAATCGTTTATTTCGGAAATCAGGTTCCATTTTGTTAGTATTACAGTCTTAAAAATAATGTTAGTACGTAAAATATTAAACTAATCGGGCATGAAAGGAGAACCACTCATCTCCAGTGCCACCCCATCCACGCTTGCAACATTGGTGAATCCCACCGTTCAGACAAGGTCTTCAGGAGAACGTTAGAGGCGATCCGCATCCGACTCAACAATGAAGCGCAGCGCGTGCGCATCACAGCGAAGAAATCCTGTGTGCGCGCTTCTGCGAACATGGCAGATGCGCTGCACCACCGCGGCAGCCCCAGCATTCCCCTGAAGGTGTTGTTATATTGGACGCGAAGGGCACTGTACGCGCGATGCGTATAATTCACCCATAGCCCGCACGTGTACAGTGTCTGGCAGTACGACTTGAATAGAGTAATTTTTACGTCTCTTGTACAACGTGCGAACCTACGAGCGAGCATATTACACCGCACGGACAGCGCCCTTCGTTCCCTCTCAATGTCCATATCTTCCGATGAGTCATCGGTGACCCAGTGACCAAGATATTTAATCTTACTCACCTGTGAAAGTGGTGTGCCGCAAAGAGTGATCACGGGCGCACGATATTGTTTTTTTCCCGCCTTAAATATCATATTCACTTTTTTTGGCGTTATATCTCAGCCCATGAGCCTCCGAATACGCCTCACAAATATTCAAAAGACACCTTAAAGCTCTGACTGAAGGACTCAACAGCATCATATCGTCCGCGTAACTTATGTTATTTATGCATGTTCCGTCTATCGAGCATCCGAAACCGGTGCCGCCGAGCTCCTCAATCAGACCATCAATATACAGGTTGAAGAGGCGTGGTGAGCTCAACCCCCCTTGCCTCACCCCACACTGCAACCTGTACACTTCAGATAAAGTGCCTGCCCATCGAACAGTATTCTCTTGATTACTGTACCAATATTTAAGCAACCAAATTAATTCAGAAGGGAGCCCCTCAACATTGTGAAGTTTGCTCCATAAAACATTATAATTTACAAGGTCAAATGCCTTGGAGAGATCTAAATAACATGCATACACAGGTGTGTTCCTTGCTGTGTAGTAGTGAACAGTCTGCTTGAGACAGTAAATAGCACTTTCAGTTGATAAGTTTGGTCTAAAGCCGAACTGTGCGTCGTGTAAATGTATATTTTTCCCCAGCTGTTTATCAAGCAGGCTGTCCAAAACCTTAGCAATTATGGTGGCTAGTGAGATAGGCCTGTAGTTCGACAGGTCCGACGGATCACCTGTTTTGTTTTTTATTATAGGAACAACCAGTGTACGCATGAGCTCCTCAGGTAAGTAGCTATGCGAAAGTGACAAATTGACGAACAGAGCAAGCACCCTCGGCAAGTGGATACCGGCGTACTTCAGATGCTCGATACTGAGACTATAGTGTCCAGGAGACTCCTCTAGACATATTACTAATAACACTAGATATTTCCTTTGCCTGGAATCTTAATCTAACTTTATCACCTTGGGTCCCAGTCCCGAGCATCTGAGACACCGCAGGAGGTACAGGAGGTGGGTCCACTTTGAAACTCTGCTGGAAGGCATTAGCTATGTCGTGTGGGTCATGTAGACCACTGACACTCACAGGCAGGCCCGACCTTGGATTGAGCTTTTTAGTAGATTTCCAAAATTTCCCGAATTGTTTATTTTTGTGTTGCTCAGCAATAATATTCATCTTAATCTGTTGCTCGTTGTCTTGACAAAACTTCAATTTAGACTTGAATATTTTTCTCGATTCACACATATCATGATACATTTTTCCTGTTTTTGGTTTACCGTACCATAGCCACATTTGAAAACAAAGTCGAGCCTCCCTGTGAGCTTCACTCACATACTTGTTCCATCCAGTACAGACCTTCGTTTACTGTGCTTATTTATATAACTACTCGTAGCAGCTTCCGATAGAATATTCACAATATCTAAGTACAAGTTTCTTAATATCAATTTGTGACTATCATCATTACACATTTTGCCTGCACACGAACGGAACTCTTGAGGAAAATCTAAATCTCTTAATTTAGTATTACATAAATTCGTGTACAACTCTATTTGGCTACTACTACGGTCACCCCACACAACAGTACTACAGACACTATTATTTACATATTATTTACATATACAGCAAATTATAATCTAGCGGGTAGCATAACAAAATTGGCTCCGTATATTATATTCACTTAAAAAGTAAACAATGAGTTATTTATAGTCAAAACAACTTTAAACATTACAGAAACCAATAAACAGTGTGTGACGGTGTTATCTAGTAACTTAATACGTTTTTTGAACTAAAATCAATAAAATGAAAAAGTGACTAGTACCTACTTAAATCCAAAATCAATTTGTTATAATTTCTTTTTCGAATTTAAAAACTTGCGTGTGTTAATGATAATTCTGGATCTATTCGTGTAATTAATAACTTATTGTGATAATAAAATTTATTATTAATATACTCTTATAAATAAAACATTAACAACATTAAAAAAAATGATTTTAATCATAAAACACAAAAATTACAAAGAAAATAATTTTAAATAAAAACGGGCACACAAATGACGTAACGCAAGGATGCGACGAGATGTTGCTTCTTCGAAGTCCAATGGCGAAAAAAGGGGCGATTCCCTCCAACTGGCCCATATTTATAGGTATGGCCGATTTGGTGGGGAGCGTGGAGTATTGCCATCTTACACGGCCTCTCCTGACAAGGCAGCGTCCTCGCAGCCCTCGCCAGCCCTCAATGACGGTCCAGCATCAGTGTCGTTACAGTCGACAACGTCTTGGTCTCCATCGCAACCTGTAACCACACGCAGTACACGTTAAGCTCACGTATTTTATTTTATTCAAAGTTAGTACATCAAATTGCAAAATAGCACCTATGTACCGAACAACACTACCATAATGCACACAATAATCAAACAGTCGTACACTAACGACTCGACACCATCAGTAGGATTTACTCGGGTCATATTCCCACACCAAATACCATGCGCAATCAGGATTTACATTGGTTACAGCAGGTCAATCCACGAGACCTACTCAGGAATTACACTCGGTCTATAGTCAGCCTGGGCCCCACCGACATCAACCTCGTTACCATATCTGCGGGCCTAACTCTCAATAGTATAGACTCACAGTCCACCTGTGTCGAGGTCAACTCAAAAACATGTCCACTCAGGACCACACGAGTCTATTCCAAGAACACAATCAAACAAAACCGTGCGACTTGTGAATGTTTGGTACATAGGTATATCTAAAGTGTAAGCAGAAGCTGAGTGCATACAACAAAAATTAAATCAAAGAAAGTTCTCAACTAACTTTCAAAGAAACCAGCACACGTGTCGGGTGTCCATTCACCACGCCACAACACCATGTACCCAGCAGCTGCTTGACTAGTTTTTCCATAAGAGCCAGCTAATAATTTCAGTTCTAACCATATTTAACACAGTGCGACAATACCGTTCGACTTGACCGTTCTCCTGGTGCATTTCAGGCGTTATGAAGTGCACTTCAATACCGAAATCTGCTAACCAATGTATGAAATTATGGTTGTCAAACATTCGACTGCGATCGCACACCAGTCGCTTAAAAGTGCCAAACAAGGATATCGTTTGAGTTATCACACGCTTTAACTCGTCACAATCCTGTCGGTATAAGCCATACAGCAAGCAATATTTCGTGTACGCATCAACTATTATTAGCACGTACTTAAAACCCTTACTTTCTCTAAGCGGTCCAAGCACATCCGCATGCACCGTATCAAACGGCACCGGGGCCTTTTGCCATGAAGATATCGGCTGTAAAGGTGCACGGGGCACTTGTTTATGCGATATACATACAACACAGTGTGTTATATACTTGTAAACAAAACGTCTGAACAGTTTTGTCTATACCTAAGTGCTCATGTTCGTCGTGGAATACACGTAACAAGCTCAAACGAAACGCCTTAGGGACATAACATAGGTAACGCTCCTGCTCGCCCTCAACACTATACTTGTAATATAAAAGATCATTACGTTTTACATAGCGATTTGAATCTAACTCACCGTTATTCAATTTTTCTAACAACAACAAGGTCTCCTCGTCACCTGTCTGAGCTACCTGCGCCCAATTAAGGGGTTTCTTTACGGCATTTACGACATAAACTGGGTTACGACTCAAATAATCTACGTGAGACATTAAACAACCCTTACGATATTCTAAAGTAAAATCGAAATCTTGCATATAAATCCACCAGCGCGCAACTCTGGGTTGAAGATCCTTTTTACGCTGGGTCATTTTTAATGCATTACAGTCTGTTATTATTGTAAAGTGTATACCAACGAGGTATTGACGAAAATGCTGCAAGGATTTTACAACAGCTAGGGTCTCGAGTTCGTAACTGTGGTATTTTGACTCCGCACCTACCGTCAATTTACTAAAATACGCAACGACTCGCTTACGACCGTCTTTATTTATTTGCATCAATATACCGCCATAACCTATCGCACTCGCATCAGTATGTAATTGAGTAGGTAAGTCGGGATCGAATATCGCCAGTACAGGCTCGCTAGTTAAATATGAAATAATTTCCTGCCTAGCTTTTTCTTGTGCATCGCCCCAGTTACATACTACACCCTTTCGGGTTAAAGCTGCTATGCAAGCGGTTTTAATTGAGTAACTGGGTATGTACCGCCGAAAATAGCCAGCCAAGCCCAGGAATTGGCGAACTTGCTTTACAGTACTTGGTTTTGGAGACTTAACCAAGGCCTCAATTTTGTTTTCGCTCGGCCTAACCTGACCCTGACTGACTATCCTACCCAGATACTCGATTTCTTTGGTTAGAAAGTTACATTTTTTTAAATTTATAGAAAATCCGGCTTCTGTTAAAGTTTTTAGGACTTCGTCTAGCAAAATAAGGTTCTCGTTAATGGTATTAGTCAATAAAAGAACGTCATCTATGTACACAAGTACTTTACCCGATTCGATAAAAGGTTTCAGAGTTTTACTGATAGTTTTTTGGTAAATAACGGGGGCATTGGCAAGACCATAAGGCATTTTACAATATTCGTAATGCCCTTCAGGTGTGATGAACGCAGTCTTATGAATAGAGTCCTCACTTACACGTAACTGGTGGAAGCCAGAAACCATATCTATAGCACTAAAGCAGTTAGCCTTCCCAAGCATATCTACATGATCGTTGATTAAAGGGAGCGGATGTCTAACTTTGACAGTTATTTGATTCAAGGCTCTGTAATCGACTACCATTCTATCTGAACCGTCTTTCTTTTTAACGAGCAATATCGGGCTAGCGTACTCAGACTCAGATTCGCGAATGATACCTTTATCTAATAGGTCCTTAACAATACCACGAACACGTATTTTCTCGTCATGAGATAACTTGTATGGTCGGTAATATATTGGCACATCACTAGTCAACTTAATCTGCATTTCGCTATCTTTAACTGTAGTGGTAGCGGTACCCGTTAAAAAATACTCAGAGTATTTATTTAATACGTTTAGCAACTGTTCTTTAATGTTACCAGTAACAGGCGTTGATACATTTGCTAAAACCGACGACGAATCTAACTGAGTAATATTATTTACAAATGTACTACTGTGAACGATATACTGCGTATCACCAGTACGTATGTACGCAACACCTTTTCTATTTAGAACATCGGTACCAATAATAACGGGCACGCTTAAATGTTTTTTTTTCCACAACATAAAAATCAACTTCTAAAGTAATTTTATTTAGTTGTATCGGTAACGTAACCATAGACGTCGCTATAACTTCCATACCACCCAAACCTCGCAATAATTGGTAAGCTGGTTTAATACAACACGAAAAGTATTTAATCAAATCGGAAATAATTAAAGAAACGCCGGAACCGCTGTCAATAAGTACATCGATGGGTATATTCGATATTACAGCCGTAACAACATCGGGATTTTTACACATACCCTCGTTTTCGCGACAAAAATTGACGGTGTTATTATTCCTAACGCGTTCTTTTGCAAAACATTGACTTTCCGTATGACCAATTTTTTTACAAAAACTACACTTATCAGGTCGAGATTTTGATGACGAACTACCTTCGTTATTTTCAGATTGTTTAATTTGCGAATCTGTTTTAGGTCGCTTGGGACAAAAGTCGCGTTTATGCCCTACTTCGTTACAGTTAACTTAGCGTTTGTGGCGGTTGCACGAATCTGTGGGTCAGTAATACCCCGTATAATGATTGCAGTTAATAGCTCAGGGCTCAAGCCTTTAACGATACGTAATTTTAGCAAAGATTTACGCGCGTACTCGGCGTAGGTAGAATACTTGTCAGATTCGGTACACATATCATACAGAATGTTCGCGACGTTGACAGACCGTGGGCACAAAGTTTTTAACTCTAACTTGAAATTGGACCAAGTTCGCATGGTGCTAGTCCATTCGCTAAGCCAGGTGCGAGCTTCGCCCTTAAGGCAACGACCTACGCGAGCAAGGCATTCACTATCTTCCCAACGGTTGTGAGAACGAGCTTTGTCAACCTCCTCGCACCACGTGTCGACATCATGAACACTCGGGTCAAAATCAGAGACAAAATATTGGTTTGATCTCACCGGGAATGATATGATGGCGTCCATGAGGCGTTCAGCTGCGCTTTTGGCATCGTTCTCCGACAGCGACGGTGTGGCGGCAAACCCTTGAGTCGAGGCAGCAGGCACTGGGGGTGCGCGCGCAGGTGTTGTGGCAGGCTCCATGGCTGGTAGCAGCGTGCTCGGTGGGGCTGGGGTTTGACAAGGCTCCGAGCTCACAACCGAAGCAGGCCGTAGCTCGTTCCCACGTGTCCGCTCCTCCAGATCTTGAAGTCTCTTCAAGATCTCGTTTAGCGCATGAGGAGGTGAGGGTGTCCGAGTACGACGACGCCTCTTCTTCCTCTTGGTATCCTTGCTATCAGAAGGCATTGTGTGCCCAACTTAACCTCAAAACTACAATTACCCGATAAGGAATAGAACTACTAATGTAAATTTACAAAATCAGAGCTGGCATACGAGCGGGTAAGGCTTTCAGATCCCACTTCTGATCTTATAAATAAAACATTAACAACATTAAAAAAAATGATTTTAATCATAAAACACAAAAATTACAAAGAAAATAATTTTAAATAAAAACGGGCACACAAATGACGTAACGCAAGGATGTGACGAGATGTTGCTTCTTCGAAGTCCAATGGCGAAAAAAGGGGCGATTCCCTCCAACTGGCCCATATTTATAGGTATGGCCGATTTGGTGGGGAGCGTGGAGTGTTGCCATCTTACAATACTGTGACAACGCATAAACTTAAACAAAATAGTGTCTACCTACATCCTAAAATAATAAAACCATAAACAGAACAAGATTTCGCCTAGAAGTTATTAGCACGACTGGTCTAGTGGTTCGAGCGTGCGGCCGCGATAAGGACTACTCGTCGAGGTGTGAGTTCGCATCTCACTAAGTGTTGTACTTTTTGGATTAATAAAACGTTTATTAACAGTCGGAGGCACGTATAAAACTATAATACTGACGATATAAGTAGGATGGCAGAAAACTCTAGGCTAATAATGGTTGATGATAATAATCCTATCACCACAAATGATGAGGATCACTCTAACAATGTAACGATTAGAAATAAACATAAAACAGTTACTTCTAAACAATACATTGGAATTATCAGGAAAAGAGGAAGAATATAGATCGCTTTCATCGACGGCCTCGTACGAGTTGAACCGTAGCTATCCCGACGTATACTTAAAATCAAATGACGATGTGAATGAGTTGAAAAGCAGAATATGTCAACTCGAAGAAAAGTTGGTAATTGCAGAAACTGAAATAGAGAACTTGTTGTTAGAAAATAGTTCTCAAGCTAATAAAATCACAGAGTACAAGCTAAAAATTGACAAATTGACCCATATATGTACAACTACAACCTCAAAAAATCCGAGACCAAAATAAAACGCAAATGCCTTATTAGAACAAAGCTTGATTTTAAAAATACACAACAAAGTCCTATTCAACAAACTGAAATAAATAATACGCTGTCGGAAGATACAATATTAGGACCAAATGTGATTCAACACGATATACCACAGCGAGCAAGCCTAGAGGGCGCCACCAATTTGGACGCAACGAGCTTGATGACACAACGAAATATAACTAAAAAACGCTCACCAAAATAAGTTATGTATAATAAGTGACAATAATGTTAATGCCATATTAGGGATTGCCGAACACACTTTTCCAAATGACAAAATATGCCACTATTGTATGCCGAAGGCGGGTATTATGGAAATTCTTGCAACATTAGACATAAAACTGGTAAATTACACTCTTATAGACTATTGCATAATCTTCCTAGGCGAGAAGGACTTTTTAGTCTCCAAAAATTATGCAAAATTGGTAGATCATATTAAATATAAAATCGAAAAGATATTGCATACGAATATTATTGTATTCCTACTTTCAAATTAAAATGGAATACTAGTTTGTTTAATACCAGAATAGAAGCTTTTAATCGACTCTTGTACCAAAGTAATCAGATTTTTAAATTCGCGTACACTTTTGATACTAACAAACAACTAGAATATTCATATGAAATGTTTTCCAAGTATACCGGCAAAGTTAATAATACAGCAATAAAAAATGTCTTCAGGAACTTGAAAAACTATTTGGAGCTTTTTAAACTTTCAGATCATGCAAGTTATAATAACACAAGTTATAATACAAGTTATAATAATTTTAATATGAAGCAGGCGTGTCAAAATAGTGAAAAGTGTCGGTTAAAACCTGGTACTATTCCTTATTACTTCAACAAAATGAACACAGACCAACAACCAACTTCTCCAGCATCAGCAGTGCCCTCTCCAGACATGGAGTAGATCAGGTACTAACGGACTGGATTACAAACATGTTAAGCAAACGAGTGGTTCGCCTTGAGGGGGAGCAGCAGTTGGCCATGTTAGCCAGAGGCTGTCCCCAGGGAGGGGTGCTGTCCCCCCTTCTATGGAATTTGGTTATTAATGACCTCATCACCAGACTCAACGCCAAACGCTTTCATACAGTAGGGTATGCAGACGACCTCGCAATCCTTGTATCGGGGAAGGTGACAGGAACTATCTGCAACCTGTCAGCAAGCGCTACGTATCGTAGAAAGATGGTGCAGGGAATTTGACCTATCAGTGAACCCCACTAAAACTGAACTGGTCATGTTTACCCACAAGCGAGCATTAGGCCCATTCCGCCTACCAAAACTGTTCAATACAGAACTCCAGCTGGTCAACGAAGTCAAGTACCTCGGGGTTACTTTAGACAGTAAGTTAAACTGGAGTAGTCATTTAGACAATAAACTAAACAGGGCCTGCATCACCTTCTGGCAGTGCAGGAGAATGATAGGTAAGAAGTGGGGCCTATCCCCCAAAATTATACTATGGCTGTACACCACTGTGATCCGCCCCATGATCACCTACGGGGCCGTGGTCTGGTGGCCCCGAACCAAGTTAGTTACAGCCTGCAACAAACTGCAACGCATGCAAAGACTAGCCTGCATGGCAATTACGGGCTGCATGAGGACTACTCCGACTGCAGCAATGGAAGCCATGTTGAGTTTACCACCGCTCCACCTGTTTATACAGCAGGAAGCGACGATGGCGGCGGTACGTCTTAATACACTGAATCTCTGGGGTAAGAGAGTCACACCACACACCGTGCTGCTTGAGGGACTCAACAAGGAGTTCCCCATTACGAAAGCCATAAATGACCGGGTACCCAAACAATTTATCTTTGATAAAAAATACAGGATCCAACTCCACGAGGATCACCGATGTGAGGGTTTGTGCCCCGCGGAGCTGCGCATCTTTACGGATGGATCCAAAACAGGTAATGGTACAGGTGCTGGAATCTTCTCGGAGGACTTCAACATGCACATAGCCACACCATTGGGTGTCCATAACACAGTGTTCCAGGCCGAATGCATGGGTGTTTCTTTGGCGGCTGCAGCCATCATGGCCAGGGAAGTTAAGGACCACTCGATCCGTATACTCTCAGACAGCATGGCTGTCCTGCAAGCGCTAAACAGCCACACAGTTGATTCTGGGCTAATATACGAGTGCCACCAGCACCTTAACCAGGTGGGTAGCCATAATAACATAACCATTCAATGGATCAAGGGACAGCCGACGAACTTGCCAGGAGGGGGTCGAGCATGGCACCAGTGGGACCTGAACCCATCGTGCCACTCCCCTTCGGGTACATACGCACTCTGGTAAGGAAACGCACCAGCGAGCAACACCACAAGCAATGGTCAGAGCAGGGCGAGTGTAGGCAGGCCAAGGAAGCAGTCCCTGCAATTGATGGCCGCCTCACGAAGCGGCTTCTCCGGCTAAATAAACAGCAGCTGCGTATAATTACAGCAGCCATAACTGGCCACGGGTCATTTAATAAACACCTCTTTGTCATAGGAGTCACAGACAGTCCGCTGTGCAGGGCCTGCATGGAGGACGACGAGACAGCAGCTCATGTGCTACTAAACTGCCCAGTGCTCGCCACATACAGGGCAAAGTACTTCGGTGACCCAGGTACCCTACGTGAGATTGTTGGTAACACCAACGCGTTGCTGGCCTTCCTTGAGGAGCTGGGGTGGATCGAATAATCGATTTTCCCACCCATCACGCAAAATACGCGCATTGACGTGGAGTTGCGGACACCAGCCCGTATTACCTATTACCTAACGTTCTCATCGTCTCGGTTTGATTCAGGAGCGCTTATCAAACGAAACCGAGGAGCAAAGTTCCCGCCGTCTTCACGTGCAATACGAGCGTCTATCCAATGAATCTGCCGAATCCAGAGCGACTCGATTAGATATTATGCGACAAGCTAGTCGTAATCGTAGGGAGGTATCATCAGTAAATGGTTTTGAACAGGCTATTAACATTTTCGCTGACTTGCCATATGCTATTTGTTATAAAGCTTTGTATCCACCACAACGCTGTAATTTACGTACTGCTATGTACAGTACGTTAATACCCGAAGAATCGGTGCATCTGGGTAAAATCGTAACATGCTCTCGCTGTCAAAATAATATAAGGAAACGAAAAATTCCACCAGCAGCTTTCTGGAATAAAATGACAGTCGCGACTATACCTCAGGAGCTAGCTAATTTGACAAAATTGGAAGAACGATTTTTATGCCGTGTTGTGCCGTTTCTTAAAATAATGAAGCTACAAAACCGTTTCTCTCAAGATTGGTGCAAGGGACAAGTTACTTTATTTGCAAAAGACGTTGTCGAAATCGCTGAACAACTGCCACTTATGCCAAACCAAATAGGACTAGTTTTGATTGTGGAAAGTCTCGAGAACCTGCAATGCTCCCAAGAGTTTATTGTGGATATGAACAGATTGTATCAAGCTCTAACCTGGTTAATGTCACACAATGTACTCTATAGAGATATTAGACCCCATTTCGAGAATGTTATTGACTTATCTGAAATTGTACAAATTTGTGAAGAGCCTACAAGTAATGGTGAGTCTATGGAGTTACAATCTACTCCTCAAAACAACTACGGGAATATAAATGAAGACATTTCCATACTACACGGATCGTTTCATCAAGCCGATTTAAGATTTGATTTGCAATCTCGGGGTAAACAATGCACTGCTGTAGCGCCTGTAGTATGTGCAGCGTTTTGTACAGACGAGGGAAGTCAATGGTCAAAGAGTGACATTGATTATATAGTAATCCTCGGAGACAAACTCTACCGTGAGTCCATTGCTTCCAGACAGGACCCCGCAATAGGAGAAGTTAACCCTGAATATCTTGCCGCGAGTGATCTTGCTCGTCAAATATAACAGAAAGAAAATTAATATCTCAGTTTCTGACACCAATTATAATGGTCATTTAGACACAGATCAGTCTTGAAGGGTTCCCTAACCTAAAAAATGCTTTGACATTGTTTTTCAGAGAAAATTGTTGCGGACTGCTTACTGCAAATTCTATGACTGTGGCTGTATATCATAACGCTGAAACGGATGCTTATAGATATTGGCTGTTTGATTCACATGCACGTGGGCCTAAGGGAGCTAAAGCTCCAAGACGTGGTGCTGCCTGTTGCATTAAATTTAAAAATGTAGATGAATTACATGGCATACTACGACAAAATTTGTTTACACCGACGACTAAAGTGACGGCCCAGGATAATATCTTTCTCAATGTGTACTCATTAACTGCTTTGGTTATAACACCAGAGAATGAGGCCGCAAATAAGCTTTTAAATCGACCCCACGATGAGAGAGCTTTAACAGAAATGGCCCGGTTGCGTAATCTTTCCAACAACTAGGTTGGTTTTAAGAATATTTTATGACTAGCTTTCCGCCCCGCAGTCACCCGCGGAAACTTCGTTTTCCCGTTATTTCCTATCCCGTTGGTATTTCGTTAAATCCTGACTTAGTGTGTTCTATATGGAATGCCCATGCCAAGTCGATTTCACTTTTTTGTTATTATTCATTTTATTTTTGTTAATTTTTAATGTCGTAGATGGACAAGGATTACAATTATATACATACACAACACATCTACAACTGTAAAAAAAATGTAGATGTAACAATGATAAATTACACCTTTACTGTATTATTGTTACAATTTAAAAGCGCCCTTAAAAGCGAACTGGCGTAATGTTATGTTATGGTATGGCGTAAACTATGCATACACAAACAATCGCAGCAATCGCGAGACATGTGCTGTCGTTTTTTGAAGATTTCTATCGTCTGTGGTTAGTCCATCACCTCCTGACCTGATGATCACGAGACCAAAATGGCAAACGCCCTTTCAAACATCAAAAAAATAATTTACTAAATCAGTCGATGCCTACTCCTTACTGTTAAGGAGTTGTACCTTCCATCATTAGCTCAGCTACATGAGATGATTATTACCATACGCAAGTACTTAAATTATTTCATAAGATTTGCGAAAAACGATGTGAGGGCCCATAAAATTTGAGGGTTGCCCTCGATTTCTCCAGGATCCAATCATCAGATCCTGTCTTGGTGACTATGGGACTACTTCAGAAGTATCTCCTTTCGAACAAAAAAAAGATTTTGAAAATCGGTCCACAATTGGCGGAGTAATCGCGTAACAAACACACAAAAATAAAAACATACCGTCGAATTGATAACCTCCTCCTTTTTTTGAAGTCGGTTAAAAATATGAGTAATATTATCATGTTTAGGTAATAAAGCGGGGTGCTTAGCTTCATAAGGAAGGTTTGCATTAGATAATCTACCTCCGATCCTAATGATGTTGTTTTCGTCTATAAACAGATCGAGACGTTTAAGTGGCGAGCGTAAATTACCCTTTTGTATGTCTGTGTACAATTGTTTGAAGTGATGATTTTGCACAGAACGGATTAAGTATATTTCAGCTTTATTCAGCTCAGGAACGGTAATTACATTTTTACACTCGTCTCGTGGAATAATATGTAAAAATCGCAGTATGTAAACTAAAATGTGCAAGATTTTATTCCAAGATGAAAATTTCTGTGAAACAGTATAAATTAAATCTGATTCTAAAGAAGCGGTCGTATTGTGTGTCAAAGATTTGAATTCAGGTAATTCTTCACAAGAGGTAGGGGTAAATGGAGTAATAGGCCATTCTGATATGGGATATTGAAGCCATTTGGGGCCGTGCCACCATAAATCATGTGACAGTAATTGTTCAGGCAGAAGACCTCTAGATAAACAATCACTCGGGTTCTCTTTACCACTAACATGATAAAAGTATTTCGAATCAAAATTCTCTTGACATTTAGCTACGCGATTACTGACAAAGATGTTCCACCTATGTGGGGAAGAATGAATCCACGAGAGGGCAAGTTTAGAATCGGAGAAAGCAAATATATTATTAATTGTTACACGAGCGCGGTAAGTATCATTAATTAATTTAATAAGTTTAGATAATAGAAGAGCGGCGCATAACTCAAGACGAGCTAATGAGACAACTTTCACAGGTGCGACCTAGGACTTGGCACACACCAAACGTGCGTGTGTGTTCCCAACGGTATTAAAGCGGAATAATATTTTCTGATATCTTTGATGCTCATTAGTAACAGCAATCTGAAGATACATGTGAGAGAGAAATTATTTAATGATTTTTTAGAATTGTTTAATAATATTTTTGTCAGCTTCCGGTATATGAGGGTATTGTAACTGACAACTTGTTTCCCCACTATACGAGTGAATCTTGCTATAAAAGGGGCGCCCTGTTTCTCGACAGATCAGAAGCTGTCCGATAGCGGATACGGCACAACGGTGCTCTGAACTGTCAGGTATGTTTTCTTAAATAATGTTGTAATGTTGAATAACCCTTTTTATGTTGTATTTTTTTTACTGTGTTATTATTTTTAAATTCTAATATACTATTTATTGTTGTTATGAAGTATAGCTGTGTCACTTACTGATAAATATAATAACGAACCTATTTATGTCTATTATTCTACCCTACCTCCCACATCAGAAGTGGGATTGATAACAAAAAAAACTACGCCTACAAATGTTTGATTTCAGGAAAATGAATAGAAATAAATCTGCGGCAGACGAGTCCGGGCTGCTGCAGGATGCTGCAAAAACAACGCAAGGGTGTCAAGAATGTCGTACACCTGGTCATCAATCGCCAATCTTGGGACAAAGGACAGCAGGTTACGCAGTTCCAAGTGCAACCCCACTTGATGGCAATGCACCTCTCGGCGGTTCAACAGCAGCCAATAGCAGCAGTGATTCAAGGACAGTAGAGTTTGTACTTATTAATGTTATGCAAAATATGTTGCAAGAAATTGTTATGTAGGTGCGTAGGGAGACAAGTGAAACTACTCACGGCTAATAGCACACTGGTTTAATCCTGCATTAGAGGTTTGGGTAGGGACGCAGCGCACGCTTACATACGCGCTGCTCACACATACATATATAACACTTCCCCCTTATTTGACGAAAATAATATAAAAGTTGTACAAATACAATATTAATTAACAATAGAAGCATACATAAGTTACAGGAAAGGTTTATAATCTACCCTGGGAATGTTTCTCAACAGTCTTTCTGGATTCCTTGAAATTGGATCCGAGACTGTATTTGTGTCTGTAGACGGTGGTGATTGCAGATTTGCCTAGTCAGTTCCCTCCCCCGCGGGACTCTGTACCCGAGGGTCACCAGCTACGACTGTTGTTAAAATCATCAAAGTCATAATGATGTTGCGCCTCCGTCTGTTGTGAAACATTACCCTTGCCATCTTTAAATAATATTATTTGATTTTTATGCTTTTTCACATCACACGTCGAAATCAAGTCCTGAATAAGGTAAAGTACTTTCCCCAGTCTCTTTTTAATGATACCTTTGCACCAACGGAATGTAACATTATTTAAAAACTTTTTGTACATTATCTGATCCCCTGGCTTAAACACTTGTTTATTACATCCTCCACGTGCTTTAATTTGCGAACACTGTTGACGGTAAACGTTATTAGTGAGGGATGTGAGAGAGGCCGAAGGTGTTTTCGGATTGATCAGATCTAAGCGTGACCTCAACTTGCGGCCAAACACTAGCTCAGCCGGTGAGAACCCCGTGACAGAATGGACCGAATTTCGATAGTCAAAAAGGTATTTTAATATTTTTAACTTGCAATCACTTTTATTGCGTGAAAGAATAACGCATGATTTAATACCTTTTTTAACGATTTTAACATAACTTTCCGCTTGTCCGTTACTTTCCGGATTGTAGGCCGGTGACGTCATATGGTTGATGCCGTTTCTTAAACAAAAATTTCTAAACTCAAATGACGTAAACGCGGTGCCGTTATCACTTACAATTGTATGTGATAGGCCGTACTTGGACATAAAATCGTATAGCTTCCCTATGACGTTTGTGGAAGTTGTAGACATAGTAACATCGTACAACTCCACCCATTTGGTGTATGCGTCTACAACTACGAAAAACATCTGATTATTTAACGGGCCTAGGAAATCGATATGTATTCTATAGAATGGCTTTGGTGGGTACTGCCACGGAATTATCGGCGTTCGCGGCGGGGACGGCCGTAACTGTTGGCAGATATCGCACGAGTTGATCATTGCCTCCAGCGCTGCATCTACCCCTGGGAACCAAAATCGTGATCTGGCCTCAGCTTTGGTTTTCACAATGCCCAAATGCGAATTATGCAACTCGTGTAAAATTTTTGAGCGTAACGTTTCCGGGATAACCACTTTATGGCCTCTCATGAGGCAACCATTCTCATGTGATAATTGTGTCCTGCACAAATGATAAGGCTTAATATATAAATCCGACAACAATTGTCTAGGCCACCCCTGATGAATGTAATTAATTACCTTTGCTAAAATAATATCTTTGGCAGTTTCTTTGCGTAATTCGTTCAATGTTACTGGTATGCTGCCTTCAACTACAAAATTCACATAAGTCGCCCGGTCGATAGGAGCCGCGGACGCGGCCGCGTGAGCGCCGCTGTCCCCCCGCTCCTCTATCTGTTTGTGATCATGACGTAAACTCGCTCGTGACAAATAGTCTGCGTTGTTGTCGGCACTTCTTACGTACTCAATTGTGTAATTATACGCGCTTAAGAACATTGCGTATCTTTGTAGCCTATTAGCCGATACTTCAGGTATGCCCTTATAGGGACCAAAGATAGTGATCAAGGGTTTGTGGTCGGTACGTAATACAAACGGTTCCGATCTGCCATATGAATATTGATGATATCGTTTAATGCCAAATATAATCGCTGTGGCTTCCTTCTGTATTTGCGAGTATCGTTTTTCGGCTGACGTGAGCGTGCGGGACGCGAATGATATGGGACGTTCTAACATGTCACTACCTACTTGTGATAAAATAGCGCCTAAACCAAATGGAGACGCATCTACCGTCAATATTATTTTAGAATTTGGGTCAAAATGTGTTAACACTTGTTCCGACGTTAAGCATTTCTTTATTTCGTTGAATGCATTCTGATGAATTGCTGTCCAATGCCACTTAACTCCTTTTTTTAACAAGTCGTACAAGGGACTGAGAATGCTTGATGCTCGAGGGACGAAATTTCGATAGTAGTTAACAAGCCCTAAAAATGATTGCAAGGTGGCAATATTAGTTGGAACAGGAGCGTCTACAATTGCCTTTACTTTAGACGAATCTTTCTTTAGACCGTCCTTGTTGATAATATAGCCTAAATATTTTATTTCGTCTTTAAAAAATTCACATTTGTCCTTTCGCAGTGTTAGTCCCGCGTCCTGAAGTCTCTTGAGAACTATGTGTAGCTTTTCCACATGCAAATCCTCAGTGCTTGCTGTTACCAACACATCATCCAATAGGCATAACACTCCGTCTAACCCGGACAACACGGTTTCCATCGCGCGCTGAAAAATAGACGGCGCGCTCGACAAGCCGAATACAAGACGCGTATATTTAAACAAACCTCGGTGAGTGTTAATACAGGTTATGTTTTGTGACTCATCATCGAGCAGAAATTGATTGTAGGCCATGGATAAATCAATTTTCGAGAACTGCTGGCCTCCTTGTAATTTTGAAAATAATTCGTGAACCGTCGGTAAAGGATATTGTTCTATTACTAATTGTTTGTTAATGGTCACAGAATAATCCGCACATAATCTGACGGAACCATCACGTTTGAGTACCGGCACAATAGGTGATGCATAGTCCGCATGTTTAACTGGATTTAACACTCCGAGGTTTAACAAGCGTTCTAACTCTTTATCGACTTTGTCGCGCAACGCAAACGCAATGGGACGCGCTTTAAAAAATACCGGTTTTGCATCATTACTTAGTTGCAACTTAACTTTATAGTTTTTAAAAGCGCCCAGCTTGTCTGAAAATACTTCAGGGAACTGTATTTGCAACCGGTCAATTGCGCTTTGAGTATGGTTAAGAAAATTTACAGGTGTTAACTTTAATTTAAATATTGATATGAAGTCGCGACCTAGCAACGGTGGGCCGCCGTGTCGTATGACGAACACGTCAAGTGTGTGTGTGCGCTTCATATATGTTATAGGTAGACGCACATGCATATCGGTTCCCGTGTAACCATGAAATCTTTTGTTACAAATATGCAATGGTATACCCGAAAATAATTTTTTATATGTACTTTCAGATATGACCGACATCGCCGATCCGCTATCTAATTGAAATTTTAAATTCCGACCGTTTATCGTCACCGTTTCTGTCATAGGTTCCCCCCGAGCCGAACAAATGTTATAAAGCGACTTACCATCATCGTCCTCGCTCACATCCCCCGTTAACACGTAGTTAAGTTTATTACACATTTTTCGCAAATGCCCTACTGTGTTGCACTTTTTACACTTATACTTTGCAAACCGACACTGAGACGATTCGTGATTAGCGCGACCGCACACTGAACACTTTTTTTTCTCGGCACTATTGGTCGTGTTGACACTATTTTGTCCTTTCGCGATCTTGAACACCTGTGCTTGATCTGCAGATGCAGGAGCACTAGCGGCAGCGCCTGCCTGCGCGCATCTAATGCTCTCTGCTAGCTCCACCGCCTTTGCCAAGGTTAAGGTCTCCAAGTCCAGCGCAAATAGTTTCTCCCGTTCAGGACCCGCTAGCATCCCCATCACAAAACGATCACGCAAGGCCTCCTCAACATTGCTGAATCCGCAATGTGCCGTTAGTCCACGTAACCTCGCTGCCCATTGTGTAGGTGTCTCGCCAGGCTGCTGCGAAGCTGCGTAAAAGTTGTGCCGTTCGCTGAACCCGCAACGTTTTCGTGTGAAGTGGTTATCCAACAACGTCACCAGATCTTCGTATGGTACCTCTTGTACGTCTTTGGGCAGGGCTAAATCTGCTGCCAACTTGTATGTACCATCGTTGAGTGCGCTGAGTAGAATGGCTCGCCTCCTGGTTCCCGCCGCATCGTTTTTTGCATCGATGTTATTTGCGATGAACCATTGTGTCACGCGACCTTTGTAGGTCTTCCAATCATTAACATTATGATCGAAAATTGACAAAGACGTTTTTAATTACTTTTTGCTACTGTGGGTAACTCGTCGCCACTGTTATGTAGGTGCGTAGGGAGACAAGTGAAACTACTCACGGCTAATAGCACACTGGTTTAATCCTGCATTAGAGGTTTGGGTAGGGACGCAGCGCACGCTTACATACGCGCTGCTCACACATACATATATAACAGAAATGATGTCACAATTAATTCACACTACTGCAAAAGCCTTTAATCCACCAACTGTGCGACCTACTCCTCGGATGCGCAGTCTTGAGCATATCTATGTACCAATTTTTGACCCTGACGATCGTACCGATACTATACAAGTTTGGTGCCGAAACGTCGAAGAACTTAAAATTGAGTATGAAATGACCGATAGAGAAATTCTGAATTTGTCTAGGAAGAACTTGCGCGGACGTGCCGCTGAATGGGCACGTCGTAATTATTCCAGTCTTAGTAGCTGGCCAGATCTCAAAACGGGTCTTATCGAAACTTTTGCAGATGAAGCTCGTTACTACGACGACCTAACGCTGTTTATGGACTATACCAGTGAGCAGGCCGGCAGTCTTGCTGAGTACGCAACTCGAAAATGGGAGTTGGCAAAGAAGGTGATTGGTGTGGAGATGACTGAACAACGCCTCGTCGAAGCAGTTATTTCAGGTATGTCGGACTTTCGTATTCGTTCTGATTTGCTACGCCTTACACCGAAAAATTTGCCACAGTTAATTCAGAGTCTAAATTCGTATAAGCGAAAAAGGGCTGTCAGAGAGTCTGATCACAATATCCCATCTAAGCGTTCCAAAAATGTATCTACTCCAGATACTTCATCTAGACGATGTCACAGATGTCACAAGTTAGGTCATATTCAAAGAGACTGTCGTTCGGGTACTAATCGCGGCCCTAGTAAAGATTCAGCTTCTACTACTAATTCTAACAATTCAAAACCTGTAGAATCTAGTTCGAAACCCCCTGTAACATCGTGCACTTTTTGTAATAAAAAAGGGCATTCCAGTGAGAACTGTTTTCACCGCTTAAATAAGAAAACTAAAGATGAAAAGGCCTCTCACGTGAATAGCTTGGTTTTAAGTAACAAAAAATTACACACTATTCAAATTGATAATCACGATTATTCCTGCCTGATAGACAGTGGTGCGGAATGCTCTCTAATGCGCGAAAGTATTGGCGATTCAATTAGAGGTAAAATAACTTATGAAACCATTCTTCTGAGAGGTGTTGGAGACAATGCTTTCTGGTCATCGCGTAAAAAGCTGTGTATGATCTGTGTTGATGGCATAAACGTTGAAATAGATTTCATTCTGGTCCCTGATAGGTATATTCAGTATGACGTATTACTTGGTCAAAATCTATTTGAAATACCTGGTATTCAGGTGACTTTCTCAAGGAATTCTGCTAAAGTCTACCGCAACTCTTACAGTGTAAACTGTTCTAAAAAAGATGTTGATTTTGACGGAGTTGATATCAATCCTGAAATAATTTTGGAGCATAAGATACTGCTATCCAACTTATTGAGATCACATTCTAAAATGTTTACTTTCGGCAATGCGGTTTCTCAGGTAACTACTGGTGAATTAAATATTCGATTAAAAAATCCAGATAAAATAGTTCAACGACGACCTTATCGATTAACTCCTACTGAGCGTGAACAAGTTAAAAACATTATTAAAGATTTAAAGGATAACAATATAATTCGTGATAGCAATTCCCCATTCGCAAGTCCAATATTACTAGTTCGAAAAAAGGATGGTAGTGACCGAATGTGTGTTGACTACAGGGAATTGAATAGCAACACCGTTCGTGATCATTTTCCGCTTCCCATTATTGATGATCATATTAGTAAATTATCGCGGGCTAAATATTTTACAATGTTAGATATGACGGCCGGTTTCCACCAAATTTCTATAGCAGATAATTCCATAGAAAAAACTGCTTTTGTCACTGCTGATGGGCAATATAAATATCTAAAAATGCCATTTGGGTTATGTAATGTACCTTCTGTGTTTCAAAGAGCCATCAACGCAGCCCTTAAACAGTTCGTAGATGAATTCGTTTTAATTTACATTGATGATGTAGTAATCTATTCAGAAACAGCTGACCAAGGAATAGAACGTTTGAAGTTAGTTCTTGAAGCTTTACAGAAAACAGGGTTTTCTATCAATGTAAGAAAATGTAAGTTCTTAAAAACTGAGATCGAATACTTGGGAAGAGTTGTTTCCAACGGCCAAGTAAAACCAAGTCAGGGAAAAGTTTCCGCTCTTTTGAATGCTCCCATTCCTACAACTGTAAAACAAGTGAGACAATTTTGTGGATTAGCAAGTTACTTCCGAAAGTTTATTCCCAATTTTTCCCTTATCATGATTCCCTTGTATAATCTTACACGTAATAATGTCAAATGGCACTGGACATCGGAGCAGGAAACTGCTAGAGATAAAATCCTTGAGTACCTTGCCTCTGAACCAGTTCTAACTTTGTTCGATCCTGCTAAGCCAGTCGAACTTCACACGGATGCCAGTTCCGCAGGTCTAGCGGGAATTCTTTTTCAAAAACATGATCAGTTGAAAGTAGTCGAGTATTTTAGCATGCGCACCACTGAGACCGAAAGTCGTTACCACTCTTATGAGTTGGAAACTCTGGCAGTGGTTAGATCGTTTAAGCATTTTCGTCATTACTTACTTGGCAGGCCATTTAAAGTCATTACTGATTGTAACTCGCTAAAAGCCTCGCGTAATAAAAAAGAATTGCTTCCTAGGGTGCATAGGTGGTGGGCTTACCTGCAATCTTTTGATTTTAGTATCGAGTATCGAAAAGGTGAACGTATTCCCCATGTTGATTACCTAAGTCGCAATCCATCAACTGTCAACATAAATAATATTCAAAATTATAGTGAATGGTTAGAAGTAGAACAAAATAATGATTTAGAAACCAAAAATATAATCGAATCAATTAAAGAAGGGAGTATCGACAAGAATATAGCTTCCACTTATGAAATTCAAAATGGATTATTGTATCGTATTATTTCTATTAATAATAAAGTTAAGAAACGTCTCTATGTTCCAAGAAGTTATAGGTGGCATATTATACAAATTTATCACGATGCTCTTAAACACTTTGGTTGGGAAAAAACCCTCAACAAAATAAGAGAACAATTTTGGTTTCCAAATATGTCTAAATATACTCGTAAATACGTTGACAGTTGTCTGACTTGCAAAATAAATAAAAGTCAATCTGGTTCACGACAGATTACATTACACCCTATAGATAAGCCCCCTACTCCTTTTCATACAGTCCATATGGACACGACGGGCAAACTGAGTGGCAATAAACCTACCAAACAATACGCAGTTGTCTTTATAGATGCATTTACAAAATTCTGCTACTTGAAACCTGTTACCAATTTAACCGCAGTAGCTACAGTAAATGCCTTAAAACAATTAATTTATACTTTTGGTACCCCTAAACGTATAATTTGTGATCAGGCTGCTTGCTATACTGGCAAAGAATTTACAAGTTTCTGTGAAAATTGGGCTATAGAATTGCATTTTATAGCTAGTGGTGTAAGTCGTGCGAATGGCTAGGTCGAGCGGATTATGAAGGTTCTGACAAACTGTTTTACTATTGTTGAAAATACAACCAAAAAAAGTTGGAAAGATGCTGTTGGCGAAGTACAGTTGGCTATAAATAGCACCTTTAGTAAAAGTACTGGTCATACTCCTTTCCAACTTCTGATGGGCTGCGATCAGTCACCTCCTGCTATATCAGCTTTGTTAAATGATGTTGAGCGTATGGATCTCGATATGTGCCGTCAAGAGTCAAAAATCAGAATGGACGAGCTAGCTCAATCTCGAAAAACGGATTATGATAAAACTAAAGCTAAAATTATACCTTTTAAAATCGGTGATATAGTACTAGTAAAACAAAATCCCCGAGTAATTAACAAACTTGACAGTAAATTTAAAGGTCCATGCGTCATTACTCAGGTTAACGATAACGATAGATATACAGTTCGAGTTAACAAAACTGGCAATGAGTTGTATGTCTCTCATGATAATTTGCGAATTGTCACTCCTGACATGGGATGTGAGTTGGCAGACTCTTTAGATATTTCTGATTAATGTTACGAAGATGATTCATGAATCATTTAACGAAAAATGTCATGTGATTTGGCATGTATCTGGTTGTCATGAGATTTGACAATAGCCATGTGATTTGGCATGTATCTGATTGTCATGAGATTTGACAATAGCCATGTGATTTGGCATGTATCTGATTGTCATGAGATTTGACAATAGCCATGTGATTTGGCAGATACAAAATCATGATGCCATGTGATTTGGCAGATATAGAATCATAATGCCATGTGATTTGGCTTTGATAGTCATTTAACAGCCATTAAAAATGGTGACTGGCTCATGTAAATTAACCGTTGGTATTTGATACATTTTGAGCCGTGCGATTTGACTAATTATCTGAAATTATCATTCACTATTATGCTATGATTTGAAAGTATTGTTTGTTTTGTTGTTGAATAAATCTTTTTATGAATTTTCTCGCGAGCCATAAAGGCTGCTCGTCAGTATGGCCGTGTGAGAGAGAAATTATTTAATGATTTTTTAGAATTGTTTAATAATATTTTTATCAACTTCCGGTATATGAGGGTATTGTAACTGACAACTTGTTTCCCCACTATACGAGTGAATCTTGCTATAAAAGGGGCGCACTGTCTCTCGACAGATCAGAGTCGTCCATCAGGAAATCCCCTCGCCGTCGCTCAGTAGCTTTTACGCGCTGGGTGTGCAGCTGCACATGGCCGGCGAGGACATCAACCTGTATGCCTGCTATAAGCCGCCCGCGGCCCATCTGGACCTGTCGGAGCTGCGGGCCCTTATTAGCACATCACAGAAGGCAACCATCCTCGCCGGTGACTTAAACTGCAAGCACCCAGCGTGGAATTCTTGCTTAACGAATACCGAGGGGAGGCGGCTCTTCGCGGACGCGGAAGCCTTCGGCTATACGGTGTCCGGCCCAGAGACGCCGACACATTACCCCGAAGCACAGACGCACACGCCAGACGTGCTGGACATCGTAGTCTACCGAGGGCTGCGCTGCCAGATCACGCAACAAGTTATAGACGACGAGTTACAGTCGGACCACCAACCTGTACTCGTCGTCCTTTCGGGTATGCCGACCCGACTGAAGCCCATAGCGCCACGCCGACAAACGGACTGGACATCCTTCCAAGAGAAGCTAGAGACCACCACGCCAACTCGGCCTATCGTTACCTCCGCGGACGTGGACCAGATGGCGGGCGATGTCACTGCTTGCATTCAAAGCGCCTTGGAAGCGGCGACTACTACGCAGCCGGAGGGGAGAGGGCTACTGCCGCCCCTGCCGGCGCACATCAAGTCTATGATCGCCGTGAAGAGGCGCCTGCGCAAGCAGTGGCAACAACTCCGATGCCCCACTCTAAAGACAGAGTTAAACCGTCTCGCGGAGAAGGTAAAGGCCGAGCTCAAGGCTCAGGCCGCCGCAGACTGGGAGGAAAGAATAGACGCCACGACAGATGACTGGCCGTCTGTCTACAAGCTCTGCAGACAGCTTACGAGTACCCCAGCTCCGGTGCGCCCACTGCTAAGCAGCGACGGGGCGCTCAAGTATGTAGCGGAGGACCGGGCGGAGGTCTTCGCTGAACACCTGGAGCGTCAGTTCCAACCAAACCCGACCAGCGACTCCGAGCATGTCGCGGCAGTCGAGAAACACCTGGGAGACTACTTCGCCACGCCGATAGCTCCCGAGGAGGACCCTATCTTCTTCTCGCCTGGGGCGGTCAGACGCGCCATCCTAAGAACGAAGCCTAGGAAGGCCCCCGGTGCTGACGGTATCACCAACACAGTGCTGCGCCATCTGCCGTACCGAATGGTAGCGGCGCTGGCGCGCCTGTTTACGGGGATACTGCGCACGGGGACCTTTCCCGCTTCGTGGAAGGAAGGACGCGTCATTATGCTGCCCAAGGCGGGGAAGAATATACTGAAGCCGGAGAGCTATCGGCCGATCACCCTGTTGCCGACAGTCTCCAAGGTGTTCGAAGCACTCCTGCTGCGACATCTCCAACCCCACATAGCGCCACGGCCGGAGCAATTCGGGTTTCGGTCGGAGCATAGCACGACGCTCCAGCTGTCGAGGGTACTGCACCTACTCGCAGCTGCGCTAAACAGGAAGGAATACTCGGTGGCAGTACTCCTCGACATGGAGAAGGCCTTCGACCGTGTGTGGCACGACGGCCTTATTTATAAGTTGGCCACATCCGACGCGCCCCGTCGCGTTGTTAGGGTGGTCTCTGCTTTTCTTGCCAACAGGACTTTCAGGGTGGTGGTCGACGGAGCGCTATCCAGCGCCCGCCCGGTGCTGGCCGGTGTGCCGCAGGGTAGCTGCGTCTCGCCGGCGTGTTACTCACGTTACACCGACGACATCCCCACTACACCCGACGCGACGCTAGCGCTGTATGCTGACGACGCCGCGTACATTACCACCTCGCTTAATGCGAAGTACGCGGCGGTCAAAATGCAGCGCGCCCTCGAACTACTTCCCGAGTGGCTGTCGAAGTGGCGGCTGTCGGTGAATGTGGGTAAGACGCAGGCGATGCTCACCGGTGCCGCGCGCCTCCCACCACCCTTGAAGCTGCAGGGAGTCGACATCGCGTGGTCGCCCCGGGTCAAGTACCTGGGTGTCACCATCGATCGTCGGCTCACGATGGGGCCACACGTCCGCACGGTCGCCGCACGGGGGAGGGTCACCCGCAACCTCCTCAAACCAGTGCTCTCGTCCCGCCTCCCGGCGCGCGTCAAGTTGGGCGTGTACAAACTGTACGTGCGCCCGATATTGACGTACGCCGCCCCCGCTTGGTTCGCCCTCACGAGCGAGTCGAGCCGAAAGTTGCTCCGCGCGCAGCAAAACCTTGCGCTGCGGACCATTATGGACGCTCCTCGCTACGTGAGGAACGATGTCATCCAGCGCGACCTCGGGATTGAGAGCCTGGATGAGTTTGCGCGCCGCCTCGCGAAGGGAATGTTCGCGCGTGCCGACGCATCTGCTTGGCCCCATGTCAAGCAGATAGCGCCCTGGCATACGCGCCCCCCCGACGCGAGGCCCCTACCCCGCGACCTGGTTGCGGACGATGACCCCACTCACCCACCGGATTGACTTCCGAGTATGCCGCTTCAGTCTACACACGGCATACTTGTGACAATAGACACTACATATTACATGCATCTGTTGCGTAGCGCGTGCTAGGTTAATATAGGCGCGTTACGCAACAAACAACAGACATTCACCTCTATACAGGCACCCAAACTCACACGCGAAGGCGCGGTGCGGGCTGCGATTCGCGTAGACACCGGACGGTGTTACACAATACAATACCGTCCTCACACACACGACAGCCTCTTAGCCCGGACTGTGATCGGCTAGCTCTGAGATCAGAACGGGCGGGGGCTAATCACCTTACTCTGTAGGAGCGTGGAGTCGGCACCTCTGTCGCTGGTCGTCCTCGTTGGGCCTCCCCCAGGTAACTGGGGGTCTCACCTGGCGGGGGCTGACCGCCGAGGTGTCGTGAAGCAAGCGGCGTTGTGGGACAACGCCGTAACGCGCCTACAGAAAAATACATAGCAATCACACACATGGGCGCACGTAGTTGCTGCGTCCATCCATCCTACGCCAAGATGGCACTATAATGAGGGGCCCGTATTTACGGGTCACCGTATGGCCTCCGCGGTCAGGGGGGGTAACCCCGACACCGCCTGCCGCGCCCCCTGACGGGGACGTAGCGACATCCACGTGGCGACAGATCAGAAGCTGTCCGATAGCGGATACGGCACAACGGTGCTCTGAACTGTCAGGTATGTTTTCTTAAATAATGTTGTAATGTTGAATAACTCTTTTTAACCGACTTCAAAAAAAGGAGGAGGTTATCAATTCGACGGTATGTTTTTTTTTTGTGTGTTTGTTACGCGATTACTCCGCCAATTATGGACCGATTTTCAAAATCTTTTTTTTGTTCGAAAGGAGATACTTCTGAAGTAGTCCCATAGTCAACAAGACAGGATCTGATGATTGGATCCTGGAGAAATCGAGGGCAACCCTCAAATTTTATGGGCTCTCACATCGTTTTTCGCAAATCTTATGAAGTAATTTAAGTACTTGCGTATGGTAATAATCATCTCATGTAGCTGAGCTAATGATGGAAGGTACAACTCCTTAACAGTAAGGAGTAGGCATCGACTGATTTAGTAAATTATTTTTTTGATGTTTGAAAGGGCGTTTGCCATTTTGGTCTCGTGATCATCAGGTCAGGAGGTGATGGACTAACCACAGACGATAGAAATCTTCAAAAAACGACAGCACATGTCTCGCGATTGCTGCGATTGTTTGTGTATGCATAGTTTACGCCATACCATAACATAACATTACGCCAGTTCGCTTTTAAGGGCGCTTTTAAATTGTAACAATAATACAGTAAAGGTGTAATTTATCATTGTTACATCTACATTTTTTTTACAGTTGTAGATGTGTTGTGTATGTATATAATTGTAATCCTTGTCCATCTACGACATTAAAAATTAACAAAAATAAAATGAATAATAACAAAAAAGTGAAATCGACTTGGCATGGGCATTCCATATAGAACACACTAAGTCAGGATTTAACGAAATACCAACGGGATAGGAAATAACGGGAAAACGAAGTTTCCGCGGGTGACTGCGGGGCGGAAAGCTAGTCATAAAATATTCTTAAAACCAACCTAGTTGTTGGAAAGATTACGCAACCGGGCCATTTCTGTTAAAGCTCTCTCATCGTGGGGTCGATTTAAAAGCTTATTTGCGGCCTCATTCTCTGGTGTTATAACCAAAGCAGTTAATGAGTACACATTGAGAAAGATATTATCCTGGGCCGTCACTTTAGTCGTCGGTGTAAACAAATTTTGTCGTAGTATGCCATGTAATTCATCTACATTTTTAAATTTAATGCAACAGGCAGCACCACGTCTTGGAGCTTTAGCTCCCTTAGGCCCACGTGCATGTGAATCAAACAGCCAATATCTATAAGCATCCGTTTCAGCGTTATGATATACAGCCACAGTCATAGAATTTGCAGTAAGCAGTCCGCAACAATTTTCTCTGAAAAACAATGTCAAAGCATTTTTTAGGTTAGGGAACCCTTCAAGACTGATCTGTGTCTAAATGACCATTATAATTGGTGTCAGAAACTGAGATATTAATTTTCTTTCTGTTATATTTGACGAGCAAGATCACTCGCGGCAAGATATTCAGGGTTAACTTCTCCTATTGCGGGGTCCTGTCTGGAAGCAATGGACTCACGGTAGAGTTTGTCTCCGAGGATTACTATATAATCAATGTCACTCTTTGACCATTGAGTTCCCTCGTCTGTACAAAACGCTGCACATACTACAGGCGCTACAGCAGTGCATTGTTTACCCCGAGATTGCAAATCAAATCTTAAATCGGCTTGATGAAACGATCCGTGTAGTATGGAAATGTCTTCATTTATATTCCCGTAGTTGTTTTGAGGAGTAGATTGTAACTCCATAGACTCACCATTACTTGTAGGCACTTCACAAATTTGTACAATTTCAGATAAGTCAATAACATTCTCGAAATGGGGTCTAATATCTCTATAGAGTACATTGTGTGACATTAACCAGGTTAGAGCTTGATACAATCTGTTCATATCCACAATAAACTCTTGGGAGCATTGCAGGTTCTCGAGACTTTCCACAATCAAAACTAGTCCTATTTGGTTTGGCGTAAGTGGCAGTTGTTCAGCGATTTCGATAACGTCTTTTGCAAATAAAGTAACTTGTCCCTTGCACCAATCTTGAGAGAAACGGTTTTGTAGCTTCATTATTTTAAGAAACGGCACAACACGGCATAAAAATCGTTCTTCCAATTTTGTCAAATTAGCTAGCTCCTGAGGTATAGTCGCGACTGTCATTTTATTCCAGAAAGCTGCTGGTGGAATTTTTCGTTTCCTTATATTATTTTGACAGCGAGAGCATGTTACGATTTTACCCAGATGCACCGATTCTTCGGGTATTAACGTACTGTACATAGCAGTACGTAAATTACAGCGTTGTGGTGGATACAAAGCTTTATAACAAATAGCACATGGCAAGTCAGCGAAAATGTTAATAGCCTGTTCAAAACCATTTACTGATGATACCTCCCTACGATTACGACTAGCTTGTCGCATAATATCTAATCGAGTCGCTCTGGATTCGGCAGATTCATTGGATAGACGCTCGTAGTGCACGTGAAGACAGCGGGAACTTTGCTCCTCGGTTTCGTTTGATAAGCGCTCCTGAATCAAACCGAGACGATGAGAACGTTGATCCTCGGTCTCGTGAAACAATCGTTCATGAATTAAACCGAGACGATGACCACGTTGCTCTTGAGCCTCGTTTGATAATCGTTCACGAATCAAACTGAGCCGCTGAACATGACTTTCTGGACTTTCCTTGATAATTTCGTGTTTGCTCTCTTCTGAGAAAGTCTATACGTTCGCTGCTCATCACTCCCATTTGAAATGTTTCTAGTATTTCTTTCCCTACTTTTCTTTAAACGTTCTTCCCTTTTGTCGGTACTTTCTTCCAAACGGCGCTGTCTCATTTGAGCAGCGCGTTTAGTAGGCCTACCCGTATTAAACAAAATGAATTTTCTTTCTATTAAAAATTGAAAAAGAAACTTTAAAACTATGAATTATGTACAAACTTAAACTAAAAACTAGAAAATAAAATTATTTAAAAAAAAAAAACAAAAACCGACTTCAAAAACCTAATAAACACTAAAAACTTAAAAATAATATTAAATTGAATAACTACATGTAATCAAGAATTATTAACCTAAATAACCTTACCTAACTTTAATCTACACTATATTTTACAATTTAACAGTTTTTGGAGTCGGTGCCAAGGCCGCACTCACAAAATATTAACCTAAAAAAAGGTACTATAGCAGCAAAAAAATTAACAGACTCAACAAAATAAACTGAAAAAAATTACAACACAAAACAGAATATCAACAGAAGAAGATGGAGTTGTTTTTGTTCGGATAGTGGCGCGCTCTTGCGGATGAAATGTGAAACTCGATAGTTGTTTTTGGGGAATGGCATCTCGCAGTTCAACCTATAGGAGGTTGTCGACTGCTTAACCGGGCTTTCCTGTGGATGCCTCAATAAATTAAGGCCTCCAGCCAGGCATAAAACTAAAAACTAAGCGTCTACACGCTAAGGGCACCCCTTGTGGGGTACGGACCTCAGCTTAGGGCGTCACTGGGAGAAGACAGCAAATGGATATGCTGGATCGCTCGATAGTAACACAATTTGATCTTCATAGGTTTCTCGGTAACGAAACCATATCGCGATTCAGAATACGGTACAACGCCAACTATCGAGCGCTGACTAAAACTTTTAACAGCTTTGTAAAAATATCAGTAAGTACCTAATAATATGATATTAATTTACTCTCGTAAACTATTGTAATAATAAAAATTAAGGGAAAATATTTTATGGCCCTATTAGATAGATACACTTGGCTTGGCACCGACTCCAAAAACTGTTAAAATGTAAAATATAGTGTAGATTAAAGTTAGGTAAGGTTATTTAGGTTAATAATTCTTGATTATATGTAGTTATTCAATTTAATATTATTTTTAAGTTTTTAGTGTTTATTAGGTTTTTGAAGTCGGTTTTTGTTTTTTTTTTTAAATAATTTTATTTTTTATGTTGTATTTTGTTTACTGTGTTATTATTTTTAAATTCTAATATATTATTTATTGTTGTTATGAAGTATAGCTGTGTCACTTACTGATAAATATAATAACGAACCTATTTATGTCTATTATTCTACCCTACCTCCCACATACATTTGTTTTATATCTGCGGTAATCGCGATTGGAAATAAACGGAATTTTAATAATAATAAAAATAAATCGGCCTGTAGATTCGGCCCTGTGTGCAAAATGTCATTAAGTGACACGCCATTATGGCATTTTGCACTAGCGTCGAGGACAATGCGAACCTTCGTAGTCACTTTATCTTGCCTACAAACAGGATGATGCGGTATGTAGTAACCCTTATCGCGATCCACGGTTGGATTGGAAACTATTTCCGTTAAGTAATTTTTATCCAAACATTCCTGAATAATCTCGTTATAACTAGCACGAAGCTCAGGATCTCGCAATCTAGAATATTCTAACGAAAGTAAACGGCGATACGCAACAAAACGTGAATTCCCTAATGTATCTGGATTCCTACAAAAAGGTAACGCGGTACAATACCTACCGGTGGAATCACGTGATATTGAAGCAGAGTATTGCCGTTCACATTCCATCTCTGACGGACTACAAAAATGTTTTCTCGGGAACTTCCTCGAGATTCCAGAATTTATGAAGCGAGTCATCCAACGAAATGAAACAATAATTATCACACGTTGTGAAACAAGTAGCGGTGTTGAACGCGGAGGATGCAGGGCTACGATCGTAACGAACAGCGGGAATATCACCCATTAAAATGTATCCGAATACGGTTTCATTGGCTGATGGAGCGGGAGGTGATATAATTGTTTTACCTAACAATAAGAATGGGTACAACTGTGCCCCAATAAGCAAGTCAATGTCCCCGGGAACATGCCACGTAGGATCTGCTAACGGCAAATTTACTAAATGTTTTACTATAGAAGGATCAACATTTATAGTAGGCAGTTTATCTGTAATACATTTAACGACAAGAGCGGTTATGCAATAAGAATGTTGTTTATCTTTCGAGCTAATGACCATGTTTACGTAACCGTCTATGGGACGGGATGCCGATCCGACACCTTTTATAAAAGAATTCGTAAGCGTAACAATGTTCAAATTAAGCTTTTTGCAGCAGGCAGAAGTAATAATATAATTTTGCGAAGCGTTATCAATTAAGCACCTAACTAACACATGTTGATTGTTATTGTTGTTTACGTAAGCCTGGGCATTAGATAATAGAACGGTATGTCGTGATGAATTAATGGCGCATAGCGTATTATTATTACTGACGGTAGCCACAGACGGCGACTCCGCCTTTACGACACCGTTCTGACTAGAATCAGACGGATTTGAAGAATTAACGGATGCAAACTCATTGTTATTTAAATGTAAGAGCGTGTTTACTGCATATTTTACAAACGTGGGTAGACTTGCATTTCGAAGCAGTATGCGTAATGCTAAGGCAGTTTACACATCCGCGTTTATTTTTCACAAACTCTAAACGGGATTTAGTGTCTAATGCCTTAAATGATGGACAATAATAAATTTGCGAATGATCTGATTTATTGCAACATAAACACGCGGATTTAGAATTATTATTATCGCGGGTAATGAATGAGTGGACTGTATTCGGTGAGCGGCTATTGGTTTTATTAGATCCCGAAGTGGCTACCGAAGATCGGTCTAATATTTTAGCTTGGGATTTAATAAAATCAACAAGATCCTTATACGAAGGAATCTCAACATCTCGCTTATGCATTTCGAATAAATGCACAGTTGTGGAATCTAACTTTTTTAATGCTAAGTTTAATAAAAGGAAATCTTTTAAATCATGAATTTGCAATTGTTCTAAAGCCGAAATAGATGCGTGAAAATTTTCAATAAATGTATTTAAAGATGCGGAATTATTTGTGGCTGGTTTCATATTGAATATATTTGAAATATAATTAGAACCTAGGACCCTTATATCTTGGTACTTATTAACCAAACTGTTCCAAATGTCTGGATAATTATCGCCTGACGGTATTATTCCTGCGGTTAAATGCAAAGCGGTACCCGATAATTTACCTATTAAATATTGAACCCTATGGGCATCCGTGAGATTGCTATTGTTATGAATATTGGATTTGAATGATTCGTAAAATACTGGCCAATTTTCAATTTTACCATCAAACGAAGGAATTTGTATAGGCGGAAGTTTGACGCAAGCCTTATTTTGTGACGCGGTGTTGTTATCTATTTGCGCCGCCTGCCCACTTGAAGCGACAAGTGATCTCGATCTTTCCATACGGGTAGAGATACCTTCGAACGCTGTTAAACTATTGTAGTTAATTTTATATTTGGGGTCTAGATTTAGGTTAAGGATGTTTATTTGATCTAGGTTGGAACTGAACTCCTGCCTAATTTTTGACAAACTTTCAGTGTCTGCCATGAATGCTTCCGTAGACCGAAGCCCACCGGACGTTAGTACATTTTTATATGTGTCATAAAGCGACGTTAAGCGTTCATAAATTGCCTGGTTTTTGGCTTCTAGAATTTTAATTTGAATATTTTCCATTTTGCAGGGAATAAAATCAAGATGGCGGTACCTAGCAAAAAAGCGTTAGAATGCGGTGAAGCGTGATAATTTAAAGAAATATATTACGAAACTTCTAGATGAAGCAGAAATGATTCCCGTTCGAGACACCTATTATTCGATTACCTATAAAAAGCAACGAGTAACGATGATAATTATTTTCGTGCAATACGAAACGTGTGCACAATGCGCGGGAGCGAAAAGACGGTAGCGGTAGATTAAAATTAAGCGGTTGTAACTAGCTTAGGTATAGGACCTAGCCTACATAAAATGCGGTTTTTTACACTAAATAGCGGTAATCCGGCCGAAGGCGAACCAAACAATACTCAATACTCAATACATTTATTTGCATTCCACAATGTAAACTTAGGTGGTAGGTACATTATAAAAATATACATAATTGTAGATCATTGTGGACCCTGTCGGGCACAGCAAGATAGGATAGGGGAAGAGGGCTATTATTATATTATTATTTGAAAATAGTAAAATATACATGCTTTTCTACTACTCACTTCGACTTTGATTTTATTTATTATTCATTTTTCATTCATTATTCATTTTTAATTATTCATTTAATTTATCATTAAAATATTCATTAATATTATAATAGCATTTATGGATTAGGTCTTGTTTTAGTTTAATTGTAAATATATTAAATTTTTGTTCATTTTTAATTACTTCCGGTAATTTGTTATATATTTTAACTGACATTACTAAAGTGCTTGTTGAGTGCATTTTCAGCTTAGAGCCACCAGGTAGGTTTAGCCTATTTCTGTGTCGTAGTGTATATTTAGGTTGTATGTTTTCTCGTGTAGTGAATAATTGTTGGTTGTTTCTAACAAATTTGCATATCTCTAATATACAGGGTGTCCGGTAATGAATGGATAACCTTGAAATGTCTTATAGTATAACTTATGGCCGTTAAGAAAAAAAAAATGAAACAAAATATATCATAAGTAGTACCTAAGATATGATTATTTTAAAAGAAAGGTCTAATTTTTTTTACCTTGTTTTACTTTTATGAACACTACGATCAGAAATGAATGGATTCCATCGGTTTGTTGTTATTTTATTATTATACACGAACTATGCTAATAGATAAACAGTGAATAGTATGACTAGCTATTGCACTTTTTTATTAAAAAATTAGCAAACTAATTAATTTTAGAAAAACTTTGCAAAATTTATTTTTTAAACAATGTTTAAACATCTTGGGTATAAAAAAAATGTATGAATACATGAGTGGCTAATAATTTTAAAATAATGTCACTCAAGTAGATTTTATAATGGTACAATTCATAAATGTATCTACAATAAATAGTGAATTATTGCCATTAATGTAGAAAAGGAGAAAATTTTACTAAATGTCAAAATTTGTAATATGGGAACATTTTTTAAATTTAATTGTACCTGAACTTTGGGGATTAATAAAAAACAACATTTAACATAAACAACACTTTATTATACATTCATTTATAATAAATGTTCAAACTGTCGGCCTCCCACTCTTATGCAGGCCCTACATCTACGGATAAGTGATCTACGGAGCAGTCTTGTGTACCGTCGTTCACTAATTTTTGATGCGGCTGCTCTGACTCGTCTTCTTAATTCTTCTAAAGACCTTATAGGCTTACGGTATACTTCCTCTTTAAGGCAGCCCCAATAAAAAAAATCCAATGGATTTAGGTCCGGTGAACGTGGAGGCCACAAAATTGGCCCTAGCCGCCCGATCCATCTATCTGGGTACGTGTTATTTAAAAATGCACGAACAGATACAGCATAATGCGCAGGACAGCCGTCATTTTGCAACCAATATGACTCCCTCAGCTCCTCGGGCACTTCTTCTAATAAATTGGGGAGATCATTTTGAAGAAACTCCAAATAGCTTTGCTCTGTTAAATTCCCCGGTAATTCAAATGGCCCGATTATTATTCCACTTAATATTCCAGTCCAATAATTGATTTTAAATTGATATTGTGATCTATCTTCACGCATAAGATGGGGATTTTCTAGTTCCCAACTGTGTAAATTATGAAGATTCATGTATCCATCTCTTTTGAGTGTTGACTCGTCGCTCCACAGAATTTTATTAAAAAATTGCGGGTCTTCTTCGATTTTTGCCAGCATTTGTCGGCAAAAACGCAATATAGCTGCATAATCTCTTGGTTGGAGAGTTTGCACGCGTGTAACGTGGTAAGGGTGGAATTTATTTTTTTTCAAAATATCGTGCACGGTCGATTTTCCGATACCTGTGCGTCGAGCTATTGTTCGCGTAGAGGTAGAAGGATCATTTTCGATTTCCTCAAGCACGGATTCTTCTACATCAAGACGAGCGATTCTTCCACTGCTTGTACCACCGACACCACTACCCGGCAATCTTCCTTCGGAGTAACAACCGTGGACACGGATAAATACGCGGTAGTCTGGGTGGCGCGCATTAGGGTATCTCTCCCTATAGAGTGCTGCAGCTGCATTTGCGTTACCTCTGCATTCTCCATAAATGTAATGCATATTTGCATATTCTTGAGCCGTATACTGACATAGCATTTTGATACACAAAAACACAAAAGTCCAATTTAGTCCAAAAACAAACCAAATCGTCGCAAATATCACCAAACAAAACAAGTCCAAATCAGTAAGCAAAACGAATAGTCCAATAAAATAGCCACGTGGTCGTTTTAACACTGATTCAAAGTAAATCACGATAATTGCAAACGGAAATGCCTAAACCATACAATGTAACCTTGATTGTGTTAAAGACAGTAAGAGAAATTATGAAAATTCAGTGATTCATTCGGTTTAGGCGCATTAGGGCTAATTCTCATTTTGGCAACCGACTCGCTAATGGACTACTTCTCATTTTGGCCACTTCTCATTATGGCCACTTCTCATTTTGGCTACTTCTGATTAGGGCTACTTCTCACTTGGGCTGTTTCTCATTAGGGCTATTACTCATTAGGGCTACTTCTCAAAATTTGGGAACGTTTATTGAAATAAGTACTGTCTTTATGTATATAAACATGTTTATTAATTCATAAGAGATCAATTATGTACATTATTTTAAGAATAAATCAACATTAATTGAACCAATGTAATAGGTAGGTATACAATATTATAAGTATTACTTCTTGTAATTACTTTAGTCTGGTTTGAAATTAACATTTATTTATTTATAACATACACGAATCAATATGACGGCGCGTAGTACACGTAGCGCCATCTGTTATTTCCTACCCGATTTTCTAGTAAAGGCACAATACTGCCATCCATCTTATACGTCCACAATAAATATAAGTTATAGATAATAAAGTATATGCACCAGGAAATCATTGTATTTAATAATTAATTAGTTCTAGATACACGAGAGTAATAATTGTCATTATTAATGCATTAATAAAAAATAAAAAGTTACATTCTTGACTAGGATTAAAATGTGGGTACTAAGTAATTTATGTTATCGAAAATGTGGGGCCTTAATTTTATTTTATAACTTGTGTTTGTGAAAAATCAAAGAGGTAAGGTAACGACGCTCTGTTGCACAATGGATATAGATACAATAAAACTAAAAAAGTTAACCAAGATAAAGTGTTTTGTGGCGTTGTACAAACAAAAGGGAATGCAATGCATCTGTTACTTTGAATAAAACTGAAAACCAAATCATGAGGCAGTTCCAACATACTTGTCAGGCAGATTATGATAAAAATGCTGTATATTTAGAAATGTGTACGCTCAAGGAATTGGTATGTACAAATTTAGAACCCATTAAAGGAATTTTTGAAAATAAATTAGATAATTTGACCTTTGAACCGAGCACATTCAAAGCATCAATTCCGACTGTTCATAAAAAAAAAGATTGTTTGTACCGAGCGAGAAAAAAATTTTTACATGCAGATCATCTGATTTTTCAAGATTTGGCTCAAGAGTCCATACCTGAAGCTTTAAGCGATGATTTACTAGTGGCAGATGATGGAGAAAGCGACAAAATATTGGTTTTCGCATCAAATATTTCCAAAAAATTTTTGCGGCGCGCTCGACGTAAACATAACCGCCGATATTTTGCAGATGGCACTTTTAAATCTGTACCCAAGCCGTTCTACCAACTTTTTACCTTACATGTGGATTTATGTTCTGATTCCAAAAGCACACAAATTGTACCTGTAGTGTATGCGTTACTTCCAAATAAAAATCAAGAGACGTATATAAGGCTTTTCAACATAATGAAAAGTGTATTGAAAATAAATATTACCAACTTTAAATGTGAATATGAATTAGGTATAATGAACGCGGTAAAAACCGTGTACCCTGATGCGCAAATAACCGGGTGTTATTTTCACTATCAAAAAGCTATCTGGAAGAAGGCGAAAGAATTAAATTTGACTAAAAGAAAAGAAACAAGACAGATTATAAGAAAAATAGCTATTTTACCACTTTTACCCGCAGAAAATATTCCAGAGGGTTGCCAAAAACTAACAGAGATTATAGAAATGAATCGTTGTTACCATTGTTTGAAACGTTTTTAAAATACTTTGCAAAACAGTGGTATCCAAGAATGAACCCTGCGCTTCTTAGTTGCTCTGGACAACGTCACCGCACTAACAACGCTCTTGGGGGGTGGCACCATCGGATAAATGCGAAAATTCCCAAGCGTCCAAGTTTATTTTTATTCTTACAGAAGCTCCGAAAAGAAGCCAAGCATTTTGACTCCAAACTCAAGAACAGCCATATTCAAACAAAAAAAAAACGGCCTAACAAGTACATTCATTTCGACAAAAAGTATAAAAAAGTACTTACGAAACTAAAAAATGGTCAAATAACAGTTATTACATTTTTAAAGAAAATGACTTATTACCAGCTTCTTATATAAAGGAATCTAATTAATAATGATTGTTAATTATTGTGTTCATTTATGCTTATATAAAGATATACCTAATTAATTTTGTTTGTTGAGTATTGTGTGATTTATGTTGATTTTATTGAAATTAAAGTAATTAAAAGAAGTGACACCTAGTAATGTTTACCTATCCTTTAATTATTGATTTGTGTATGTTATAAATAAATAAATGTTAATTTCAAACCAGACTAAAGTAATTACAAGAAGTAATACTTATAATATTGTATACCTACCTATTACATTGGTTCAATTAATGTTGATTTATTCTTAAAATAATGTAATTGATCTCTTATGAATGAATAAACATGTTTATATACATAAAGACAGTACTTATTTCAATAAACATTCCCAAATTTTGAGAAGTAGACCTAATGAGTAATAGTCCTAATGAGAAGTAGCCCAAGTGAGAAGTAGCCCTAATCAGAAGTAGCCAAAATGAGAAGTGGCCATAATGAGAAGTAGTCCATTAGCGAGTCGGTTGCCAAAATGAGAATTAGCCCTAATGCGCCTAAACCCATTGTATTATTTCTTTTTCATCTATATATGCTGTCCAAATATCTAGTGAAAACATGTTAAGTGGGTGGGATGAATCGATGTCATGTAGTTTACAATCCTGATAAACAGTACAAAGTAACGGCTTTCTTTTATTCCGCCAGTACTGACAATTTTCTAAAGTGGTTAAGTCCTTTATTAAGTTTATTGTACCATTATTAGTCCAAGACATACATTTAACAGAATATTTAAAAGCGAGATATAACCTTCTATTAAATAAAGGAGATATAGCTAGCTCAGCCTCCACAACATGTATGGGAGTACTCCTGATATAGCCACCAATAATTCTAAGTGCCTGATTTTGAGTTTTGTCAAGCTTGTATAAATGGGATTTTGCACTGTGGTCGTATAAGAATGAGCCATAATCGATCCTGCTGCGTAACAAGGCCATATAAAGATTACGCAGATGTTTAGGGTGCACGCCCCATGAGGGGCCTGATAACATTTTTAATAAGTTTAAAGGACAATGGGCAAAATGTATGGAACTTGGTACCCGCTCCAACAGCTATAATTTTTATATGACCGGAAAGCTATTACATATATAAACACTAGTATGTATGGCGCTTGTCTCGATTTGTTGTCCGTTCGGAGATAATCGACTTCGAACTTTTTTTTCTGTTAGTTGTCACTGATGTCGAATTTACTGTTTGTGAAGGAGTATATCACTACTAAATATCGCTTTTTAGGGGGAAAATCATCATTCAAGCCATGATTGTCATCTCAGTATACTAAAATTCTTTATTTATCTAACTAAAGTTAATCATAAATATCTCTTACAATAACATCATTTAAAAACATTGCAGGAGCAAGGAAACCCTCACGTCTGGCATATCCCAAATACCAAATAATTGATATAATGTGTGCACAGGTGCCTACAGTACGTCTTCCCGTCAAACACGTGCAGTAGTGTTGTAAGATGACATCTTCTGCTGTGTGGTTACTATTTATCAGAATGTATGAGTAGTACACTCTTGATCTTACGTGACGCCACGTAGAAGCCACGCACTTTCATTGATGCCATAATCGGGCAAGTCGTCGAGGGCATTTTCTCTATACACTTCAATATTATAGAGCCCGTTTTGCAAATGCTCTGCGCAGTATGATTTTGCCAGCTTTAATTGATAAGTGCCCAGAGCCAGAATAATAATCTGATCTTCTGTCATTTGCGGAAAAAAATCTATTTCGCCCGCCTCTATTCTCTGAAAGTCAACTCTTTGACTATTTAGTCGATTTCTTTCCACGTAATTGTGTAGTAAATTAGGCGTATAGTATTTTATCAGTGATCCTGTCTAGGTAGGCTTCAGCGTAATTGTTGTCTGTAATAGGTACGTGGAAGTGGTTTAAAAGCGCTGCAGCGATTTTGAAATCACAAAACATGTATGGCAGTGTTTTATTAAAATATTTTTGCCGCAAGAGCTTGAAATCGCATTTGAATCTTCCATTCACCACTTCCACGACCCATCGGCATAATGTTACGGCCCGAGATTCATTCGCCTGTTCAACAGTCAGCTGCGATTCATTTCTATCTTTTGTCTGTGGCACATAAGATTCGTATCTACACGCTTCGATATCACCTAGGCTGTCTCTAAACCCTCTGTCTAATATAAATGCATCATCTGTCTGCAGCAACCAATGTAGTGGATCTTCCTCATTGTTCATGATGTCGCTCATTATATTGGCGTCGGTTTTTGTTGCAGCATAGGGGCCCTTGACATCTAAAATGTAGCCATCTGTGCATACTATTAAAAATGGTTTTAGTAAGTTCTGAAACTTGTGCATACTGCCGCTGGAATAAAAAGTTGGAACTTTTGTTGATGTATATGTATGTGCCATCGCATATTAATATTGCTTTATCATTGTCGTTATTTCCGAACAAAGCTTTAGGGATAGTTAGGTTCCTTTGTAATATGTTATCTCTAGTAATGTGATCTATTCCCAAATGTAGGATTACGTATTCATTGCTGAGGCATTCGCGAACAATAGCTAGTTGCCGCTCTAGTTTTCTTCTTGACATTTTGAATAGTGTCGCAAGTCTTTCATCGGAAGCTCCGGTTCGCAGTTTTGTTAAATATGTGCCTAACGCAGTTCTTGGTTAAGTGTGTTGTAAGGTTGTAAGGGTGTTGTAAGGATAAGTGACGGAGTTTGCTCTAGTATGGTGTAGAATTTTGGTCGAGTTGGCCAAATTCTACTCGAACCGGGAATCGAACCCGGTACCTAGTTTATATGAGAACGAATGAAGCGTATCGGAAGGATGAGAGAATGAGAGAATGAATAGTAACGAGAAAAAGAATGAAGAATATTATTACTGTTTGTTAAACTGTTTTTAATTGAACTAAATTACTAAACAAAGCAAAGCGATAGCATATAAACAGAACAAAGCACAAAGCGCGGCGTGACCCGTTCGGTAGGGTAGCTAGTCGAGGATAGACTGACGCTCGTAGCTCGACGCGCGCGCAGGTAGCTTCGTGATCACGTCGTCGGTCCGGAACCCAAGGACGTTGTTACCTCGGCCGGTACAAATATCACGCGCCCTGTGCGTGCACGCGGCACGTGTAACTGTGCGGTCGTTGACCCCTCGGAGAACAATGGATCACCTGATTTTCGGATGCGGCGCAATTTCATAGACGGAAGCGGGTTTCTAGAAAATGTAAGGTGGTGGTCTAAGTGGCAATTGTTTCCGCCACATATTCCCCCTGGCCAGACCGTAACTACGGTCGATAAAAATCGGGAAATCTGACACGCCGCCCGCTTCGCGTCCTCTTCTCTGTGCTGCCGCCGATTGTAGGTGAAGTTGTGCTATTCGAGGCTGTTGGTTTTTCAGCTGTAACCCCCGTTTCCTCTTGTGTCATGTAGGCAGGTTTCAGCCTATCCACTGAGATGTTGTTGGTCTTCCCATTCGCCTCTATCACAAAGTATTTGGAGTTTCTTTGTATGACTTTGTAGGGTCCAGCGTATGGCGGTTCCAGTGATCTTCTAACATGATCTCGGCGGACGAAGACGTGTGTGGAAGAGTGTAGGCCACGGGGAATGTAGAAGGGTGAAGTGGTGCTGGTGTGCCACGTAGTTGGTTTTGGAGATAGTTTGGCCATGTGTACTCGCAGGCTCGCAGCATACTCCGTGACATCGGTTGTGGTGAAGTCATCTTTGGGAGACAGGAACTGGGCGGGTAAGTGCAGTGCTTCACCATAGACCAGCTCTGCAGGCGTGGCTTGAATATCTTCCTTCCATGAATTACGCATGCCGAGGAGTACCAGTGGAAGGGCTTCTGTCCACTGTGAAGAAGTGTGGCACATGATGGCAGCCTTCAGCTGCCGATGTAGCCGTTCTACGATGCCGTTCGCTGCCGGGTGGTAGGCGGTGGTGCGGTAGTGTTGTGCACCCACCAAGGTAGTGAGAGCCTTGAATAGATGACTCTCGAACTGGCGACCACGGTCTGTGGTAACCCGTGCGGGACAGCCGAACCTGGCTATCCAGCCAGAAACCAGGGCAGCTGCGCAGGCCTCCGCCGTAATGTCTTTCAAGGGGTACGCCTCAGGCCATCGCGTAAATCGGTCAATGATTGTGAGGCAGTATCTGAAATCAGACGAAGGGGTTAAGGGCCCTACTATGTCGAGGTGTATGTGGGAAAATCGGGAAGAAGGAGTAAGGTAGGTGGAAAGTGGAGCTTTAGTGTGCCGTGCAGTTTTGCACGTCTGGCATTGTAAGCATTGCCTAGCCCACTCTCTACAGTCTTTGCGGATCCCTGGCCAAACAAAATGTTGTGTCACCAGTCGCACTGTAGCTGAATTCCCAGGATGATGTAGGTTGTGCAGCGAGTCGAATGCCTCTCTTCGCAAGGTAGGCGTTACGTATGGGCGAGGTGTCGGCGTGGAGGTGTCGCAATAGACTGGCAAGTGGTTACTATAAGAAGATGCTACCTTTTGCAGTTTCAGCGTGGAGCCATGATCAATTAGGTCCTGCAGTTCTGGATCTGTGTCCTGAAGTCTTGCAAGTTCCTCAAAGTCGACTGCTGCTGACACCTCCTCCACGCGTGACAGTGCATCGGCGACAACGTTCTCACTGCCAGGTAAATACCTCAGATCTGTAGTAAATTGCCCGATGAAGTCCAGGTACCTGAATTGCCTAGGTGAGCAACTATCCCTATTCATCCTGAAGGCAAAGGTAAGCGGCTTATGGTCCGTAAAGATTGCGAAGGTTCTTGCCTCGACTATGTGCCGGAAGTACTTGATTGCTTCATAAATTGCAAGTAGCTCACGGTCGTAAGGGCTGTACTTCTTTTGGGCCCCACTTAGCTTGTGCGAGTAGAAGGCTAGTGGTTGCCAGTTGCCACCCTTCTGCTGCTGAAGGACGGCGCCGATTGCAGTATCAGAGGCGTCCGTCACGATGGTTAACTCTGCAGATGCATCTGGATGAGCTAGGATTGTTGCTTTGGACAGCGAGGATTTGCAGTCTTCGAAGGCCTTCAGCAAATCTGGAGTCATAACTACTGGTTGCGAACCTTTTACCTTGGGGCCGGCAAGGACAGCGTTCAACGGTGCTTGAAGTTTGGCTGCGTTCGGGACGAATCGGCGATAGAAGTTGACCATGCCGAGGAAACGCCGCAGTTCCTTGACGGTCTTGGGAACCGGGTACTCCTGTATGGCCTGGACCTTGGACTGAACTGGCCTCGTCCCTTCTGCTGACACGTGGTATCCCAGAAAAACAACTTCAGTCTGTCCGATGTTGCACTTAGCTGTGTTGATCACGATGCCGTACTGCTTCAGGCGATTGAATAATTGACGTAGATGGGCCTCGTGCTCTTCTGAAGACGCTGAGAAGACCAAAATGTCATCTACGTACCCATAGCAGAAGTCGAGGCCAAGTAGGGCTTCGTCAATGAACCTTTGAAAGGTTTGTGCCGCGTTCCTCAACCCAAACGTCATAAAAGGAAACTCGTAAAGACCAAAAGGTGTAGTTATCGCTGTCTTTGGAACGTCTTCTGGGTTAATAGCTAACTGATGATAGGCCTTTACGAGATCGATGGTAGAGAAGACAGTGCAGCCTGAAAGTTGGTGAGAGAAGTCGTGAATGTGTCGAATTGGGTACCTGTCAGGTACTGTTCTGGCATTAAGTGCCCTGTAGTCTCCACATGGTCTCCATCCGTCGTCCTTCTTCTTTACTAAGTGCAGTGGTGCTGACCAAGCACTCTCGGAACGCCTCGCCACCCCGCTTGCAAGCATCTCCTCGAACTCCTTCTTGGCAACTTGAAGTCGAGCTGGGTCAAGGCGTCTGGGCTTGCATGCTACCGGTGGGCCTGGCGTCGTCCTAATGTGGTGCAGCGTATTGTGTGCACCTGGTAGCTGTTTGCCTGGAGGTCGTGTGATTTCTGGGTACTCACGTAGTATGTGGTGGTAGTCGGTATCCCCTACGACAGCTTTCACGGATGCAATATCGATGGTGTTGCAGTGGGCGGCAGGAACTGACAATGTCGTCAAACTGTCTATCAAGCGTTGGTTTCTGCAATCTACCAGTAGATTGTAGTGGCTGAGGAAGTCCACTCCAATGATGGGTTTCCCAACGTCGGCTATAGTAAAGCTCCAGCTGTAGTTCCTTCTGAGGCCTAAGTCTAACTGCAGCTGGGTAGGCCCGTAAGTGTGTATTACCGTGCCGTTAGCAGCTACCAGATCGTACCTTGACTGGATGCAGGGGGTCTTAACAGCGGACCGGGGGAAAACGCACAAGTCGGAACCAGTGTCCACAAGGAACTGCGTTTTTGAAGTTCGGTCGGTAATGAACAGACGGCCTGAAGATGTGGGGCAGTCGTTGGCCGCTACTTGTGACTGCCCTTCCTGTTTTCCGTCGTGAAAGTGCAGGGCGACTTACAGTTCTTCGCTTTGTCCCCGTAGGTGTAGTGGTAATAGCAATGTGGGTGGTTAGGAGGCGGTTGCTGTGGTCTACTTTTAGAGCGATCATACCTTCGGTTGCGAATGTGGGATCTCGATCGTGAGCGGTCTCTCCCTCTGCCGTCCATGCGTGAAGTGAGCGCGGCTACCTGCTTCGTCAGCTCGCTCACTTGCTTTGCCAGGTCCGAAGAAACGGTGTCGGTGGTAGCAGAAGTGCTAGCAACTTGCGGTGTCATCGGGGCTATCTCGAACACCCTGTCTGCAATGTCAGCTAATTTCTCGACCTGTAAATCAGCTACTTGTGAGGCAATGACAGTCTGAATATTTGGTGGCAACCTGTTCGTCCAAATACTTTTGACGAACTCTGTAGCGCCCGTTGAACCAGCTAGGTTCTGAAGGTGCCGCAGGAAATGAGACGGCTTACGATCACCTAGCTCTTCGTGGCAGAGGAGTTGCTTAATGCGCTTCTCTTGAGATGCTGACAATCGCTTTATGAGCTCAGTTTTTAAAGTTTCGAATTTGTTGTTCTCTGGCGGGTTGGTGATAATGTCCTTAACTTGCAAGGCGTACTTGGTTTCCAGCTGTGAGGACACGTAATAGAATTTCGTGTTATCGCTCGAGATTCTGGACATAATAAATTGGCCCTCTAGCTGCGCAAACCATAAAGCCGGTTCTTCCGGACAAAATGGGGGACAACGCAATGGCATTCCAACCTTCGATACCTCGCCAGAGACAACGGAAGCGTCCTTGCAATCGACAAAACCATCCGTTTCTGCCATTGCAAAAAAAAACTTAATAAAAATCGCTCACCGCTTATGACTGAGACCCCACCTCAACGGCTGTTGCGTCTGCCACGGAAGTAAACACACAAAATGGCTTCTAGACTTCGTTCCTCTTGTTCCACCGGTGTTCTGGACTGCTTGTGGTCTTGGAGTCTTCAGTCTTGAAGGCGTGATCACGTCGGGGTCACCAATGTAGAATTTTGGTCGAGTTGGCCAAATTCTACTCGAACCGGGAATCGAACCCGGTACCTAGTTTATATGAGAACGAATGAAGCGTATCGGAAGGATGAGAGAATGAGAGAATGAATAGTAACGAGAGAAAGAATTAAGAATATTATTACTGTTTGTTAAACTGTTTTTAATTGAACTAAATTACTAAACAAAGCAAAGCGATAGCATATAAACAGAACAAAGCACAAAGCGCGGCGTGACCCGTTCGGTAGGGTAGCTAGTCGAGGATAGACTGACGCTCGTAGCTCGACGCGCGCGCAGGTAGCTTCGTGATCACGTCGTCGGTCCGGAACCCAAGGACGTTGTTACCTCGGCCGGTACAAATATCACGCGCCCTGTGCGTGCACGTGGCACGTGTAACTGTGCGGTCGTTGACCCCTCGGAGAACAATGGATCACCTGATTTTCGGATGCGGCGCAATTTCATAGGCGGAAGCGGGTTTCTAGAAAATGTAAGGTGGTGGTCTAAGTGGCAATTGTTTCCGCCACAATGGCATCAAACTCATCAAGTTTTCGTCCAGTCCAAAAGTGCATTTCTTCGTCGCTCATAGCATCTCTCACTTCAAAATTAAGTCTCTGTCCAGTTTGCAAAGCCGTTCTGAGCATATCAAAGATATCGCTAAACTGTTCTGCATTGAAGTTGTGACTAACATTGCAAAACTGGGGTAACTCATCCCAGCTATTGCCTTCAAGATGTTGTACACATACTCTAGCTCCATCAGGAATATATAGCTTGTGTTCACTAAAAGTGTGAATCTTGATGGCCGTTGGTATGCGATGGCGGGTAGAGTTTTGGCAATTATTAAAAATGCAGTGTCTTGGAGTATTTGGAGCTCTGGTGTACCCAGGAACGTGAAGTTCTTGAACATTTCCAACATCAGGTTCTTGCACTCCTGGTATGGCAGGTTCTGGTATTCTAACGCTGGTTTCTATTCTTTGCCAGCATCGGTGGCATATACTTCGAGTGTTGTTGAACTCCACCTGTAAAAGAGAATATACTATAGACAAATAAACAAGGTTTTGTTGTATTGCGATCATTAAATGTAACTTCATATACGACCAGGGTGCTTACTCTTGACTATAATTCCGATAGATCGACATTGGAATTGTCAGTCAAACGTCAGGAATTGGCTGGACTCACTGAGTCAAGCCAATCCCTGAAGTTTAACTCAACCAACTGACGTTTGACCAATGTCGATCTATCGGAATTATATTCCAGAGTAAGCACCCTGCATACGTCTAGAAATATCGTTAATATGAATAGAAATGAACAAAGATGGACAGTGTAAGAATGAATAAAGGCAATTTTTAGTACAACATTAAAAGGTACGATCATAAAATATAGTCTTCTTACTCGTATCAGTTTGGCGGCTGGCGGCTAATACTAAAAAAATACTTTGTTTGGTTTCTTCTATTGTTTTGATTACTAGTAGTGGATGTTACAATCTTAAAACAGCATTGGTAATGCGTCAGATTCTTTTGTTAATCTATTTACCTGCACTAACGCTGCGGACGAGACAATGTGACCCAGAATGGGCGGCTACTATATTATGTTCCCGACAAAAATCTTAGTTTTGTGTTGTCTATTGTTTTGATTACTAGAAGTGGTTGTTACAATCTTAAAACAGCATTGTTAATGCGTTAGGTTCTTTTGTTAATCTATGTACCTGCACTAACGCGGCGGACGAAGCAATGTGACCCAGAATGGGCGCCTACTATTATGTTCCCGACAAAAATCTTTGTTGTGTGTTGTCTATTGTTTTGATTACTAGAAGTCGTTGTTACAATCTAAAAACAGAACTAACACGTGCGGTGGACACTTTCATTAATTTAGCTATATGCACTCGCGCGGTGGATGAGGCCATGTGACCCTAAAGCATAATATAGTGTTTGAGTGTTAGGGAAGTATAAAAATGCACCAAAAGGCCACGCTTTGCTTACGTACGCGCACATCGTCAGTCAAGCACTGTATTCAGCTTTGTTTTTATAGATGTGATTTATCAGGGTTATTTTAATTGACCTGAAACCTCTCAAGGGTTCATTCTATACATCAACATGAACAACTTTTACTATGGGACCAAAATCGAAATCTAACAATTACTCTCTCGAATTATGGATTCAAGTATAGATACCTACTTACTCCATTTACGTGAGCGATAGGTATTGAAGTTAGAGAAAATAAATAGTTCGAAATACAGGCATAACATAACAATTATTGATTTCAAAAATATCTTACCTCCAAAACTGCATGTTCTTGTAAGTATGCTGCAAGGTCCGGACGCGATGTTGGAAGGTCATCACTTAAAACATGTTCTCGATATCTTCCACGATAAAAGCCTCGCCGACACATAACACAGTTGCGGTTGCGTTCCATTGTGATAGTCCGATCAATGAGCAGTTCAAAAGTCCATAAATCAAGCCGAAGTCAACGTTTAAAACAGTAACAGTGTCCGTGAGCACGCCGGGTTCAACGTTAATAACAAGAAACAGTGTCCGTGAGCAAACCGAGGTTAATAAAACAGGAATAGATCTTCAAACTAGCCGAACTGTAAAGACGCAACGAAACTAGATTCGAGCAGAGGTACTGAACGACTGGCGTCGGCTACCGCGGCGCGCGCGCTGTCCTGTGACGAATCGAAGAGGGAGGGGAGGGGGTTTTCTTGCAATAGTAGCTTCGTATAAGTACATAAGTTAAATAAAAATAGACTAAAATAGCGAAAAAGTTTTTTTTTTTTACATATTCATAACGCGATATCTCCGAACGGACTATGAATTCTGGAAAGTGGCCATAGTAAATATTGTTTATATGGTTAAGACCTTTTCAACTATACAACAATTATTGCTGTTGGAGGGTGGTACCAAAACGCCCATTCTCCTTTCTTAAGGTTTTCTGACCTACTTCATGGATATGTTTGCTCCAAAGTAAAGCTTTGTCTAACCACATACCTAAATATTTAATATTATCAACAGACTGAATAATGCTACCATTTATCGTCACATCAATCATTTGGGGTCCACGCTTCCGGGTAAATATACACACTTTGGTTTTGTTTGGCGAGATCTCAAGTCCAATCCAGTTTAATTTATCCACTACTAAAAGACGAAGTCATCTGCATATTGCGATATCATAATCTGTGGATCCTCATTACCTAGACATGCATCATAAGTTACCACATTAAACAAAAGTGGAGAAAGTGGATCTCCCTGGGCTAGGCCCATACCTGTCCACCTAGTACAAACAATGTCATTGGTAAATCTATCCTTTATAGTTAAGCATCGCGCACTTAAAAAAGACGATATGTAATTACAGATGCGATAACCAAATTTCAATTCATCCAACTTTTTAACAAGCTTGTCTGTAAGTACATTGTTGTATGCATTTTCCACGTCTAGAAAACAAGCAACTGTTAATAACTTTTTCGCGAACCCAATTTGAATATGTGTTATGATTCTGGTTAAGTTATCTAAACATGATTGACCTTTGCGGAATCCTGTTGTACTACGGGACGAAATAAGATTCTTTTCTACGTACCATTCCATTCTTTTTAATAACATGTTATGAAAGATTTTGCACAGACATGACATCAGAGAGATAGGTCTTAGTTTCAGATCTGAGCTATTGCTATTATTTGATGCTTTTGGTATTGGGATAATCAAAAAGGTTCTCCACTGATCTGGTATTGAGCTCGTTGCAAAGATCATATTGAACAATCTAAGTAGAAAAATCTTACTGCTATTTGGTAAATAATATATCATTGAATATGTTATCCTATCAATTCCGGGAGCAGTATCCTTTTTTTTAAGCATTTAATTAACTCGCACATTTTAAATGGTACATACATCCAGCGATTGATTATTCGAAACAATTATGTGTTGCTTATTCGAAGCAATATCTGGTGTAAGACTGTACAACAAATCTTTATTTTTACATGTCGGCACAAAGAATGTAGGTTTGCGATGATTTTTTTGCCACTTCATTTTATTCCACATATCTAACGCTGAAGTACACTCGTCAATACTTGAACAGAAATCTTTATGATTTTGAGAACGATATTGAGTAATTAGTAAACGAGCTTCATCAATTGTCTTTTCCAATTTCGTGAGATTATCTGGAGTTGGGTTTTGTCTAAAATCTTTTAGTGCTAGTCTCCTTAAAGCTACCGCCTTGGATAATTGAGGGTTCCAATATTTTTTTGGTTTAAAGTTTCTTAACGGGTTATTACATAATTTAATTTTGGGAACATGCTTATTAACTGATATATTGATGTGTTTTTCTAAATAATCATACATATCTTGGACATTATCATTTGCAAAGTTACAATCAGAGAAATGGAACTGGAGGTAGTCATTATATACTTTCCAATCGGCTCTTTTAAAATTACGATTTTCTATGAGAGGAAACTGTTGTTCAAAGTTCAAAGACATCTTAAGAATGAGGTGATCACTACCTAAATTCTCGTTGAAAACTTGCCATTTAATTTTAATTCCTAAATCTGTAGACACAAAAGTTATATCAGGAGAAGTTCTTTGCATGACACCACCTACCAGTTTTACTCTAGTAGCATCTCCGTTATTTGTACATATGAAACCACAATCCAGTGACGAATCCAGCAACTGATTCCCTCTTTGGTCAGTTTTGTATGACCAATTACTATGATGACCATTAAAATCACCCGCGATCATAGTCTTGTTTGATGCTGTAGAAAATAAATTGTCCCAATCAGTTTGTTGAGTACGTATTGTAGGTGGACAGTAAAGGGCTATTACGTTCTCTAAATTGTTACAGTTATGAATTTTAACATGAACAGCTTCAATTCCTGGATTACATAATTGAATGGTGCAAGCACTGGATTGTAATGATTCATGGACACAAATTGCTACCCCGCCATATGAGAATCAGAATCAGAATCTTTATTTGTAAACATAGGTAGAGTTACACAGTGTGTGAGATGTTATAAAAATTAAATAGGTTCTCTATGTTTTGCCATTAGGCGTACAAATATTATTAACAATTATTATTTAAATTCAAATTAATTAAGTACTAATGATTATTATAAATTATACAAAGAACTAGAGTAATGAATCGATATTTTTTCCAGAATGTCCACAATAATTTAAATGTTAATAAAGCACAGATCCGATGTTATATGTCAAAAAGTACAAGAATGTCAAAGCAGGCCAGGTGACTTAATGTTTATTTTTATGTTTTGAGTCATCTCTGTCTTGCCTATATACGCTATAACCACTGATGTACACGTCAGACTCTGAGTTTAACCACGTTTCGCTAACGATAGCTATATGTATTTTTTCTTGAACCAATAAAGCATCAAAACTAGATATTTTCGGGTTTAAACTTTGTGCGTTCCATTGACATATATTAATCGATACTTGTTTATTCGTGCTAGCCACCAAACAAATTAAATAATGACCTTAATGCTCCCCTCCCACAAAACATATTAACAAAATAAGACTTACATTCTTCATAAATAATTTTTATCAGCATAATTATTTTCTCAAAAATCGTGGAGTTTTCGCAGATTATAACTTCTTCAATTTTTCGCATAAGGGATTTCATTTTCTTTCTCCTTTCTTCTCTCTCCTCTTTCTTTGAGTCCTCTTTGGTTGGTAATTGTTCCGCTTCCGTCGTACCTGACGCTTCGTTGTCAATTTCCATAGTTAAAAACTCATAATCTTGGTTATTTTGTTTCTTTCTGCCCTTCTTAGCAATGTTTCCATTTTTCCCACTGTGCGAACATTCCACTTCTATTTCTTTCCGCTGACTATTTTGTTGATTTACAGACGTCGGTTGCTCGAATATATTAACAATTATATTAGGCTGTGTCTGACTAGTTGTAGGTTGACATTGATCAGATGATGTCATAGTTTCCCTAATATATGCGGTGTTCGTGTCATCTATATTGTTGTTGCGAATTTCCTTATTAGATTTGAGAGAATCTTCATATGCTTCCTTATATGACAAATCTTTGTCTCCCATAATTAAGCGGATTTTTTTCTCCCTCAAATAAGCCGTACAAGATTTATCAAGGGCCATATGAGGGCCTTTACAATTAGGACATGAAAAAGTAACTGTTTCGCAGTTCATGTGATGTTTGCTACACTTCGGGCATACACTATTCTTACTTAGACAAAATCTTTTCATGTGACCACATTTCCAACAATTAGAACACTGATTCACTGGGAATGTGTAACGTTCTACTGGGAATCTGCAGCCGTAAGCATACACAAATGTCGGACGGGAGCGATTTTTGAAGCCTATTCTTATAGTCTCACAATTTATCAATTTTCCTTCAGAATCTATGCGTTTAAGCCTTTTAACGGACAGTATTTCGCATGAGCTGGTCAAAGTATCCAAAAATTCTTCTTCCGATATGTCTAAATCCACTCCTTTAACAATTCCAAACGAAAAAGTAAGCCCACTACAATTAATAAGACTTTCTGCCTGTTTTTTATCGCTGAATTATATAAATACTTTAAATGGGTTTTGTAATGAATCCGAATAATGTTATTAATTTGTTCATTTCTGAGTATCTTTGCCAAGGCCATTTGTTTAGGCAACATCTCTGCAGAAGTTAAACATACCTCGATTTTTTCACAACTACCTTCATGTTCTATATCTTCTATCGATTTATCAGCTGATAAAGAATCACTTCTTATTAACCTCTTCGGTTTCCTGCTCCTCGTAACAGTAATGAAGCCTTCTTCACTACTTTCTTCACTTATTTCTCGCAATCTTTTTCCCCCAACCGATTTTTCCTGCACTCTTCAATTATCTCGAAATCACTTTTATCGTCATCATTACCACTATCTTCCGACATCTCTCGTTAAGCTGAGGGTAATAAATACCCAACCGTATACGCACTCAATATCAGCAAGGTTAAGTTATACGTGTAAGCGTAACGACGTCTCGCTAAACAAACGACACCCATGATGAAAAATTTGAAAATTTTCACGGCCGCCATCTTGGATTTTCATTTTGACTTTACTATCGGCTTTAGCACCCTCGAAAACCACGAAAACGACACCCATAATGAAAAACTTAAAAATGTTCACGGCCGCCATCTTGGATTTTCATTTTGACTTTACTATCGGCTTTAGCACCCTCTAAAACCACGAAAACGACACCCATGATCAAAAATTTGAAAATTTTCCCAGCCGCCATCTTGGATTTTCATTTTGACTTTACTATCGGCTTTAGCACCCGCGAAAACCATGAAAACGACACCCATGATGAAAAACTTGAAAATTTTTAAAGCCGCCATCTTGAATTTTCATTTTGACTTTACTATCGGCTTTAGCACCCTCGAAAACCTTGAAAACGACAGTCATGAAGGAAAATTTGAAAATTTTCACGGCCGCCATCTTGGATTTTCATTTTGACTACTATCGGTTTCAGCACCCTCGAAAACCTTGAAAACGACACCCATGATGAAAAACTTGAAAATTTTCACAGCCGCTATCTTGGATTTTCATTTTGACTTTACTATCGGCTATAGCACCCTCGAAAATCATAGAAACGACACTCATGAAGGAAAATTTGAAAATTTTCACGGCCGCCATCTTGGATTTTCATTTTGACTTTACTTTCGGTTTCAGCACCCCCGAAAACCATGAAAACGACACCCATGAAGGAAAATTTGAAAATTTTCACAGCCGCCATCTTGAATTTTCATTTTGACTTTACTATCGGCTTTAGCACCCTTGATAACCACGAAAACGACACCCATGATGAAAAATAAATGTTCACGGCCGCCATCTTGCATTTTCATTTTGACTACTATCGGTTTCAGCACCCTCGAAAACCTTGAAAACGACACCCATGAACGAAAATTTGAAAATTTTCTCTCTTGATAGAGAGAGAGAGAGAGAGAGAGAGTGAAAGTGTGAATTTCAAAGAAGAAAGTCTGAACGCGCTTTTTCGTTAGTGACGATTTCTGCCAAACAGCGTCAAAGCACTTCGTTCCAATGAGTTGACCTACTGCCTACACGACACGCTTACCTATACTGTGACACATTTTGGGTTCATGTAAGTTCACGCTGGCGACGTAAGCGCACGGCTCGCTCCGTGGGTGGGTTGGTAGCGTTAAATACCTACTTCGCAGGGTCTACCTCGCCTTAACGATACAATTTCACTATCATGGTTTGTGTTCCCAGCATCTCTTGAAGCAACTAATAGTTTCAATCTCTCAACTAATTCGTTAGGGTCATCCCAATATATAAAGTCAGTGTTGTTTTTGTATTTTTTTAGCGTGGGTAAGTTTCCTCCAAGTTTAGTGTGAGTAAGTTTTATCATCTTTTGACGATTCGGATGTAGGTGACTCACATTACATTTACACTACTTATATGTACATAATATATTTATACGTCCTACACAAATAAACACAAACAGACAACTATAATATACATTATAACAATAAACATAAAACACTAAACAATAATTATTAGCATTTATTATAACTACACTATCACGTTTACCGTACAGTCCGTCCGTCATTTACATAAGTACAGTGGACACGCGCGTCGCCTGCCGAGTCCGTTTGTCTAAGGCGCATGATGTTACGCATCGTATGACAGATGCGCGCACGCATTCCTCCGCCGCGAATTCGGAGCCTGCCGATCGCCAGTCCCGATCTATCGCAGACGTCGGACGCACGTTCGCTTGCGCTATTTTCGCGATCCCAACATACCCTCGCTAAATCGCTGTGTAATGTGAACTTTCTTATGCTTACTGCTTGTACCTCTACGCTCGCTATTACTGTGCCTTCATAACTGTAAACGTTGTAGTGTGTTGTGTGAAAGATTAAAGTGTTGGACTACCTAAGAGGATTATCATTTCTTCAGACCCAGTAAGTCTACCCTCACACGTCAACCACGTAACCAAACGGAAAACAGTGGTTTGATTATTTCACGATATTTTATTCCTTTATCGCCTCTTATTTGTCCGTTAGGATTAAAATCTCTCTTATGAGCATTTGTAACATGCAGCATATCCTTATAAACAAATTTATCTTTACTCGAAATTAATTTTAAATCTGGTCTTCTTCGAAGTAAAAGTTCTTTCAGGCCAGGGGTTAAATTATAGGCTTTGTCATCGACTTTAACTAAAATGTTACTATCGTCATTTAAACTATCAATTTTAGAAAATGTTACTACTGAATTACCCAACAATAAAAAGTTTTGTTTACACTTCTTATTCCAAATGGTATATTTACACCATCATAAATATCATGGATATCATGACCCTCTAACGAAATTTCTAAATCAACTGGTAATTCCATTTTATTAGACTATGGCTGGTGTTCACCAACACTAAACCGTCTGTTTAAATATTAAAACAGTTGTTTAAGCAATATTTCCTGTTCACCACAACCTAAACATCGGTTATTGACGTTAACCGGATGATTATCTTAACCGAGCATCACGACATTGTTTAAACGTTGGTTACAATAGTTTTACAGAACTTTTGTAGGTTATATTGTTCGATTTCCTAACGAAGTACTTATATATTTGTGAAAAATAATGGCTTTTAATTTTATAATGGATGGTGAATACAATCTCAATATGTTAGATTATTTGGATGAGTTAGAAACGTTGACGAGAAGACCTAGGATCTTTCAAAATCGTCAAACTTTTATGAAGAATACGACGAAATTTTATTCAAGACCAGGTTTCGTTTATCCAAGCGCAGTGCTCTTTATATTCTGGGATTAATTGAAGATTATTAGAATTTAACACTGATAAGTAAGTACCTATAATACTACTCGCTGACTCTTTTTTATTATTCACATACCAGAAAGGTAAATTAATTTCTTTGATTTGTTTTCAGGAATAATTCACTATCTCCCATAAACCAGTTACTGTTAACATTGAGGTTTTATTACTTTTGTTTACAATTATAACATAAATATAATACTACGAAACTTCACGAGAGAATCAAAATGAATGGCACTGACAGCCCAGAAAGAGCGCGCTAATAAACCTTCCAACGCAACATGTTTCTCGTAAAGCGAAAGAAACAATGAACAGCAACTTTCACATTTTATGGCATAAGCTATTATCCGGCCATATTTAAAAGTTGTAAGCGTGTGTGAGATTTCGTGCTGTAACTTTACATTTTATTTGGTAGTGTTGCATTGCATTCAAAAACGCTCGGTTATGTCTCGGTTATGCAACCGAACGCCGAAAGATGATGGTGAACAGGAAAAAACCGCTCCTTGTTTAACAATTGATTAAATATTAACAACCCGGTTACAGAATCAATGTTTAAGTTTGTTTCGGTGCACATGGCCCTATGTAGGTGTTTTGGCAGAATTTAGTTTTGGATCGTAGCAGTCTTCAAACTTTGTAGATGAGCTAGTATTGATTTCGTCTAAGTCAATGTCTTCAGAATTAGTGAGCGTTGCGCGTTGTATTTTCTAAATGTTTTATTTTTTCCATAGATATATTCGAATCAACTAGGGTTTTGAGTGGATCTGTGACTGGTTTCAGCATTTTATTGTGTGACAAGTTCATTGAGTGTTCCTGGTTCTTCATTTGTTTTATTTTATTCTTTATGGAGTCTACGGACTTCATTAATTCTATTTTAATATTTTTATCCATATTATAATATATTAAACAACTGCGTTCAGTTAATGAACAAATTATACTGAATTTGTTTTGTATGTTAATTACTTATATGTGTGAACAACTATATGAGACTTAAACATAACTGGCGAATGGCGAGTGTACTATTAGGGTATGCCTCTGCCTAACCCTTCGAGATTACAGGTGTGATGTATGTACGAACAATCAGTCAAATTTAAAAAAAATATCAAAATTCTGCCTGCACCTTCCATTATTTATTGACGATTCTTTGTTAATAAGTAGAAAATTATAAGGCTTACGCCAAACAGTTTGGCAAATATTTTTAAACTCTTTCCATTCTAAATCAGAACTAGCATACTCTTCATAAATATGTTTTAAATTCACATCGTCTTGTTTAAATATTACAATAAAATTTACATTATCACGTAACAATTGTTTTGGAATTTTAGAATAGGTTTGAGATAAATAGAAACAATCGATTTGTTTATGCCTACCCATACAGAAATAATTGCGGATATTTAGTTGATTTACACATGCAACATCATCAAAAATGAAAACAGAATTTACTAAAGCTTCACTCGGAGAAATGACATCTTTATTATAATTGAACTCGTAGAAGTTAATCTGAGGCACTCTTTTTAATACTTCAGCCAAGAAACGGTATTTTGATTGAAAAGAAGTTTTAGAGTAAAGGTATAGATTTTTAAATTTGAGCCCATTTTCATGCAGCAGTAAACTAATCATAACATTAGTTTTTCCACAGTTTGATGGATCACATATTATACAGCGAATGGTATGGGGCAATAAAGCGCTATGTCTGATGTGGTGAACAGACTCACATAATCTTATATTATTGACGTTGAGAGATATGGGTTGCTTGATCAACTTCATCTGGTCGATTAATTCAAATGCTAACCTTACATACACATATATACACATTATTACTTAATTAAACATAGTCATAGTGCAGGTTGGACTTGCATTGAAATTGAGATGGCTTAAAAGTCCAAACATACAAGTCCATACAAGTCCAAACTTGTATAATATATTCACCTTCAAAAATTCATCTAAGCACATATTTGTAATTAAGGGTCAGTTCATATCGAGACGTAACATGACGCTACTTACAGATCCTTAAAGAATTCTGTAGCTTCACTGAGATGTAATAGGTAGGGGAAAAAGTTTCTTCGCATTTTTTAAGAAAATTCAAAACATTTTTTAATATAGTTTATTCACATTTAACTAAAGTACTATGTAGGTACCATTTTGTTCGATAACTTTTTGCCATCTTGTAGGTAGGGACATGATCTCATTGCTATAGAAATTTTGGGACTTCTGATCAAAATACCGCGACAAGTGGTTTTGGCAGTCCTCTCGTGATATTAACCTGACACTGCCTAAAGAATTCTGAAGAGACCGAAACAGGTGTAAATCTGAAGGTGCAAGGTCAGGACTATACGGCAGATGCATTAATACCTCCCAGCCAAACTCTCTTAATTTTTGCTGAGTGGCTAAAGATGTGTGAGGTCTAGCGTTATCATGATGAAAAACCACACCCCTTCTGTTGATTAATTCCGGTCGCTTTCTCTCAACTTCTTGCTTTAATCTCATCAGTTGTTCGCAGTAGAGTTCAGAATCGATGGTCCTGCCTGGTGGTAACAGCTCATAATGAATGATGCCCTTCCAATCCCACCACACACACAGCATCACCTTGTTGCGAGTTAACCAGTCTGTGAAGCCTGACCGGCCTTTGACCACGACCTTTTTCGCACGTTATTGTCGTACGTGATCCACTTTTCATCACCAGTTATCAGCTTCTTTAAAAATGGTTCGGTTTCATTACGTCGTAATAAAGAATCACAAATGAGTACACGGTTCATTAGGTTTCTTTCAGTGAGCTCGTGAGGTACCCAAATATCGAGCTTTTTTGTGTACCCAGTTTTTTTCAAATGCGCCAAAACCGTTTTGTGGTCAATTCCCAGTTCTTCAGCTACGTCGTAATTACTGATATGCCGATCTTGCTCCACTTTTTCAAAAATGGCATCCATTTTATCCGTAATAGGGCGACCAGAGCGACGTGCATCTTTGACATCAAAATTTCCGGATTGAAAACACTTAAACCAAATTTGTGCTACTCTCACAGACACTGCACCAGGTCCATAAACATCGCAATTTTTTTCGCGGCTTGCGTTGCATTTTTACCTTTTTTGTAGTAAAATTTTAAAATGTATCGAATTTCTTCATTAGATTCACTCATCTTGACAGTACGAAAAACAAATGAAAATCACACATTTTCCTAATTTGAATTTGGAATTATGTTCTTTAAAATTTAAACTTTCAATGATACCAAAACCAGCCAGATA
>OX387668.1:13292585-13420674 GCA_947568875.1 Fissipunctia ypsillon
TGCCGCCAAAAAAACAAAACGCACCAGTCTTCATACTAATTTAGTCATTGTCTTTTCTTTATTACCATGGAAATAATATTAAAATAGCATAACAGAGAAGAATAACAGATATGTGTAAAATCAGGAGACTCATTAATAAATTAAATTTGAAGAACAATAAATAGTATTTTATATTTTGTTTAGTGAAGTGTTGAAAGTTTAAACAATATTCTCTGAATATAGTTTTTTTTTTTAACTTTTGTGTAATGGTTAATAGTTAAATTATTTTTTTTAGTTTACCGTCAAAGACGTGGACATTGAATACTTGTATGAAACGGAATCTACGCAATGTTTGGTTTCATTTTTTTTAATGAATTGTTTAGCTGTATCAAATGTTTCGTTGTTTTTTATTAAGCTCAAATAAACATTTAATCTGTTTGTTTATGAAATTCTAGTCAATTGTATCTCGTTATAAAAATAATTGGGTTGGACATTAAGACAGTAGTAAATATACAATTATTTTGAATATGACCCACATACATTTTAGGTACTTGTGATGTGGGGGTGTATAAAGCCGCCCTCGCGATCAGTTCAAAAAACCGATTTCGGAAAAATGGACGAGCGACAAGTTCGAACAGAGAGAGAGAGAGAGAGATGGAAATATCGAGTCAGTTCAGACCTTGTTTTAACTCATTAGAGTTGACCATGTTTCAGAACAGCAGAGCGAATATCTCGTTCGCGACGTCCAATTTATTCAATATTTCAACGCCGATGATCAATTTGTCGAAATTAATTTTGACCAAAATACAACTGATACAAAGGACGAAGGGTATTCATCACTGTCCATGGACGGATTTAATGTATTAAATATTTATGGTAAACTAGATGGGGATGACGTCGAGACATGCGCACTGGATGCGGGTAAAATAATTTTAAAAGAAGGTCTAGGAAAATAAATAAACATTTCATAAAGAAGTTTTCTATTATAAGGTACAAGTTTTTAAAATTGGATGAGCCCCCTTTTAAATTATTTATAGATACTTTTAATAGTAATAATGAATGGAAACTTTTTCTTTTAAGAATCATCTAACCTTTTCAATTATTGTCTTGCAATGCCATGTAAATTTTTTCTTTCTTTCATTTAACTTTTACTGCGGTGTCAATGTAATTCATCATTTATTTTAAAGTGGTGAATGTTATATTATACTAACTCATTGTTTTTGTGTGTCGTTTCATATGGTACGCGACACATCGGATGTGGCAGGGAGAGCCAGAGAGAGGCCTCGCCTCTCAGCCCTCCTCAGAGCCTGAGGGAGAACTTCATCTGGGCTTCATCAGAGCTTCGTTTTCTATGTTTAACATTCGCGCGGCCCAAAGTAGGATGGTCATCCTCCATGTCCAGCTAGTCGATAGTTTAAGAGGGTTGTCACATTTTGCACCTCTCTCGCTCACACGGGGCCAATTTTTTAATAACGTTAAATGAAAAGATGCAGTTTTGAAAAATGTAATCAATGGGCGGTCTACAAAATAATATTAGTTTAATAGGTAATTATTAAAAACACATTTTTATTGTGGCATTTATTTACATAATCTCAAAAACAGATCATAATACTTAATTACATAAGTTTATTAGATAACACAATAGAAATGTGTTTTTGAATAATTACCTATTAAATTAATATTATTTTGTAGACCGCCCATTGATTACATTTTTCAAAAAAGCATTTTTTCATTTAACATTCTTAAAAATTAGGTTTTGTGTGAGCGAGAGAGGTGCAAAATGTGACAACGCTCTTAACTGGGCTAATGTAAATATATTAAGGTTTCAGAAGCAAAATGTATTTTTAAAAAAAACAAACAATCTTAAACACATTCAGTTATTTTAATAACAAAAGAAAAAGTACCCTACAAAACAGATTTACTTGTACCTAAGACAAGACACCAATCACACAATAAAAATAACATGTACTTACAGAGCTTAGTTACACCCTTACCGACTTAAATCAAATTAACGGACACCAACAAATCACGTCGACAACTACCGTACCCTAAGAAGACCAGCGAGCAAATGGCCGATACAGCCGCGCTCGCTGCCTTTTATAGACAATATTTTACAACGGAAATCTAATCCCTAAATCGGCCTATCCTAACGTAGCGTCGTCCTCGGCGCAGTCCTCGTGATGCTCGTCCCGTACCGGAGCCAGGTCTGCAGACATGGGTTCACCGCTGCTCCCGGCCACCTCGGCACTAGGTGGTAAGGATGTTGATGATGGCCCTGTACCGGGATCACACTCTTCATCATCTGAAATATTACCACGATTAAAAACTAGCATTAAGTTTATCAACTGTAGCCACACAATGCAATCGATAATATGAGCATTTGACGTCATGAGTGCTTTCATTGTTTTATTGTTCAGTCTTCATATCGGCCCATGACGCGTTGTCCGCGGTGTAGAACTGCATCTGTGAACAAATCAGACAGAAGGCGTCCCCACTGTCTGAGGTTGACGGAGGCATCACTGAATCGCACGTTAACACTTTCATCATATAGACCAATACCTCTCACTATAGGCATGTCTATTAGGACGGAGGCATCACTGAATCGCACGTCCAACCTTTTCATCATATAGACCAATACCTCTCACTATAGGCATGTCTGTTAGGACGGAGGCATCACTGAATCGCACGTCCAACCCAAACAGTCTCAATTTGGGTGCATGTACGGGTTAATAAGCCGATCTGCCTCTATTTAATTACTTGTATTTGAGCATCTCGATAGGTTAAATTAAGAAATTGAAACGTTACGACGTCTTAGTGAGTGTAGCTAAAAGCGGCTAAAAATGAGCAAGCTAAACATATGGCAAAGCGACTCACCAAGTCCGCACATGTGTAGGGCCATCGTAACTCACCCTCGAAAAACGCTGCACATGACTCTGGACACCACTCTCCGTTCCAGGGAACCATATACTCAGCGGCTGCCTGGGTGGTCTTGCCGTATGAACCACTAATGAGTTTCAGCTGGTAACGGCCACTGGGTAGCTCCTTGATCACTCGATATGGTCCACGCATTCCAGGATCTAGTTTTTCTGTAGACTGGGAGTATTTGATTACAAAAACCAAGTCGTTAACAATAAAAGTGCGTGGTGTCCGCCGCTGTCGGTTGACATAAGCGTCTTGTTTGGCTTGGTTTCTGGTCAGCAGTTGGTGAGCTCTTGATCTGTCCAGCTCCCGCCGCCCTTCATAATTCTGAGACATTTCGACAGCAACATCACGAATTAGTGTCCGAACGACAGGTATGGTGGCTTCCGTGCCAACCAGGAGCTTCAGAGCTGAAGATTGTGTTGTCTTGTGCTTGGTAATGTTCAGAACAAGTTGAAGCTTCCACAGTTGTTCCGACCATTTTGAACGCTTATGATTTGTTTCAATACGAATCATGTTTAAAACAGTCCTGACGTATCTTTCTACCTGTCCGTTAGCATTGTGTATTTCGGGCGTTATGAAATGAATATTACAGCCAAATTCAGTTAAAAGTTCAGAAAATCCCGTGGATTCGAACATTCGCCCGCGGTCAGCCACTAGGAGTTTAGGGGCACCAAAGAGTGAAATAACGTTGGTAAACGTGCGTTTAAGCTCACTCACATCTTGTTTGTAAATGGAATATAACAAGCAATACTTTGCAAAAGAGGCAACTATTAATAAAACAAACTTATATCCTTCAGATGCGGGTAATGGACCAAGTACATCCATATGTAATGTTTCGAAGAGGGTACTAGGCTTTTCCCAGGATATAATTGGTTGGTGAGGGGCTCTAGGGACATGTTTATTTGATATGCACACGAGACAGTGTTTTATGTATTTTGCTACAAATTGACGAAGCCCGGGGAACCAGAAGTATTTGAGAATTAAGTCGAGGGTTTTCTCCGCGCAGACGTGCTCATGCTCGTCATGGAAAATTCTTAGTAAGCTTAGCCGGTGTCCTTTAGGAATAAAACAAAGGAGTCTAGCTTCCCCGCCTACTGGTGTATAACGATAATAAAGGAGGTCATTTTGTTGAACGTACCGTTGAGAGTAACTCTCCATCCTGTAATTTCTGCAGAAGACTTTGCGTCTCATCGTCTGCAGACGGAGCGATTTGTACACAATTGCGTGGCCTAGATATTTGATGCACATTGATATTTGATGCACATTGACATTTGATACTGGGTTTCAGCTAAGGTAGTCTGCATGTGTCATCATAGTACCTTTTCTGTGATCGATACTAAAATGAAAATCTTGTAAGTAAATCCACCATCTGGCGACGCGCGGAAGCAGGTCCTTCTTCTTTTCGGTGACTTTAAGGGCGTTGCAGTCTGCAACGACTTTGAAGTTTATACCAACAAGATAATGGCGGAAATTCTGCAGTGCCCTTACAACCTCTAAAGTTTCTAGCTCGTAAGAGTGATACCTGCTTTCGGCGCCCTGAGTGGCTTTACTGTAGTAAGCAACTGCATGCTTCGTACCGTCACCCTTCTTCTGTAATAATACTGCACCATAACAAATACTGCTGGCGTCGGTATGTACCTCAGTAGGTAGAGACTGGTCGAAGACGGACAGTATTGGTGATTTAGTCAAGCAGTCTATTATCTCTTGCCTATCCCCTTCCTGCTCTGGACCCCAGCAAAAGGCAACGTCTTTTTTCATTAAGCGTGTTATGCAAGCGGTTTTAGTCGCGTAATCCTTAACATATCGTCTGAAATACCCTGCCAAACCCAGAAACTGCCGGATTTGTTTTACGTTACGCGGTGTTGGAGCATCTACAAGTGCTTGAATTTTTCGGGGGCTCGGCCTAACTTGACCCTGACTTATTACGCGCCCAAAGTACTCAACTTCAGTGGACAGGAAAGAGCACTTTCGCAAGTTTATTGAAAAACCCGACCTAGTTAGTGTTCCCAGAACCTTTTTCAATAAGCAGATCCCTTCATTGACAGCGTTGCTCATACAGAGCACGTCATCGACGTACACTAACACATTTCCAGCTTCAATATGACCACGAAGGGTGTCGTTAATGATTCTCTGATTCTATTGGAGAATTCGTCAAACCGTAAGGCATTCGAAGATACTCATAATGTCCTTCCGGTATGACGAACGCAGTCTTGCGAATTGAATCATCTTCAAGAGCTATCTGATGGAACCCTGTAGCCATATCAAGGCTGCTGAAATATTTAAAATTGCCCAGTCTGTCTATGTGGTCGTCAATCAGTGGCAGTGGGTACCGGTCTCTAATAGTTAGTCAATTGAGGGCCCCATAGTCGACGCACATTCTGTCGCTACCGTCCTTTTTTACTAATATTATGGGGCTGGCATACTCAGAGGTGGAGTCGCGGATGATACCCTTGTCTTTCAAATCGCGAACAATTTCTCGGACTATAAGTTTTTCCGAGTGTGACAGCTTGTAAGGTCGGTAAGCGACTGGTGTATCGTCCGTAAGCTTTATAGACATCTTACCGGTTGTGACAGTAGTCGAAGCAGTGCCAGATATGAGGTATTTCGAGAATAGTTTTATTAAGTTCTTGAGACCTTCAAATTCGGCACCCTGAAGGGCTGTGTTAATCTGTAAGTCATCATTGATAACTGCGTGAACGGCTCTCCCGACAGCACGAGTTAAGCACTTTTTTTTGTGGATGGGAAATCATCAAATGACTTCTCCCGCTCTGGGCGGAGCGGGAGGGCGTGTCAGACTTTTACTGACTAAAACCCACCCGTGTTCCTTCTGTTGCCTGTGCCGGGGCCACGGTAACTCTTTCGAACATCCCGCAACCCTAGCTGGCATCGGCCCTAGCGGACCCCGTCAATAGTGCTGACATCTCTTTGAGGCGCGCGTGGAACACGACGCGCCGTCGACTCGGGCTTGGTCCTTACCGGACAGCGAGCTACCCATTGCTCGCCACTATGTCCCAGTTTTTTACAGAAATTACAGGTTAATTTATTGGCACTATTCGTAGTAGTAGTGGACGCCTGATCAGCTTTGAGCTTCTTGGGGCAATACTGAGATTTATGTCCCGGTTGTCCGCAGGCAAAACATTTTAAGTTTGATGAACGATTAATATTCGGTGGCTTGGAAGGACGATTCCGGTTTTCTAGTTTAGTGCGGGTAGGTTTGGCGTAAATAGATAAAAATGAAACTAGATCGTGTAACTAGATTAGCGTTAGCAGCCGCAGCCCTAACCTGGGCGTCTGTTATACCGCGATTGACTATCAAAGTTCTCAGTTCGTCGCTTAATCCCTGAACTATTTTGAGGCGTAGTAACGTCCTTCTCGCATACTCTGCATAGTGTTATACTTATCAGAAGACGTGTGCATCGTATCATAAAGAAAATTTGCATAATCAAGTTTTCGTGGGCACAAGGGCTTAAACTCTTTAACGAAATTAGTCCACGTTCGGTCGCTGGTCACCCACTCATTTAGCCAGGTGCGTGCGTCACCTTTCAGACATATCGATACGCGCGACAGACACTCCGAGTCTCCCCAGTTATTAGAAATCCTAGCTCGTTCAACTTCCTCACACCACACATCTATATCATTGATAGTAGAATGGGAGTTAGATAAGAAATATTTTTGCGTTTTGTCCAAATTTATAGACCTAATTGCTTCAGCTAATATCCGCGCTGAATCCGTCACATATTGTTCGTTGCGGGGGTGTATATCGATGCTCGGTCCGTCAGTCGCAATGCTCTCAGCCATAGGTATATTTGACGCAGCCGTAGAACTAGGTAACAAGGTTTCAGATATCGGGTTCCTAGCCTGAAGGGCCTGACTGTTCTGTAATTCACTAATCAGGGGAGTGTGGGACCTCATGTACGTGCCATTCTGAACTAGCTGACTATGGCAATCAGTCGCGTTACGTGGGGTAGAACGTTCCGTTTCTAACGTATTTAAACGAGATAGAATCGATTTCAATCACGAATCGAATCACGTTTGTTGCATTACCACGTTTTGATCACCAAAATTCGATCGCGAGCGCGCCCTATTGTTCGATCGAGATCTACAGGAGTGGTTGGAGCGAGAACGGTTTCGCGAACGAGATCTATCCCGAGATCTATGGTACCTATCGTGTCGACGTGAATTGTCACGAGGTTCATGGTGCCTCTCGGCCATATTTAATCACAAAACAAGCACCAAGATTTTGGAATAAAACAGTCGTTTGGTGTCTTATTTCTATAATCAACACTACGAAATCAAAAGCGAGATTTAGTGGGCGTTTTGAAGGCAAACAATCCCACTTCTGAATTAAGGTTTCAGAAGCAAAATGTATTTAAAAAAAAAAACAAACAATCTTAAACACATTCAGTTATTTTAATAACAAAAGAAAAAGTACCCTACAAAACAGATTTACTTGTACCTAAGACAATTAATTACAAAAATAAGACCAATCACACAATAAAAATAACATGTACTTACAGAGCTTAGTTACACCCTTACCGACTTAAATCAAATTAACGGACACCAACAAATCACGTCGACAACTACCGTACCCTAAGAAGACCAGCGAGCAAATGGCCGATACAGCCGCGCTCGCTGCCTTTTATAGACAATATTTTACAACGGAAATCTAATCCCTAAATATATAATATTAAATAGATACTTTTATGTGAGTAATTGTGAACCAGTGTTGTAAATATGTAAGTTTTGGTTAAGTAAGTATAGTAAATTATTATTAGTTAAATAAATAGGTAAGGAGTAGCGGACAAATAAAACACTTTTATACGGATTTATTGAAAATCGGAGCGGTTTTATTGAAAATCCATTGGTGATTAGTTTGGATTTGGTTTGATTTTATACATTTCCCGATGTGCTAAAAATAGAAATCTATTGAATCTACCACCATTTCACAAATTGGGAGGCCTCTCCAAGAAAGAAATGGCGAAAGAAAACTTAGAAAGGGTTGTTGACCTCAGTCTTTTATATTTATCTATTTACAAAAACAACTAACTACATTAGAATTGGATCCTGCACTGTGTTTTAGGGTGGGGCTTTAAGGGGATTACCTCGCTCAAATCCCAAAAACACTAAGGTTAACAGAGTCATGGCCAATGACGCCCCAGGCGCGTCATAAGCAAATATCACGGGAGGCCATTGACGCACCTGGCGCATCACATCGAACTTACTTAAAAACGGATTTAAAAAAATTGAGATAAAGACGCAAGATAACTGCGAAATACGCATAAAACATCACAGGGGGCCAATGACGCTCTAGGTGCGTCATCCTAGATGTAGGCCCATGACGCGCCTGGCGCGTCATCGTCCAATGTTCGGGGCCTGGCTTAAGTATGCATGAAAATGATGGTGGCAATGAGTCGGTTAAAGAAGATTGTAGATGAATCCTTTGGTGCATTTTCCATATAAAAAATATATGGTATACCTTTTTTTTTTGGATGGGAAATCATCAAATGACTTCTCCCGCTCTGGGCGTAGCGGGAGGGCGTCTCAGACTTTTACTGACTAAAACCCACCCGTGTTCCTTCAGTTGCCTGTGCCGGGGCCACGGTAACTCTTTCCAACATCCCGCAAATATATGGTATACTTAAGGTCATTACAAATACTTTGTATTGTTTAAAATTTTAATAAACTTTCCCAAATGTTGGGAAAAAATCTAAGGTCTAACCTAAGCTAACCAATTCCGTTACTGAGAACCGATAAGCACTTACCTGGTCATCATCAGACCTTCAGAATGTATCATGTAGTAGCACCCATGCTCAATTAGACAAATGAGTTGAAAGCTAGGTCATCCTAACTGTTTCCATTACTGAGAACCAATAAGCACTTACCCGGTCATCATCAGACTTTCAGAATGTATCATGTAATAGAATGAAAGCTATGTCAGCAGGCATAGTGCATCGTGTAGTTCAAAATAAATATAAATTATGATGTAGGTAGGTACTCGTACAAGACTACAAAAACTAGAGGAACGATCTCTCAGAGAGCGAATGAAATAGGCAAAAACGATGACAACCCTGCGACACATCTATGTTCTTGCTTAAATCTTCATTTCATATTATTATAGTATGGTCGTTGGTCGGTAGGTGGTGCTAAATTAACAAATACTAGTACAGAGGTCAAATCTCTAAAAGCATCGAGCAAGGTAATAAATAACTAACTTGTGAATTTATCACTTTTAACACGGGGCCGTGCCAGACAAACGTTTTCAGCACGGCCCCCGTGTACCTTGAAACATATATAGCGTAATAAAAAGTTTCTTAAACTCAAGCGGTCTTATTACAAAAAAATGCTTAAGTACTGGTTTAAACCAAGACTAAAAGGTCTAGGATTGTTACGGTATTAAAGATAGTACCAGGTTCAAAATGTGTTCTGATTACAAAACGACGACTATCCGAGGATCAGTTAGTACCAAAGAAGGTCCATGGTTTAAATAATATCCACAGATAAGAAACAAAAATAGCATTCTTTCATTCGTTCATACAGGTGTGATACAGGCTTTATTTGAAGCAACGTTCTGTTTCTCTAAATATTTATATTTTATTAACATTTAAAATGCTTAAATAATTATTTATCAATACAAAACTGTGTCATAAATTGTTCTTTGTTTATGTTACAATATATTGAACAAGCTCAACTTGTACTTTTTAAGCACTTTTTTATAATTAAGTTGTCATATTTTTTAACACCTCTAGCGTGAAGTGGAGTGAATTATATTCGGCGGCGGCGCGCGTAATTTGAGACTCGAATGTTTATATTGCGTCCTATACTAATAAATAAATGCACTTCTTATTTTTATTCATTGTTACCGTATGCTGGATTTGTTGTGTGTTGTTCTATTACTGTTACGTGGTTTATTCGTGAGTTGTGTGTCTGGTTAACGTGAGCTACAATAAAAATGCAACAACAAAAGAAAAAAAGGGGTGAAAACTGGAGTGTTGAAGAAAAAGTTAGTAAAACATGGATTTTTAACTATCGTTAGGTAAGCAATGCTCTATATCATCTTGTTTCGTCTACCTAACGCGAATGTTCTTATTGTTATAGGAAATTTTACGTCACCTTATTGCTCAATCAGCACATATTATAGAAGATAAGTCCACGAAAACGTCAGTAAACATGCAGAAAACAAAAGAGTGGAAGAATATACTGACAAAGTAAGTACTTATTGCTTTTGTGGGTATACTATAGGTACACCTCTGCTCAACCCTTCGGGGAAACAAGGCTTGATGGTATGTTGTGTTATTGCTTTTGTTATGTGTACATGAGTAGGTACGGTATTGTTTATGTGATATTAATTACCATATTTATTCATTTTAGATTTAATGAGATAACGGGTAAATATCGATCAGATGGAGAATTAAAGTTGGCTTGGAAAAGAATGAAGTTGTCCGCTAAATCCAACTTATCTACCCATAGGAGGGAACAATCAATGACAGGTGGTGGCGAAAAACCACCATCACCTTCTCCTGAGGACTTAGAAATAATGGCGATTGCTCCTCACGACTTTGTCATTGAAGTAAATGACTACGATAGTGATGCATTGGTAAATAAAATTTCTTATAAGTCTTAATTATAACATTTAATTACAATTGATTGATTTTAGATATTTTACATTGCTTTTAGAGCATGCAATTTACAATTTAAAATGAAGTCTTAAGGTTAAAAATGATAGGTAATAATTCTGTTACAATTAAATACATAGTTGTACAAAATTCAAATGTCATATATTCAGACTACTAGCATAACACATACATTACTTCTACACTAATTTTTATAATTTTCCATTATTTATAATAAATAAGTACCTGTGTATTTTATCTTGATCATAATAATTTTCATTCAAAGTCTAAAATACCTAATTCAATTATAGACAAAATAGCAGCAGTCAGTGTGAAAACATGTCAAGTAAATTTATTTCTTTTAGAATCCAGTTCCCATGCTCGCAACTGTAAAAGAAACAATCACTGACCTTAACCCTGGTCCTAGTTTTGAAGAAACTGAACATGAAGCAATACACGAGGAAAATCCAGAACACCATGTTGTGGAAGTGCAAGGTAAATAATAGTTATTGTAAGTCCTGCTAATATTACTACACTAATTTGGATGTAATTAGGAATTTATCCCCGCAGTACCTATATTCCTGTGGTATAATTTAAACGTTGCTTTAACACTAAAACTAGTATAATATAATTACAGTCCAATATGTGCACAAGTTTTTGTTTCTTTTCTATATGTAATTTGCTAAAACCATTAGATTGTTAGGTACTTATTTATTTTTTTCATTTTAGCAATATACAAGCCAACTACAGATACAGAAAGCACCAGAATGATGATGTTATCGAAGAATAACACTGTTAACACAAGCACAACAAAAAAAAGGAAAAAAAGCCTGCAAAATAGGTATGTAGAAATAATTACCTACTAAGTATAAATAATTTTTAAAATATTTGCTTCAAGCGTACAAGTTGAAATACCTTAAACATTTTATGCAACAATGTTAGATATAATATAAGTTACAATCACTGACATAATTCGGCGGGGAAACCTATGCCTTGGTAGGTCAACTGGAAGAGAATTTGCCTGGATACAAGATATTGTGGGTTCAGTTCCCAACATGGGCACCAAGATATTTTCAGTGTCTTTTCATTTTTAACATATCATAACATCACGCCTTGTTTCTCAGAAGGGTTAGGCAGAGGTGTACCTATAGTACACCCACATTTCGCCAGTTATGTTTAAGTCCCATGTGTGTTATGTTTTCATTTTTAATACATACTTTTATTACTCTAATATTACTTGTACATGTTAACAGTAAAATTCCTTACATTATTCTATTTGATTTTACAGAAGTGAAGAAATGCGGCAGTCAATTACAGAAACCAATACAGAGTTTAAAAGAAAACAGCTTGAAATGATGGAAGTGGAACACAAACTGAACATTAAAATTGCACATTTAAAAATTAAAAAATTGGAAATAGAAATAGCTTTGTTGGAAAGTAAGAAACACACCAACACTGAAGAATAAAATGTAATTAGATATTTTTATTCTACATCTACACACTAGTAAGATTACAGTAAACATTCTTATACTTATTTAAGTAAATCAATAATAGTAGGTATAATTTCATCCTACTACAGTAATTCACTGCTGTGCCCCTATGCACAGTTGTAATTTACTCTAATACTGTGTTATAGTGCCTTCCCCAACAAAACAAATGTTCAGTTTTTTTAGACTATAAATATTAACATGTTTGTAAATATCCTGATATGTGAAATTATTATTTTCAGGTACTTATTTGCTGCAAATATTTAATAATAGATAATACATTTAATTAAAACAAATACTTATTAAAAAGTTATAAGAAAAAAATGTTCACTGAAAATGAGTTTCAATAAACTGCCTTCTCCTAATATTTCCCCTTACAGAATTTGGGATAAACCTTTGTACTATAGGATCCCTAGATGAAGATTGCTCTGTGTTATTTTCTTCGCCTGGAAACAGGTCTTCCCTCATGTCGATGGCAATATTGTGGAGGACAGCACATGCAACAATTGTTTTTTTTGCTGTTTCAATATCCCCAAACATGCCTCGTAATAGGCAACGAAACCGTTGCTTTAACAAACCAAAACACCTCTCCACAGTGTTCCGGGTACGGATATGGCTGCTATTATACCTCTCTTCTTGTGGTGTTGTGGGGTTAAGCAATGGTGTAAATAAATATGGAGTGCAAGGATAGCCACTGTCACCCAATAATATTCCAGAGAATGCACCGGCCTCAAACCTCTGTTTTAATCTACATTCTCGGAATATTCTGGAGTCATGTACACTGCCACGCCATCTTGTAACTATGTCCATGATTTTCATGTCAGCATCGCAAACCATCTGAAAAGTGACAGCTCATTAGACCTTTACATTCCTCTCGGTTATTTTAATATAACATTGGTTAATTGGTAATTATGAAAATCAAATAAAATATTCTCTATTGTGTCAAGCAGGGGATCAAACTAAAAATAATTTGTCAATTGAGACAGATTTGTTTAAAAAATTACCTGTACATTAATTGAAGAAAATCCTTTTCTATTAATATATAACTGACCTCCATCAGCATTTACTTTCTTTACTCTTATATGAGTACAGTCTATTGCCCCAATTACTGTAGGAAAATTTGCAATACTGCGGAATTTCCTAATGGTTTCCTGCTGTTCATCTAAAGTAGTGGGCATTTTTATAAATCTTCGGGACATCCGTGACAAAATATCAGCTACCTTTTTACAAGTTTTGCTGACAACTGGTTGAGACACACCATGTAAATCAGGTGTATCGTCTTGAATCTACGAATAAAACAATAATATTAGTATATTATTTAGGTTTTGTCTAATGTTATGTTAGCATTGACCAAGGTTACTTACTTCATGGCGAGCCCAGTTGCGTAATGCGCAAACCACTTGTATTTCAGGATTCAATGGGCATCCTCGAGGGTCGTGGGATAAATCCTCACGTAACACATCCACTATTTTTTGTCCAAAACGTTTTGTGAACCTATACTTATATCTAAAACTTTCGTCACTCAATTCAAAGGGATTGACACGATGACGTTGTCTGTACGATCGCCGAGACGTCTCCAGCATATCCAAATCTTCCAAATCCATCAAGTCAATCATATTAATATCCATTTTTAACGATTTGTAAATAAAAAGACAAAAAAATTATCAACAATATAACCTCAAATAAATTAGTACCGAAGCTAGTCCCATAGATAAACTAGGGGTCTTGGCAGACTAACTTTAGTACCATAGATAGTTCATGAACTAGTGATAAACTTCATTTTATAATAACGTTTTATTTAGTCATGGTTTAAACCTAGTAACAATCCCAGTACTAAATTTAGATCGTGTTTTGGAATAAGACCGAAGGAATGTACTCTAATAACACGTCATATGTGCCGCAACAGATGTTGTGATTTCTTAATAACAAATAATATATAGATGTGGATAGCGGGCAGTGCTGGAAAATAAATTATAAGAAAATATCTAAAAAAGACAAAACAACCTTAGCCAAAAACTACATATCTATTAAACTATAAAGAAAAATAGGATGTAGAGGGTCGAGCTTACTTAGTTGATCAAGAGGAGCGGTAACCGTAACGTTAGTCAGGTTACTTATTACCAAATCCAGTATGCGATTGTCGATATTTGTTACATAATTGAACTGAGAGAGTATTTAATGAAATAAAGTCGGTTAATGAATAACCCAAAGAGTTGCTGTAGTTCTCAGGAAGTGTGTGTTGGAAACCTTCATTCACTTGAGTCCAAATAATACCCAATTTAAAATCACCAAGAGTTATGACATCATCTACCTTCTTGATAGGAGGCGGAAGGTATACTATACATATAGCAATTTTTTTATAGTGTTATGGGCTTTAATTTCTATAGTTATCCACAAGTCTTCAGAACTGGTCTCCCAGCTCTGCATTCTTGTAGATTTAATATCCTTTGAAACAGCAAGCAACACTCCGCCTCCATCTTTTTTGGAAGTTACAGTGCACAGTCGATCTCTACGGTAAGTTATGTATTTGTTATCAACAATTTCGCTGCTAGATATACTTGAATTTAACCATGTTTCTGTGAAAGCAATTAGGTCGTAGTTATTTAACAATATATTATAGTGTATACAATTCTTTTTAGTTCTAGTACCCCTCACATTTTGATAATATATAACGGAGGACCGGGACCATTCGGATTTTTAGAAATCGTGACGTCAGCAGAGCTGACGTCACCATCTCCACCGCTAGGCTCACTCATTGCAAAAATGAATATACCCAACTTATCTACTCACGTTTTTATTCTTATTATTAGCTAAACACAATTAGAACAGCCTTAAAATCTAAATTAATAATAGCAATCGTACTCACAAGATATTCTAGTAAAATGCACCAGTTGTCTTCACAAAATTCTCCTTCCAAATGTGGCCTCGCAGCGGCTCGCCATTTCAATACCAAAAATGGCGGCGTCGTTGCGAAGTCATTACACATCTTTTTTTCACAAATTGCAGATAAGAGATTGAAGTAACAAACTATGATTTGTTAATTAGTTTTACTATTTTTAGCACTTGATTTTAACATTGAATTAATTCTCTATTGTTTAAAACATTTACCTAAACATTAAATGCGCGCCATGTTTTTCGCTTGACCGACAGTAGTTCAATCAACTGTTTGCTAAACCAAATTAACCACAAAATAATTGTTAAACTAACGCATGTCGCTTATAAATCAAGAAATGAATTTAGCAATGGATAATTTGTTTTTAAACCTAAGTTTAAATAAATCTTTAGTTATGGTTTGCTGTTATAGTAACCGCAAATCATAACACGACTTTTTTTATTGAAAAGTAGCAAACTGACTACAATAATCCAATCTACTAATTTAAACCTATCCAGTCATATTTTAACTGTAAATTTAAACCTATAATATTTTGAAAGTTTACGTCAGCCTTGCGTCGACATATATGTTAAGCATTATTAATTTTAAACACCAAAAAATATCTCAAACTATAAAGTAAAGAAGACTTTTACTAATTTGTCATTCATTTCAATGTATCCATGTTACGAATAAAAATGGAGTCATGATTAACGTCCTTTCGAACAAAAATTCTACCATTACGGATCCAGACAAATTTGTATGAAGTTTCTTTGGCAAATTTCCTCGTTGCTGCATGAAGCTGTTTATTAGCTGGGCTGAGATATTCAGATACGAACACGGGGGCGCGATTACCGGCGATGCCCAAGTGATGGGAACTCAGTTTATCTTCAGGATGTTTTTTATTGTAGCTGGTAACTGCAGCCAAAATTGTGTCACGCTGTCTGGGAGACTGCAATTTTGCTATGACAGAACGTGGCCGGTCGTTGTCTTTGTTTAGCTTCGCGATTCGAGTGATCTGGAGAATATCTGTGTCGTTCAAAGGACTTCCGATGGTTGTAGATAAATTAATTAGTGTATTTGCCAAGTTCTCGTTTTTGTTCTCAGGTATACCGTTAATTTCGATATTACTTTCACGCAAATGCTGCTCAATCACTCCCAACCGTGTTGTCAACTCATTGACATTTGATTTCAAGCGCTTATTGTCGGCTTGCAGACTTGTAATGGTGGAATCCCCTTCCTCAATATGTTTCTTAAAGTCCTCGAACTTCTCGTTGAAGAACTGGAGTGAGTCATGAAAGCTTTTCAAACGCTCATTAATGCTTGTTCAACCATGAACAAGCAACAGCATCGCAGCATCAGCGTTAAGAGTGACATAAATTCATTCTACGCGCCAGCAACACCGGCGCGCCGTCAGCGCTGAGAAGTGACCTACTGAAATCTTCGCTTCATCGGCTCGATACACATACAACACACATGCTATCAATGCTATCAATGTGTATTTACCACATAATTTGTGTATAATTAAGTTAATTATCGTAATAAACTAGTCATCAAGCTAGAGTCGAGTCTGATTCATCTCCTATAACTCCTCTCACTGTGGCCAAGACACCTTTAGCCATCATTGGTCCTATGAGTCTGTGGGATCGGCAGTGAGAAAACCATTTCCTGTGTACATTGCACGACGTACACAAACCCCTATTCCTACCCAACCTCCGTCTGTTACCGTAGGTCTCCTTGTAACAGACTTCCCGCACGTAAACCAACGTAACCTACGTTTGGTATGGTTTGTATGGTAGGCTAGGGCTGTAGGGTAACTATAATAGGGTGCTAGGTAATTTCTATAGGGCTAGGTTTGTAGTCAGTAGGGTCTTAGGTAGATAGTAGGTACTATTGAAGACAAAAGTGCATGGAGAGCCAAAGGTCGAATTTTGACTGAGGTTTTGCATTACGTTTCATGACTTTCATGAGACGACCAGATGGCGCTGTTCAAACATGAAAATAACACCGCAAAGCTTAAAAACCTTATTATGCAGAGGCACATAATAAGGTTTTTAATACCTAAAATAATTACTAAGAAATAATAATATATTTATATTCAAATAAACATAAATTATTTTATTTTCTTATTTCCGAGTACTTAATACAGCGCCATCTAAACCAAACCAAATGAACCAATTGGTATATTAGTTAATTCAACTACAGATGGCGTAGATCATAAATAATACAAATCCCTACATTCACAAACTAGCTCTCATTTTCGCATTCTACAATAAGTAGATCGGTAGCTCAGGTGGATAAGCATGACAAAATAACAAAGCTCGTTTCACAGGGCACCGGTTCGAAACCCAGTTCTCAGTCGACTTTTTTAAAATTTTATTATTATATAATATAATTTATATTCTATTTTTTATATTTTTAAACGTTTTTTATTTTATTTTTTGTTATAAATAATATAAGGTATAAGATGTATAAATGAATAAAGGCATAATATACAAGTATAAATATACTACTCTACTATATATAACATTATATCCATACTTCCATACTTAATATTATAAATTCGAAAGTAACTCTGTCTGTCTGTCTGTATGTTACCTTTTCACGCCTAAACTACTGAACGGATTTCGATGAAATTTGGCAAGTAGATAGATGGCATCCTGAGGAAGGACATAGGCTACTTTTTGTCTCAAAAATAACCCTAGAGGGGGTGATATAGGGGATGAAAGATTGTATGGGAAACCCTGCATTTTTTAAGTTAGGGATATGAAAATTCAAATTTATACTTTTGGTAAGAAATAAAGAATTATGTGGTTCAGCGTTTTTGAAAAATCATCCCCTAAGGGGTAAAATAGGGGTTGATTTTAATAATCACAAATAATATTAAAAATTTTGTGTACCTCTTTTTAAAATGTTTAAGGGATTGAAAATGTAGTTATAGTTCGTATCTTGACTTCTTGAGGTAACATTTTAGTCTTTATTTTTAACCGACTTTAAAAAAGGAGGAGGTTCTCAATTCGATTGTATGTATTTTTTTTAACCGATTTGGAAAATTCTTTTTTTATATTGAAAGGACATACTTCCAGATTTGTCCCATTATTATCAAAATCCAGTTCTGATGATAGAATCCGTGAGGAACTGCAAATATTATAGGCATTTAAATAATATTAATTACGTATTTTCATCAACAAGTCAAGCATTTGCATTCAAAAATATCATTTGGTGAAGCGGAACTGATGCAGAAGACCACATATGTCCACGGGAACTCCTCAATGATAGTTATTTCATGGGTGGCGATATCTGGATTAAGATAGTTAAGCGACTAAGACGAAGTATATTTAAATAAATGGTTCTGATGAAAATGGTAGCATTGAACTGATCTGATGATGAAGCCGGAACGTAGGCACCGGAACTCCGTAATAAAATAATGTATCCTAGCCGTGTTTGGGCTTATTGGAATTTTCATGAGATGTACTCTGGCTATAAATTATTTTAATGGTAATATGCTTCAAATTGCGCTACTTTTTTTTTTTTTTTTTTGTGGATGGGAAATCATCAAATGACTTCTCCCGCTCTGGGCGGAGCGGGAGGGCGTGTCAGACTTTTACTGACTAAAACCCACCCGTGTTCCTTCTGTTGCCTGTGCCGGGGCCACGGTAACTCTTTCGAACATCCCGCAACCCTAGCTGGCATCGGCCCTAGCGGACCCCGTCAATAGTGCTGACATCTCTTTGAGGCGCGCGTGGAACACGACGCGCCGTCGACTCGGGCTTGGTCCTTACCGGACGGCGAGCTACCCATTGCTCGCCGTCCGCAAGCCCGCGCCTAAAATTGCGCTACTTGAGTCGTATGTTATGTGTGGCCTTGATTGTCAGAAGACAGATTTGGTCAACGATCTGTCGTCGTGTGGTTGACTTAATAATTTGTTGGTGACGGCGTCCAAACCTGATGAAACTACGCCTTCCAAACTTCTGACACGACTTAGCGCGACGTATATTTGCCTTTTGCAAAGTTTTTATTTGAAAGGGTATAGTCCTGAGGTGGTTGCATATAAATTTGGTCAAATTCTGTTGAGTGGTTTTTGAGTTAGCTTCAATAATACGTTTTTTCATGTTCGTTTCGTGTGTTTTTCGTGTTTTCCATTTAGTGTATATTGAAGATGTGATAATAACTTCCTGTCATTGTTATTTACTTAGAAAGTAGTGGTATATGAATTTGGGTGGGGTAGGTTCCACAACTAAAAAGTGGAAAATAAAAACTTATTTATAAAAAAAAACCACCGACTTCCAAAACTAAAGTTATTTTTCGCTTTGTAGTCTTTTTTTTTTGGAAGTCGGTTGTTTTTTTATTTTTTTATAAACAAGTTTTTGTTAAAATCGTTTCACTCGGTCAAAAGTTATTTCATATTTGTTATTGAACGGCATAATAGTTTTGCAAATTCTTTTTGCAAAGTCCTCCCGCCGCGTCTGTCGTTTATTTTCAGGCATCGACGGCCCATAGCATGTTATTATTACCAAAAAAAACTTACAAACTATGTTAGTAGTAGCACACAAAAAAAAAACAGTATCCAATTAGAGGAAGATTTATCAAGCCACATGTCTGACATGTAGCTTGATAAACCTATCCATTGTAGGCCCTTCTAACCTATCTGAAAAAACCTTCAATACGCTGTTGCTGCTCCCCCTCACCTTGCGCATCATTGATGCCACTTTCTTGCGCATGATCGCGAAATAATCGTCCATGTGTGCGTCAGCGAACATCCCTGACGCACTACAGTAACGCGGAAGCCTCAACAGCGCCCTGAAGGCATTGTTATATTGAATGTGCAGTGTGTTGTCAGCTTTTTGGGCATAATTAGCCCACAGACAGCTGGTGTAAAATATTTGACAAAACGCCTTCAAAAGCGTTATTTTAACCGGTACCGAACAACCAGGTAACCTGCGAGCAAGCATGTTTCCCTTCACAGCCATCGCCCTGCGCTCTTTTTCCATATCCGCGTCATCTTTAAGATCCTCCGTAACAATATGGCCCAAATATTTAAATTGTGTTACCCTCTGCAAAGGTGAACCGTTTAGTTCTACGGGAGGGACATTTGAGGGTCTTTTATTTCTTCCTCTAAATACCAACAGCTCACTCTTTGTAGGGCTATATTTTAGCTCATGCTGCTCGGCGTATCTTTCACAAATGGTGAGCAATTTCCTAATTCCACCGATTGTGGGGCTCATCAGCACCATATCGTCTGCGTATCTTAGGTTATTTACACTAATTCCGTCTATATGGCATCCTACATGAGTGTTGCTGAGCTCAACAAGCAGGTTGTTAACATAGATATTAAATAACTTCGGGGAAGTAAGACCTCCCTGCCTGACACCACATTTGAGTTTGTAAGGGTCTGACAAGGCATTGGACCATTTCACAAAGTTCCTCTACCTGTCATACCAGATAGATAATATTGACACTAAAGATGCAGGAACTCCCGCCTTCCGAAGCTTTTCCCATAAGATCTTATAAGAAACCAGGTCGAAAGCTTTGGGAAGGTCCAGGAAACAAGCATACACTGGTGTTTTCCTGTCCGTATAATATTTGACAGGGGCTTGTGGCTAAGAAATAACAGCCGCACGGGTCGATCGGTCAGGTTAAGCTACGCTTGCCGCGGTTGGTCCGTGGATGGGTGACCATCTTTACATATCAAGACCCCTTCGTGCCTCGGAAAGCACGTTAAGCCGTTGGTCCCGGCTGTCATTCGTGTATCTTTGACAGTCGTTACGGGTCGTCAGAAGCCCGAAAGTCTGACAACCAGTCTTACCAAGGGGTATCGTATTACCCAGTAACTGGGTTGTGGAGGTCAGATAGGCAGTCGCTCCATGTAAAATACTGGTATTCAGCTGCATCCGGTTAGACTGGAAGCCGACCCCAACATAGTTGGGAAAAGGCTAGGCAGATGATGATGATAATATTTGACAGTGTGCTTCAACGCAAGTATTGCACTCTCAGCACGAAAACCAAACTGTGTGTCATGTAGTTTTGTATATCTACCGAGTTACGTGTCAAGCACACTATCAAACACTTTGGCTATCACAGTTGCCAGTGAGATTGGCCTATAATTCCCTTTGTCTGCTATGTCTCCTGTCTGATTCTTTACTATAGGTACAACTAATGTATCTAGCATCTCCTGTGGTAGGTAAGAATGCCCCACACATAAATTTAATAACATCGTCAATACTCTTGGCAAGTGCAGACCAGCATTTTGAAGGTGATCAATACTGAGCCCATCATGACCAGGAGATTTTCCCCGCTTCATACCTTTAATCACGGCTTTTATTTCTGAACACGTAAACCGCAGGGGTATCCCTGATCAATAGGTCTCAGCATCGTTCACCTTCCCCACAGACTCCAGAGGTGAGCTCACTATGAACTGTTCCTTAAATATATTCGCTATTTCAGTGTTGTCACTCTCACCCTCCACGCTAACTGGTAAGCTTGGAGAGATATTAAGCTTTTTAGTGCCTTTCCAGAAAGAAGAAAAACATTTCTTTGTATGGAGCGAGGCCAATATATCCATTTCTATATTTTCTTGATTCTTAATTACCCATTTCAATGTTGATTTAAACACCTTACGACTTAAAATCATATCCTCATATATAGGCCCACTACTGGTAATTAAGGTTTATGTAAACTGACTGAAATATGATGATTGTTGAAGATGTCCAAAAAAATCATGCCGACTGGGAGCTTTCTGGCGTCCGCCGTGAAAACCAATAGAGTATAACGGAAAATAGGGTACTTTTAATCCTAAATCTAAATAATTAACTAGCCTGCTGTTTACAATTTTCTCAAGAATTTTAGAGATGACAATGGGACCACCTGGAAAGTATACCCTTTCAAACAAAAATAGAATTTTCCAAATCAGTCCAGCCGTCTTCGAGTAATCGAGGAACCATAAAAAAAAAGATTCCGAAGAACTGAGAACCTCCTCCTTTCTTGAAGTCGGTTAAAAATAATTTATAGCCAGAGTGCATCTCATGACATTTCCAATAAGCCCCAACACGGCTAGGATACATTGTTTTATTACTGATCTGAGTTCTATGGTACCATTGTCATCAGAAGCATTTATTTAAATTTGCTTCGTCATAGTCGTTTAACTATCTTAATCGAGATATCTTATCGCCACCCATAAAATATTTATCATTGATGTGTTCCTGTGGCCTTCTATGGTCTTCTTCGTCAGTTCCACTTCACCAAATCATACTTTCTGAATGCAAATGCTTGATTTGTTGACGAAAATACCAAAATCACTATGTGTTTGCCAATAATATTTGAGGAGTTCCCTCAATTCCTCATGGATCCTATCATCAGAACTGGATTTGGATAAAAATGGAACCAATCTGGAAGTCCAATCCTTTCAAATAAAAAAATAATTTTTCAAATCAGTTTATAAATGACGGAGTAACGGTAACAAACATTAAAAAAAACATACAACCGAATTGATAACCTCCTCCTTTTTTTGAAGTTGATTAAAAATAGTAACGAAGTCAGAACTGGGCATTGCATATATTTGAAAAGAAGTGATTGACTGAGTCTGTTACGCACACTATAGTTTTTAGAATTTTTGTCCGTTTGTTGTTTGTCGGGATGTATGTTCCGGATTGGCGCAAAAACGGTTTATTGAATTTAGAGGAAATTTGGCATACATATGTTTTAGAACCTGGATTAACACGTAGGGTAGGTACTAAATTGATATATTCCGACATACACGCGGGCGAAGCCGCGGGCAAAAGCTAGTAAATATATATATATTGTTAGGACTGAAGTGAAATCACAATTAAAAAAAAAACTATTATTTATTAACTTAAAAACTAATCACATGAATTTCACAAAACTAATTAGGTATAAATTTAGCAAAATTACAACCAGAGGAACAAAATCATCACTGATCAAATCAAAAAAATCAACAAGAGTATAATGAGATTCAGAGATGCCAGATTTAGCAGATTACACCGAACGGCCGACGGGCAGCGCTTCCGCACGCAACGTAGTCCAAACGAAACCTGCCGCTTGCGGTAGTTTTATAGTGACCGCGCCCTCCTCGTTCTTGAGCCGGGTAGAAGTATCCAACAATATATAAATTACTTTCGTAATTGGTGGTAAGTATTAGTATTATTAGTAAGAAACATTTATAGTAAGAAGATTTAGATTTATTTTTCTTATAGATTAAGATTTACTAAGTTTAATTCTCGTAAAGGATAAGAAATGAAACTATTTTAGTGATATTATAGTTTAAGACATTTAATTCTCAAAGAAGAATACAATTTATTTCTTTCTTTCTTTCTTATACAGTGTATAACCTAACCTAACTGTTTTACACCCAATTGACAATTATTTAATTCACTTGTTATGAGAAATACAAGTAAAATTTATAACTGAATAACTCTATTACAAAATGGAAGACATTAACAAAGTAAAACTGTATAATAGATGTTATAAGTATTCTAAATCAAAACTATGTTCTGCTATTCTTATAGTATTTAGTTTTATTTACATAATGTTATAATACCTTTCACTATATATGCAACCTTAGTTCTGTAAATATTTTATCTACTCACAAATTATAAAAATATTATTACGTTTTGCATAATTACGGTTAGTGGTATTGACTATAATGATTGATTTGTGCATTATGTTATGACTAAGGTTCATAGCTTAAGCATTCGTTCCAGAACGAGGAAGAAATTGAAGCTAAACCTCAAATCAATAACAATTGTAAGACCAGGTTATAGCTGTCATTTTGGGACCAAGTTGTTTATAATAATAAATAAATATTTTATTGTATTAGAAAGGAATCTATATTTATATTGTTTTTATTTTAATTTCTTATATTATATAAGAAATCAAAATCATTAGTGTAATAACATTTTGTTGTTATAAAGTAGTGAATAAATTTATCCCACTTAGGGCTGATTTTTCAATCGTCAGATAATTTTATCTGTGGGATAAATTTGACGTTTTGACAGCTTTTGTATAGAAAATATGTCAAACCGCCATATTTATTCCTCAGATAAAAGTTATCTGACGATTGAAAAATCAGCCCTTACACTAACTTTGATCACTGTAATTTATCAAATAAATTATAATAATAATTGTTAACGCCAATTTCATATTCATAAAGAGATGCATGATCTATATTGATTTTTAGTTGCCAATAAACCTCGCAAAGAACAGACGCATTTCATTTAAAAATCCATTGACACAGTGTTAACCAAAAAGCAACCTTATCACCCAGAACATAATGGTCAAATACGAGCCGGATCGAGCCTCATTAAGATTGACGGAGCGCCCGACGTGAGAACAATAGAACCGCATTCCAATCTGCGATAAGGGACCACCTGGTGTTGTTTTGCACGAATTTCTTAGAACTAGTCAATTAGTGTGTGTAAAAAGTGTATTGGTGTAATATGCGAACATTAATAACTTAGAAAATAGACTATTCTCGATAAGACATTGAATTACAGTTTGAAGATTCGTGTGATTTACGTATAAACAATGACTTCTGAAGCTGATAAAGCGTTAGAGGAAAGTGACCAAATATGGGATAGTATCCCTAATATGGAATACCCCCATTTCTCTCAAATGCAAACTCACACACGCAATAAACAGTGATTTTCTGTCTCTTTCTACTCCCGTTTACGCGTACAAGTTGTAGCATGTCAGTCGAGCGAGCGCCTTCGTCGTTGTGACAGTGTTTTGTTTTGTCGCTACCGCATAACTTTCTAAGGTATGTAAAAAATACGTATTTTTCGTACAGAAAGTTCACACAGTATTGATTTTATAGCTTTTAGAGATCGTTTAGATGTTCTTTTGTATGTTTTAGCGGTATTAGATGGTATTACTTTCTTAAATATAAAAATGTGAATGTCAGTTTGAAATCGTTGGAAAATCCAAATATGGACGGATCACAGTATCCAATTATGGACTATTCCATAATTGCTGACTTGATGAATTTGTTAATTATATTTTTTTTCATGTTTTACCAGAATGGCCGGTGTCAAATCGAAAACAAAGCGTAAAGAATTGAATTCAGAGCATATGGCGGAAGCTATAAAATTAGTAAGAGAGAAAAAATGGGTTATTTGAGAGCTGCAAAACACTTTGATGTGCCAAGATCTACCTTGTTTCGATTATGTCAGAAAAACGAATTTTCTCCAGAAGAAGCCGCAGATACTACACTCGGAAGGAAGGGACAACCCTTGAAAATCTTTTGGAAGACTACATTTTGACGATGGAGAGCAAAGTTCATGGCTTGACGAGAAATGATGTTCGAAGAATGGCGTACATGTTAGCAAATCGTAATCAGTTGAAAAACCCATTTGGTGAGACTGGCATAGCTGGAAAAAATGGCTTAAATTATTTCTTAAACGCCATAAGGACAAGCTATCAGTGAGAAGACCAACTGGCACGTCTTTTGCTAGAGCCTTTGGATTCAGCAAAGAAAAAGTAGACTCATTCTTTGATCTCCTCGAAGACGTCTATGCTCAAGGAAACTATGGTCCAAGTCGCATATATAACGTTTTGTAAATAATTTGTGTTCCTTTCTATATTATACCAAAGTTTCCAAAGAGTCTCTTGTAAGTTAAGGTTAATTTTTAATAGTGTTTATAGTATTCCATATTTGGGGTACCTATTCCATATATAGGTACCTTCATCGTTATTTAGTTTCTGAAAATTTTTCTTACCTCAAACTAATCAATATAACCTAAACTTGTTACAAACTTAAGTGCAAATATATGATTGTTAATAATTACCACAAAAAGTTTTTTATTTATAACATTTGTCCAAATTATGCCTAAAAATCAAAATGGTATTCCATATTTGGTCACTCTCCTCTATCTGTGCTTGAAGATTTAGCGTCAACACTCAAAAAGACTCAAATAAACCTTAAAAAGTGCCCAAAAGAACGGTTATCGAAGCCTGGATATTTACGAACACGTATCCAAACTATTGAAGAATACTGGGTATCTTTTAAGAAAGCACACCATGATTTATTAAAAAGTACAACCCGGGAACAACGTGGAATTTTACCGTATTACGTGAATGAAGAATTCCTTCTCCATGAAGACTTGTATCTATGCATGTTAGGAGATCTTAGAGAAATGTTGGACGCATGCACTTCGAAGACTACTGATCATGACCAACCTTCATGCAGCAATACGTCGTGTGATGGAAAAATGCGCCCTAAAGTGATGCTACCTAACATACAACTTCCTCCGTTTTCCGGCAACTACGAAGAATGGCCTACATTTAAAGACTTGTATGTGTAATTAATTCATAAATGCCCGACGTTAAGTGAAGTCGAGAAATTACACTATTTGAAGACCAGTATCACGGGCGAAGCGGCATCGTTGCTGAAACACATTCAGGTTACGGGTGCTAATTATGTTCAAGCTTGGGGAATACTTAATTACCGATACGATAACAGGCGCATCATAGTAAATGCATTAATGAAACGATTATTCAATCAGAAAAAATGTACCAGTCAAACGGCGGCACAGCTAAAGGCCCTCCTGGATTGTACAACCGAAGTTATTAACAGTCTAGAAAACGTGAGTGTGCCTACTGATTCCTGGGATCCAGTAATTATATTTCTGGTTGTGCAGAAGTTGGACCCGGAGTCACACAAAGAATGGGAACAAACTGCCTACTCGGTGAACTCCCAAGAACTGCCTACATGGAAAGAACTGCGCGAGTTTTTAGAAGCAAAATTCCGGACACTTGAAATGATTTCCCCGACAACCACTAGTAAACCTATCAAAGAGCGTGTTCTACATGTTACAGCAACAGATAACGATAAACAACAAAAACCATGTGCTTTATGTAAAGACACTCACACACTATGTCATTGCAGCACATTCAACAAAATGTCAATAAATGAAAGAAGCGAACACGTCAAAGCAAACAAATTATGTTTCAACTGCCTTGGGGCGGGACATGCGGTGTTCAAGTGCCGTGTGCCAATGTCTTGCCGCACCTGTAGGAGACGACATCACACACTTTTACATCAACCCAAGAAGATTGATGAAGCGGCTCACAATGTAGATACCAAGCAACCGACTTCATCCAGCCAAGAAGATGTAGAAGAAAAGAAAGTTCATACAATGGTTACGTCTCATTATACCGCGGGGCAGAAGATATCACTATTGGCTACAGCAGTAGTAACTTTGAAGAGCGAGCACGGTCACACTACTGTTTTAAGAGCGCTAATAGATTCAGGATCTCAAGCATGTTTTATAAGCGAGAAGGTAACTCAGATACTGAATCTAGAAAAAACACCAGTAAATCTAATCGTCTCCGGAATGGAAGCAATGAAGATGAAAGTCAAGCATGAGGTCAAGTTTAAAGTATTGTCACGGTGGGAAAACGAATTCTACTTACCTATCAAAGCCTACGTGATGTCCAAGCCCTTGACTTCAAACATACCTAGGAACACCATGAGAGGAACTGATTGGCCGCACATAGCAAAACTCCAACTTGCAGATGCAAATTATTATGAATCAGGACCTATTGATCTGTTGTTGGGTGTAAACGAATATGCAGCAATTCTCAAGCAAGGGCTCATTAAAGGTCCACCAGATACACCATGTGCCCAAAATACCTATCTGGGATGGATATTAATGGGTGGAATAACAATCAAGCTGAATGCACGAGAAAAATCATTAACGGCCATGAAGCAAGAAATTAACATAGAAGATTTACTGACCACAATATGGGAAGTTGATACGGACACGAAAAGAAAACTTACCCTAACTGAAAAACTATGTGAAAACATATACGAGAAGACACACAAGCGAGATAAAGATGGGAAGTACATAGTCAAGCTACCAGACAACAAACAGAACAACCAAAATCAGTTGAAGGCAACACAAGAGAAATAGCAAAGGGAAGACTTCTTCAACTAGAAAAAAGATTTAATCAAAACAAAGAACTAAAGCAAGAATACACAAAGGTCATCAATGAGTATAAAGAATTAAAACATTTAGAAGAGGTACCTAAAGACGAAATAAATAATAAATCAGTATACTTACCTCACCATGCGGTGATCCGTAGTGACAAGGAAACGACGAAGACTCGTGTTGTTTTTGACGCCTCATGCAAAGGCTCCAATGGAACTTCACTAAACGACGAACTCTTGTTGGGTCCAATATTACAAGACGACTTGAGAAGCATTATCATTAGATGGAGAATGCATGCTGTTTGTTACGTTTCTGATATTCACAAGATGTACAGAATGATCTGGACAAATAAGGAAGACATCGATTATCAAAGAATTCTATGGAGAGACAATACATCGGAAGACATTAAAGACTACAGACTTTTGACTGTAACATTCGGGACGGCTTCCGCACCCTATCTCGCCGTAAAGACACTTATGCAATTGGCTGATGACGAAGGTGAAAAATATCCCGAAGCAGCAAAGATATTGCGCGAAGACTTTTACGTCGACGATGTAATGTCCGGACACGATGACCTGGAACAAGCTATACGAATTAGTCAAAATCTAAAAAAGCTACTGCGTCTCGGTGGCTTCGAACTGAAAAAATGGTCTTCAAACAACCGTGATTTTATGGAGACTATCGAACCAAGCGACAGATCATCTAATGCACATCTGGAACTAAACCTTGATGGAACAATTAAAGCCCTTGGCATACAATGGAACTTGGGTAAAGACCAATTCGAATATAATCTAAACTTACCCGCTGTCGGCAAAGTAATCACAAAGCGAAGCATTCTATCCGACATTCAAAAGTTATTTGACCCACTCGGATGGATCACCCCATGCCTTGTTATGGCGAAGATTTTAATTCAACAACTTTGGCAGGAAAAGATTGATTGGGACGAAGTATTGAATACAACACTGGCTGAAAAATGGGCTACAATACGATCTGATCTTGAAAATGCTAACGGAATCTACATAAATAGATGGATGGGAACATTGAGCTCAAGAAAAGATTTTATAGAAATCCATGGATATTGCGATGCTTCTGTACAAGCTTACGGTGCTGTGGCCTACTGCCGAGTCACAAACGCAGATGGCACAGTTAAAAGCACAATCATTGCTGCAAGAACAAGAGTAGCTCCTTTGAAAACCATCTCATTGCCTCGACTAGAACTGTGTGGAGCTTTGTTGCTATCCAAACTACTCAAGCAAATAAGGCAAGCAATGAGGATACCAACAACACAAATCTATGCTTGGACAGATTCTTCTATTGTCATCTCCTGGCTAAACGGAGATCCGAACAGATGGAAGACATTCGTGGCAAATCGAGTTGTCGAGATCACAACCAATGTAAGTTGTAGTCAGTGGCACCATGTCCAATCTAACGATAATCCAGCTGATATTGCGTCAAGAGGCATGTTAGTAGCTAACTTGAAACGTTGCGACCTGTGGTGGAACGGACCACAGTGGTTATCACACCAGAAGATACAGTTCACTAGACTTAACATAACCCCAACAGACCTAGAGAGAAAGAAAAACACCTTACAAGCTCTGAAAGTAACAAGAAACGAAAACGAAGAAGATATGAAATTATCTGCACAACTCGATGGCTTTGATACACTGACTGAACTACTGAGAACTATCACCTACTGCCGAAGATTCCTGAAACAAAACAAATTTAACAAAAACATAGATAGTACAATCACAACTGAAGAACTCGAACTCTCCTTGCAAACCTGTATAAAATTAGAACAAGAGGAAGAATTTAAAGAAGAAATAGAAAGCTTAAAAAGAAAGAAAAGAGTTAAAAAATCAAGCAAATTAAAATCATTAAATCCTTACCTTGACGAGAATGGAGTCCTCAAGGTGGGCGGCCGGCTCAGAAACGCGGAGTTGACTGATGAATGCAAGCATCCAATAATTCTGGGTCGAAACAGCAAACTCACATACCTTATAATAGCAGAAGCCCACACGAAGACGTTGCATGGAGGTATACAGTTGATGCTTACTTACCTTAGATCCAAGTACTGGATTCTGCGAGTGAAGATGCTGGTCAAACAATATATGCATCGTTGCTTGGTATGCGCTAAACTAAACGCAAGGGTGAGAACACAAGTGATGGGAGACTTACCAAGCGTACGGGTGAAACCAGCACGAGCATTCCTCAACTCAGGTGTCGACTTTGCGGGACCATTCCAATTATTGATGAGTAAGGGCAGAGGAGCCCGAACTACCAAGGCTTACATAGCAATATTTATTTGTATGTCCACTAAGGCACTTCATTTAGAATTGGTTGGTGACCTGAGTACAGCAGCATTCATAGGCGCCTTCAAAAGGTTTTGCGCCCGCAGAGGAAAATGCACAAATCTGTGGAGCGACCAAGGAAGAAATTTTGTTGGCGCTAATAAGCAACTATATGAAGCCTGGAAGGAAGCTGGTTTGCAATTTGATGACAAAATCGCTGAGTTACTGGCTAACGATGGGACCCAATGGCACTTTATACCGGCCTATTCACCTAACTTCGGAGGATTATGGGAGGCCGGAGTGAAATCAATAAAGTATCACATGAAGAGAGTTCTCACAACAAACTTAACTTTTGAAGAGATGATCACGGTTCTCTGCGAAATAGAAGCATGCCTGAACTCGCGTCCGTTATGCCCAATGGATGACGACACCATGCAAGCACTGACACCTGGCCATTTTTTAATAACGGAAGCACCAGTCACCATCCCGAACCCAAACCTAAAGGACGCAAAAATAAGCAACTTGACACGCTGGCAATACACGCAAAAATTGTTGAGTGACTTCTGGTCGAGATGGCAAAAAGAGTACCTCACAAGACTCCAGCAGAGACCAAAATGGTTAAAACGTGAAGAAGAGTTTAAGAAGGGAGACATCGTACTGATCAAGCAAGATAACCTCCCACCGGGGAAATGGTCCATGGGACGCATCACCGACAAGCACCCCGGCCCCGACGGTTTGACCAGAGTGTATAGCGTAAAGAGCGGTGACACTATAACCAAGCGATGTGTAACAAAGTTGTGTGCTTTACCAATCGATACAGCACCAGATGAGATAATTGTTTAACGTGTATAATTTAGTTTTAGCATGTATCTTAGATTCAATCATTGTAGTTTTTAAAGGACTATCAGTAGTCCTTTGGTGGGCGGCTTATGTTAACGCCAATTTCATATTCATAAAGGGATGCATGATCTATATTGATTTTTAGTTGCCAATAAACCTCGCAAAGAACAGACGCATTTCATTTAAAAATCCATTGACACAGTGTTAACCAAAAAGCAACCTTATCACCCAGAACAATAATAATAATAAAACTTTATTATCAGACACAATTAGTCCATACATTACAAAAAATTAAAACACAAAAAACAACAAACAACACAAACAACAAAATACACATCAAATGAAATACACATGCACATTATATAAAAAATAAATACAAATACATACACAATTATTTAATGTATTGGAATGATGCTCTGTGAGTCGTCATCCAATGCCAGATTATGGGGCTGTCCATCCTGCTGGCCACAATAGCCAACAGATTGTTGGGACTATCGCGCACTCGCCGCATCAGGGACGCTATACGCAAACGCATAAGCGCGTAAAAATCCGGCACACCGGTTTCCGCGAACATCCCCGACGCACTGCAAAAGCGCGGTAGCCCCAACATCACTCTGAAGGCATTATTATATTGGACTCGCAGAGCACTGTACGAGCTTTTTGTATAACTGACCCATAGGGCGCACGTGTACAGAGACTGGCAATATGCCCTAAAGAGTGTAATTTTTACCTCTTCTGTACATCGTGCAAACCTACGGGCCAGCATGTTACACCTAACTGCCAATGCTCTGCGTTCCCTCTCCAAGTCCGTATCATCGGACAAACTGTCGGTCACCCAGTGTCCCAGGTACTTGAACCGTGTCACCCTGGTAAGCGGGACGCCCCCTAAGGTGACTGGCGGGACAGTGTCATAACATTTGTTACCCGCCTTAAAGACCAAGAGCTCACTCTTGGTTGCATTGTACCTGAGACCATGGGCCACCGCATAGTCCTCACAGATACGGAGAAGCCTCCTCAGCGCACTGATCGATGGGCTCAGCAACACCATATCGTCCGCGTAGCTGATATTATTAATGCAGTGTCCATCAATGGAGCATCCGATGTTAGTGTTGCTGAGCTCACATATCAGTTGGTTTACATACAGGTTGAAAAGCTTATAGCTACCCCGGTCTTTGTTATTACATCCAATAGTCAACACTTTATATATTTTTTTTAATATTTCGTGTGTCCGTCATTTTGATCGATTACAGCTTGCAACTGCGAACCCATGGAGCTTATTAATTTTTCACATAAATTTAGACCCCGTATAGAACCCCATACCTGCATGTAGTGAGTACTCAGTACTTCCTTAGTCCTTTCGTTCCTATTGTCCCACCTTTGAACCATAACGCCCCATAAATTTTCAATGGGGTTTAGATCTGGCGATCTCGCAGGCCAAGGAATAATCTGTATGTCCGATTGCTGGCTAAACCACTCTTGCACAATTATGGAACGGTGTATAGGACAATTGTCCTGCACGAATGTTATCACTGGCATGTCTTCTACAGGAAAAACATTCCGCACGGTAGGCAACATGACGTCATTCTGCACATCTATGTAGTTTACACTCTTTGCACGACTGGGTATTACAGTAAGTTCTCCTGGTCCTGCAGCACTCATCCATCCCCAAATGTTCACTGTTATACGACCGGATTCAGAGTTAGGCACAACGTGATCACTATCATAACGCGTATTATTCCTACGCCACAACCTAACTCGCCCATGCTGGCTAGACTTGAAAGTCTTTTCATCACTGAAGATGACGTTGCTCCAGTCGAAATTTCTGTATTTCAAAGTGAACTCCAATCGTGCTCTTTTATTAGCTTCAGTTAGCAATGGCTTAATAGCATGTCGAAGATAATGCAGACCTTCACTATGAAGAGCACGATACACCGTCCGCAAAGATGTATCAAACAACTCTGCGTAATATCTTGTTGGTGTAAAGCCATTTTCCTCATAACCTTGCACCATAAGGGTAGGTTCAGATGACAAGCGCTCAGCGTGCGTTGAACGCGCGTTGAATTTTTGTATAGTGTTCACATGGTGCGCGCTTGTCAGGCGTTAAACGCGCGTTGTTGCGGCCAGTTTGAGTTCTACATTTGTCGAAGATGGACGTAGAAACAGTTTTATCGGTGATTTTATACAGACGGCAGAAACGACACAACAGAAGACGGAGATATTGGGTTCACCCAATTTTGTCAACCAGGCTGACTGAAAGTCAGTACATTATTTTATATCCTAAGTTAAGGCAATTTGAGCCCAAATTCTTTAACTACTTCAGAATGTCCATCAAGTCATTTGATGACTTACTGACTCTCATAAACGATGAACTCGTAGCAGATAAAAACGCTGTGCGATATAGCATTTCACCGGAAGAAAAACTCATAATTACATTGAGGTAAGTTTTTTAATAATCAACATAATCTATAAATCAAATAAATCAAATCAACTTGTTTAGGAACAATTTTTTTAAAGAAAAAATAACATTTTGTTACTCGCAGAATAACTCTAACTCTGATTCATTGCTGACATTAGTTGGTGCTGGCGATGGAGTAGGTGTTACTGGCGATGGAGACCCCATTGCTGTAGTATAACCATAATGTGCAAAATTATTTGACACACTAGACTGCTGTGATCTATAATCATGATAACGAAAGCCTTCAACAGAAGCTGATGACTGATGACGCTGCTCTTGTGATGAATAATTTCTTCGTTGTGATACCGGGTAATTTTGATTTTCATATGTCTGTTGTTGTGGTCCTTGAAATTCATTTTGGTTTTGCAAAATTAAATTATAAATGGCAATTTTAGTTTGAAGTCGCCTATATTCCGGAATTTTTTTAATCTCTTTAACGAGTGACAAACAAAACAGCTTGTCTTCATCGTCATCTTCTTTTGGATGAGACACATTTTTCTGTGCTAAACTCTGCTCTAATATGTTTGCAAATCTTTCATCAGCAGGATTTAATTTTTGTTTTTTTCTTGAAGTAGATTTAGGACTCTTAAAGCCAGAACTTATTTCTACTTCAGCAACCTCTGACGAAGTTGATGCATTATCTGCATCGAAACTACTTTCTGTATCTTTGTTGGCAATTGATGCCTGTAGAAATCGTAGTCTATTATAATGAATATATGTCGAAGTTTTGGAAGCTCCTGATCCAGATTTGACAGTCTTTATTTTCTTCACCTCTCTCATATAATTATCCCGTAAACTCTTCCACTTTTTTTGCAGGGATGACGCTGAAAAAAAAAACAGTATTTAGTAATAGTTTATGTTTGTTTCCAGATATTTGGCCATTGGATGTTCATTTGGGACATTAAGCTACGACTATAGAATTGGCAAATCTACTGTGGCTACTATAATACCACATGTATGTGAAACTATTTGGAAAAAATTAAGGCCCGTTGTTATGAGTGAACCAACGAAAGAAAAGTGGTGTGAAATATCCACGATATTTGAAAAGAACTCAAAGTTTCCCAATTGTTTGGGAGCCTTGGACGGGAAACATATACGGTTAATCCAGCCTGAACACACGGGTTCTATGTATTATAACTATAAAAATTATTTTTCGCTAGTTTTATTGGCGCTAGCGGATGCAAACTATTGTTTTGTGTGGGTTGACATAGGTGCCTACGGTAAAAACAGTGACTCAGGTATATTCAAGAATTCTTCATTGTACAAAAAGCTGACAGAAAGGTCATTAGATCTACCTGAGCCAAAGGCATTGTTAATACAAAATAGACCGACAACGTTGCCATATGTGATAGTGGCTGATGAAGCTTTTGGCATGATGGAGAATTTAATGCGTCCATATGGGGGAAGGTCACTAACTTATGCTAAAAAAATATTTAATTACCGTTTGACATTAGCACGCCGGTATGTTGAATGTACTTTTGGCATAATGTGCAATAAATGGCGCATTTTACACAGGCCGTTAGATGTTAACATCGGTTTTGCAGAAAAGATCGTAAAAGCGATATGTACACTAAATAATTATGTCAGAATCAGGGATGGCTACAATTTTGAAGACACACTTTATACGCCACCCCTGGAAAATCTAGCCTCACATTATACCGGACGTGCTGTGCGACAGGCGGATAATGTTCGAGTACATTTAACAAACTATTTCATTAATGAAGGAAAAGTAGATTGGCAGGATCGTTATATTTAACTTGTAACACAAACCGATTGTAAATGTAAATAAATATATATACTCACATAATATTTTCTTCTTTTCTTCATTGTCATGTCCTTCACAAAATATAAGGACGAGTTCTTCCCAAGCCCGTCTTCTCAAATTCTTATCTGAATAATCGCTACTTGTCATGTCCCATATCGCAGGACGTTTCTCTATTTCATCAATTAATAATTCCGTATTAAAAGCTTCGGTTTCCATTTCGGACGATTTTCGGACGAACTTGACGAACCCTAAAATACGTCTATCCGCGTCGAAAGCGCGCGCTCAACTGAACGGAAACATAGAAAACCAATGATCTCAAAGCGGCGTTGACGCGCGCTGACAACAGTCGAGCGCTAGCGCAGCGTTGAACGCGCGCGTTACTAAAACGCGCGTTAGCATGTGTACGGCCTGAATAAAATGTATGTAGTTGTAAACGCGCGTTATCAAAACGCGCGTTGAGCGCTTGTCATCTGAACCTACCCTAAGTTGACGCTGGTCTGAGTCAATATGGCGTCTTCTGCCAGATCTACTACGGTGTTCCAACGAACCCTCTTCTTGAAACCGCTTTATCCATAAAGTGACAGTCTTTACCTATATGGGAAATATATTATTTATTATTTTCGTGTATCGATAACCATGGATAATAAAATAAATAACGAACAGTGATTTTAAAACATTACTTACGTTTAAGCCAGTTTCTCTCGAAATTTCAGAATAATTTAAGCCTTTATTATGCAATGCTATTATTTGGGCCCTCGTAGCCATATCAATATTTGAACACGAACTCATGATAAAAATAAACATTAAAAACTTGTAAACGCAATCGTAACTGAACTCACTCAAAGATAGTAAAGAACGTTATGATTGAACAAAAAGATTTAATTTTTACACAGTCAATATTAAACTACCCTCAATTCTTTTGAGATTTATGATACGGATTAAAGTCGCTAAACAACTTCAATATTCAATATGAAGAATAGGATAATTTCAACTCATTGCGTAATGACGCAATGGTCCAGTGGCTTGGTATCGGTAAATTTTATGCCACCGAGTTCGAATCCTAGTTATTACGTGCTTTGTTTTATAAGGTTTGTAATGTCGTAGGAGAATTTGTGTTAAAATTAAGTAATATTGTAACTAGCAAAAAACAAGATAATGTTCTTTAACGAGAGATGTATATTTTCCAATCCAACTACTATACTAGCGCCATTTATGTCATCCAAGACATATTATTAAGGCGATGAAACCCTGTACAAACGATTTTGATTTGGAACTCTCCATGCACTTCTGTCTTCATTAGTACCAGGCTCAATTGTCTCGAACGTAGTCACACTGTACGCACCGGGACTTACAATGCTAGACAGCTGATCCACCACCAACTTCTTTATTGAACGTGTTATAGTCATTTCCAAATCCTTTTTTATAATATTCTTTAATGACTCTTCTGTGATAAGCTGCTCTTGCTCGGTTTTCCAATTTGTCAGCATTTCCAATAATTCAGTTTTGAAGCCGCTTAGTTCTGGGTGGGGTCCAGGATCGTTTACGGGGGAGTCATCCAAGCGAATACGTTTATTTCGCATAGTAATGTTGAATTCGGCCGGGGTTGAGGCTGTTTTTTCATTTGTTGCTGACAATAAGTCTGATTCGGAAAGTGATTGCCCATGGGTCAAAGTTGGTTTGGGCAGGGTTCTTTGCATTTTGATAGAAACAGCTATTAATATTGGCAATAATTTAGAAATAGATTAAAAAAACAAACGAAATTTCAAAAAGAAATTTACAGAGCAATAACAAAAAGCAAAAATCCAAAAACAAAACTTTTGCCTTTATGCGGTTCGAACTTGAAACACAGGATTCGTGTTCTGACCCAGAGCGCTATGCCGCTACGCCACGGACTCTATTAGTAGACTTTTCAAATAAGCCAACACTAGACAGGCGGTCATGCAAGTGGTTCGTGGTATTCCGTTGATACATGGGCTGAAATTGAGCTTCAAGCACTTCTTAATCACACGGTAATAAGAATAGGCAAACATATTCTTGGAAATGTATTGCTAAGCTCTACCAATGAGTTAAAAGTGGGGATGTGATGGTTCCTCTGGACATAGTTTATATAAACAACGGTTTGAAAATGTGGAGAGTACTGGCGAATATATGTTTGTCATATCTTTAGTACCCACACCTTCGGCGCCAAGCATTATATCCAGAATCACACTTTTTTTGTTATATATTTTTTATTTATTTATGGGGTTTTATTTATCATATTTTAAAGAAATGTATGAAAATCGTGTGCATTAGTGATACACAACGCCTTGAACGCATGGTGTACGCATTGAATGGGCATGGTGTATCATTTTTGATACACATTATATTAACAAGTGTGTGCAAAAATGATACACGGGCGCCGAAGGTGACTTAGACATTAGCAGATGATATTAAAAAGAGAATCTTATGGGAAAATCCACGTCCTTCGTCACCAAGGTTCTGTCGAATAATTAAAGGTAAATGGGCACTTTGTTCGGACCTGTGACCCACCAGCGACCACCAACGAAACTATTCGGAGTATGTTAAAGACCATGAATACTACCCAATGAGTTTCGCATTCCTCAAAAGTATGGGAAAAAGTAAATAAAAAAAAACGAATTTTCGTATATCCACATCCTTCTAAAATAAAATGCTTACAAAAATGCGCGAAGATTTTCCTAAAAAGGTACAAGAATATTAACCGTCCAAAACAATCTGGCTCTCATGTTTGCCTATCGCCGCCAACCTTCAAATCAAGCGGCGCTGGCACTCAAGTGTGCCACCCGTTCCCGCGCTTTTTAAATCTCCATTTTAAATTATAATTCAAAGCTAATATCCTGTGCAGGCAATTTTAGTCTGTAGTCCGGTAGATATTCACGCCAACTAAATGCTTCAAAACATAACATTTGGTTTGGAAACTTGAAAAAAAAAAAAAAAAAAAAAAAGTTAAAAGTGACGTTTTGACAATGACATTTGGCGCGACTGATATCTCCGTTTGTTTTTTTATTGAAAATAAAGTGTTTTCGTGTATAATCGACGGTAAGTGGATAAATATTCATTTATAAGTAGTTATTACATCGTTTTAGATAATATTTGCACGAAATAACATCATAGATACCATTTTGTTTGAGCAAATAATGTTACGTAAACAAACGACACTTTTGGCCATACTCTGTTGTAATCATATTTTGTTTATAAATACATCTCTCGCAATACGAGTATAGTTTAGAATTTATAGTATGATATGTTTATTCAAGAACCCAAAACAATTTACAATAAGTGCCAAGAGCCAATTGAAACATCAGTGGACCATTTTTTGTGAGCAAGGTCATAAACATGTCACGCCGCGGGAATTCCGCCCGTGACTTGACAGATTGTGACGTCTCGAGTATTTTGACACTTCAGCGGGGAGCTTTTCTATCTTGTTCCCCGCAGTTTCTCCCGCGTCATTCCAAGCACCCATTTATAAAAATACTATCTTATGAACGATCCCCGAACAAACCTGAAAGTGGTTACCTACCTACATTATTTTTAGAGAGTTAAGTAGGATAATGAGAAGTAAAACACTTTTTTTCACATTTTATTTGACATCATCAATATCAATCGTGACATCGTCTAAAAACCTTGCTGGTGCATCTATTTCTTCCTGATGTCTTGCCCACGATAAGAAGTACACCACTCTTGCGACATGCGCGCAACTTCCAACAGTACGGCGACCGTGTATGCAGGAACAATAATAGTTTTGAATACTTTGTCTTCCATTTAGAGTGTCTCATTCGCACATGGCGTGACTGGATTCGGCTTCTTATTAATATTTTGTTTTGGACCATTTCCGGTACATTGCCGGTACATTTCTATATGGTATACCCCATTTTGCCGCATGTGTTCGGCGCAATATATCCTTGCAATTCTCAAATAATAGGATCCTAATGTAAATAGTCCCTCATAGGAAAGCTGTGAAAAATCATTGAAATCTGGATCATTCCCGTCAAGTGTCACGAGTGCCTGTTCAAATTGTTTGATAGAACATATTCTGCGAGTTCATTGTTTTGTTGCATTTTTTCATTGATAATCACTTTTTTTTTTGTGGATGGGAAATCATCAAATGACTTCTCCCGCTCTGGGCGGAGCGGGAGGGCGTGTCAGACTTTTACTGACTAAAACCCACCCGTGTTCCTTCTGCTGCCTGTGCCGGGGCCACGGTAACTCTTTCGAACATCCCGCAACCCCGGCTGGTATCGGTCCTAGTGGACCCCATCAATGCAGCTGACATCTCTTTGAGGCGCGTGGAACACAACGCGCCATCGACTCGGGCCTGGTCCTTACTGGACGGCGAGCTACCCATTGCTCGCCGTCCGCAAGCCCGCGCCTACGGTGGCCGGGAATCGGCTGCCAATTCCCGACGCCCAGGGCGTCTCCTGCGGCGACTAGGGGCGTGAGGGCGCAAAGCTTGCCTCTCCCTCACGCGTCCCGCCTACTCCTTCGCGAGCATTACTGCTTCGCAGAAGGAGGTAATGGCTTCCCATGTACTCTCGCTCCGTACTTTAGGAGGTCGGTAGTGACTTGTAAGTAAAAGAGCGATTTATGGTAATACGAATAATAATCATTTATTTTAGCCCATACATATTGTATTTACAATTCCTTGAGTAGTGGTAGTGCACAACTTACCCTGATTGTGGATAGACCAATCAGGGATCGTCTCGCGCGTTCTATACTTTTGGCGTCGGCTCCATGAACGCGCAAACTTATAAAAGGCTCGCTCCGGCTCGCGGTGCGGCCTTTTTTTCCCTCGCTCGACTCCGCTGTGGACGGTCGTGCCGCTGACGCATTCCGCTCGCTGCACCGCTGACTCACCGCTGACTCACCGCCATCGACGCTCGCTCGTGACGCCACGTCACGCACCGACTCCTGTAGTCTCTGACTGCACCACCCGTTATCAATTATTGCCTTTTTCAAGGCGATCGTTGACAAATTATTTCTTTAACGTCGTCCGTCAAATAAACGTTCGGCGTGTCTCCTTGACCCCCTCAGGGTAAAAACCACAGTTTCGTGGTCCTTGACGGATACCTCACGGTGACAACCAAGTCAAGGGGGTGTTGACCCAACACACCCGCTGAGCCCCTTCAGGGTAAGGCAGTTAATTGGACGGGTCCCAGAGTTAACCGGCCTTGGGGGGTCTCCTAGTCGGCTCTGGTGACAGTTTTGCTTCCACAGCGACACACCTGGTGTCTTTAGGGTGTGTCTACACCCTTCGCACTAGACTGGTCAGGGCCCTGTCGCACATTAAGATTGGCGACAGGTTACAGCTCTAGGGCTCACAAGTAGGTACACACCTCCCTGTCTGCACCCGACAGGGAGGGCCACTCACCCCCGGGCCCATCCACCCGGGGAGTAGGAGTAGGATCATTAGGTCCCCTTATTTTTTCTTTCTTAATTCCCTTTTGCTACGATGTCTGACGCAGACATCGTAGCCTTCGCAAGAGAGGTCCTTTTCAAGGACCCCGACTTCCTTTTGAAATACGGGAAGGCTTGGCGTAGTCGCCACCTCGACCCAAGCGAGGCTCTCGAGAGCCCGCTTTCCCCCCCTGTAGCAGACAGGGGCATCCCTCTTACGGCGGATTCAACGCCGTCTGTAGCCTCCCCCCAGCCCGAGGTGATGGACACCTCCACCCCTCCTTCGGACTCCGAATCAGAGGACGCCATCTCGCTCACTTCCTCCTCCTCCTCCTCAGACGACTATCAAGTCGTCGGAAAGGGAGGGAAGAGGAAGAAGAGCGCCTCCTCAAAGGCCGGTAAGGCCAAAAAGCCTCTGGCGGCGGCCATCCCCGCCGCCCCTGCCTCCACCTCCTCCTCTGCCTCTGTCCCCACGGCACCCATCTCAGCCAGTCCTTCCCAGGCCGGTAAGCCTGAATCTTCTACCCCTACCTCCGCGGCAAAAAACAGCGCCCTCACATCTTCCTCGCAGGATGCCCCCCCCGCCCTGACTCCTGCTTCTTCTGCCCCCAAGAAGCTGGCACCCCCCCCGCCTGTGTTCATTCAGGACAAGGCAAAGTGGACAGATGTGTCCCAATGGTGCACCGAGCATAAGATCGGCTTCACCAACGCCCGCTCCACCCAGCAGGGTATCAAAGTGAGCATCCCTACGTCCAAGGACTATAGGGAGCTCACCAGGCTCCTTCGGGCGAGAGGTGTGTCCTTCCACACCTACACTCTTCCCGAAGAGCGCCAGACCCGAGTGGTAATTCGTAGGATTCCTAAGGAAATCCCTAATGACGCCATCAAGGCCGACTTAGAGGCCCAAAATATCCCAGTTTCGGAGGTCCACCGAATGCACCGCGCCAGAGGCGGTCAAGCATTCGACATGGTCCTTGTCGTCTGTCCCCCAACTGAAGGGCATCACCCTATTTTCGGTGTAAAAACCATATGCCACCTCATGGGCTTTGAGATCCAGAAGCCCAATAAATATGGCTTCATCGGTCAATGCCACCGATGCCAGCTATACGGCCACGCGCAGAAGAACTGCCACGCCAAACCCAGGTGCGTCAAGTGCCTGGGCGAGCACGGCACTTCTGACTGCCCCCGTCCTAAGGACCGTACCCTCTGCACCGAGCCACCTAGCTGTGTGCTATGTGGTGAGTCAGGACACCCGGCAAATTACCGGGGCTGCCCTAAAGCCCCGAAATTATCCCCCAAACTGGCCAAGCGCGCAGTCGCCCGCCAGCAAAGGGAAGCCCCCCTCAACGGGCCCCCCGCCCCTTCGACCCAAATGCCAGAACGGCTAAGCCCTCAAAGGCCTAGCCCCTGGACGGCCCTTAACCATCAAAGGGCTTTCCCGGCCCTGGCCAAAACCAGCCCCCTACCTCCATCCATCCCAGCGCTGATGGACCCCCGCAACCGCGCCGCCGCGCCCACCCCCGCCCTCCCCCCGAGACCGGTGCAAGCGCCTAAAACCGCCCCTGCAGCCGGTACTGCACCCCCCCACTCACCGACTACGGTTGGCCCTAACCCCCTCGACCCCTTTAACATTATTTCGGGCACCTTCACGGCCTTCCTCACCCCACGCGCCAGGAAAATGGCAAACGAATTAGTTGCTGCCAGAAATGCCGGCAACCTTCTCCAGATTCTGGAGATCTACAATGCGTATCCCGAGATCACGCAAGCCTTATCCTCCTTCGCCAACCTTCCCAACCCCCACTATGGATAAAGAAGCCAAAGGGAGAACTAAGCCCCGATCCCTTAAATTAGGCTACTTCAATGCCAACGGCATTCGCGGACAACGCGATGAGATCGCCGAGTTCCTCCGTGATCATCAAATTGATATTCTCCTTATACAGGAATCCTTCCTCAAGCCCAACGTCCGTAACCCGTCAATTGCTAACTACTGCGTAGTTCGCAACGACAGGTCTCGGTGTCACAAGGGTGGCACCCTCATATACTATAGAAAGGTTCTTCACTGCATCCCTATGGACCCTCCCCCCCTATCCAAATTAGAAGTGTCTGTATGCCGGCTAGGCATGTCAGGCCACCAACCGATCACCCTAGTATCGGCCTATGTTCCCCCCCAAACCTCGTCAGAAAATCCCCAGTCGATTTCTAACGACCTCTCTGCCCTCTTCGGCCTGAGTGATTCCGTTATCATAGCGGGCGACCTCAACGCCAAACACCCTGCCTGGAACAGCAACACCACCTCAGCCAGAGGAAGACAACTGTTCGGTCTCTGCCCCATACTAAATTTCGATGTCATCGCCCCGATGACTCCAACCCATTTTCCCCACGACCCCAACCATACCGCCGACGTCCTCGACATAGCGCTTCTGAAGAATATCAACCTACGGTTGGATTCTATAGAGGCGGTACAAGAGCTCTCCTCTGACCACCGACCAGTGGTCATGAAACTGGCCCCCCGTGTCGGTCTCCATGACCCCACTCAACCCCCTCTCACCAAAATAGTCACAGATTGGAGGAAAGTAAGCAAAAGCCTGAAATCCACTTCTTCCCATCACTTGGACTCCATCCCTGATCAGTTCGACTCTGTCGCGGACACGACGGCCGCGATCGACTCGCTCACTGAGCACGTACAATCAGTCCTGAACGACTGTTCAAAGGTAACTCCAGCGGACGATGACCGTCGCTGGAGATTGCCGGACGATGTGCGTGAACTGTTGCGCGAGAAGAACGCGGCTGTCCGTGCATACAGCAACTTCCCCTGCCTTGCGAACAAAGCCCATATGCGCCATTTACAGCGAGCTGTAAAGACACGCCTAGCGGAGCTGCGTACCGCTGGCTGGGACAGGATGCTAAGCGACCTAGAGCCCACTCATCAGGCCTTCTGGGAACTCCAAAGGAAACTAAAGTCCAAAGAAGTAGTCTCCATGCCCCCCCTACTCCGCCCTGACAAGACCATCGCTTTCGACGATGCAGACAAGGCTGAATGCCTAGCCAACAGCCTTGAGGCTCAATGCTCTCCCAGCTCTCAACCAGTAGACCAAGCTCACTTGTCAAAAGTCGACGCTGAAGTCGAACGTAGAGCCTCCCTTCCCCCCGTCGAAAACCCTGACTATCCTCTGCCTCCCGTCACTCCAGACGAAGTGCACGATATCATCAAGGGTTTAAAGCCCCGTAAAGCTCCCGGCTCAGACGGCATCACAAACAGGGTAATACAACTATTCCCTGCCCACCTCATAATGCTACTGACCACCATCTTCAATGGTGCCATGAGCAACAACATCTTCCCAGATGCATGGAAAAAGGCCACTGTCATCGGCATCCCCAAGCCTGGAAAGCCCAAATCTGAGCCCTCGAGCTACCGCCCCATCAGTCTGCTCAATGTCCTCGGCAAAGTCTATGAGAAACTTATTTATAAGCGTCTCAGAGACTATGCCGAAACAAAAGGCCTCATCCCAAACGAACAGTTTGGTTTTCGAACCCAGCACTCTTGTGTGCATCAGGCCCACCGCATCATCGAACACATAAGCGCTGGCTTCCAGCGTGGCATGATGACGGGTGTTATATACTTCGACATAGCGAAAGCGTTCGACAGAGTCTGGCACAACGGCTTATTATATAAGCTCTACCAACTCGGTGTGCCGGACCGTCTCGTACTCATCTTACGAGACTTCTTGTCGAACCGCACCTTCCGCTATCGCATCGAAGGAGCACTATCCTCCCCCCACCCTATCCGCGCAGGCGTCCCCCAGGGCTCTGTGCTTGCCCCCCTCATCTTCACGCTGTTCACCAGCGACATACCCAGGAGCAAAAAGGCACAGTTGGCTCTGTTCGCAGACGACACGGCCATTTACTGCTCAGGCACCAAACAAGCCTCGATTTCTCTCACTCTCCAAAGAGCGGTCACCAAACTTGGCGACTGGTTCAGGAAGTGGAGAATTGAAGTGAATCCCGACAAAAGTCAAGCGGTTCTTTATTCAAAACCGCGCCATAGCCCCCCCCCCCCCCCCCCCCCGACCAATCTCCATGTTCGGTAAGCCTATCCCTTGGGAGAAGCGAGCCAAATATCTAGGTGTGATTCTCGATGAGCACCTCACCTTCGCAGAGCACATAAAGAAGGTTCGTTCGCGCGCCGCTTTCGCTCTCGGTAGACTCCACTCGATAATGAATGCAAAAAGCAAGTTGTCACTAAAGTGCAAATTGCGCATTTACACGGCGTGCATACGCCCTATTATGACGTACGCCTGTGCAGTCTTTGCTCACGCAAAACCCCACCACATCCATAGGATGCAGACCCTCCAGAACCGTGCCCTCCGAATGATCACGGGATCCCCTTTCTATGTCCGGAACGAGATCCTCCATCTCGATCTCAAAATCCCCACCATCCTCCAATTCATGAAACGTAACTCCAAGCGTTTCTTTGATACCGCCGCCAAACATCGCAACCCCCTAGTTGTCGAGGCCGCTAAATATACCCCCTCCAACATTAGTAAAGTCCGCCGTCCGAGGCACACACTATTAGACCCAGACGACCCTATTACTCTCCTCCACGAAAGCAATAGGGCTTCTAGTACAATATACAAACACAAAAAACCGACAGTCCGACCCCGCCGCCGAGGTCCAGCGCGAAAACCCCGAGTTAATAATTCCCCCCGACCCTTGCTTGAAGAAGCGCCAGCCCGCGCCGAAGCTGAGCCTGTAGCTTTAAATTCCCCAGATAAATAATAATTATCCAAGTTTGATCCAGCCTGTCCCAACTTGCTGTCCCCCCAGTGACGCCCTAAGCCGAGGTTCGTACCCCACAGGGGGTGCCCTTAGCGCGCAGTCACTTAGTATTGTAAGTAACACGCCCCTGGCTGGAGGCTTTGAGTTAGCTTAAGGCAGCCACAGGATTGACCGGTTAAGTAGTCACGGCCACTCTTGGCCAACTACGAGATGCCATAGTTAGGAAAAAAAAAAAAAAAAAAAAAAACGCGGTGCGGCTTAATCCGATCCAGCATGTCCCATTGCTGTCCTCTCCCAGCGACGCCCTAAGCCGAGGTCTGTACCCCACAGGGGGTGCCCTTAGCGTGTAGTCGCTTAGTTTTTAGTCTTAGTTTTAAGCCTGGCTGGAGGCCTTAATTTATTGAGGCATCCACAGGAAAGCCCAGTTAAGCAGTCGACAACCTCCTATAGGTTGAACTGCGAGATGCGATTCCCCAAAAACAAAAACAAAAACAAAAACGCGGTGCGGCAGTACATCTCTTGGCTCCAATGCGGCACGTTGTCCGATGATGTCACAGTGCGGCGGAGGAAGCGCGGGCCACCAGCGCGGGCGCATGATATAGAGCGGTCGGCGCGTCGGCCCTCAGTGCCTGGCCGTGCGGCGGTGTGGACGGACGTGCTGTAAGCCCGTTAGTATGTGGGCTGCTTCATGGTTCCCCTCCAGCAAAGCGTACAGGGGGTTTCGACACCCTCCCCGATTTGGTAATGTGTGGGTACGTAGGTGCTGAAGTATGTGCTGCTGCTTCTGGCTCCATGTTAAACCGGAATGCTGGCTTCAATTGGTCAATGACTATATTTGCACATCTGTTTCGTAGCTGGACTGTATAATATTTATCGTTGCGCTTAATCACCTCGTACGGCCCGTCGTATTATGTCGGTGTCAGTGGTTTGTGCGATGAGTCATTACGGACGTATACATGGGAGCAGTATCGTAATTCGTCGTGGACGAACATCGCTCGGTGTTGGTTGGATGTGCGCTGCACCTGTGCTCTCTTGTATGCTTCATTAAGTTTATGCATGACGCTTGAAGTTGTGTCCTCGTATTTGGTGCATTCTTGATAAAATTCGCCGGGTAGTCGTAATGGTTGGCCATATAATAATTCGGCTGTACTCGCACCGACGTCCTCTTTAATTGATGCGCGCAGTCCTAGTAGTACTGTGGGTAACTCTTGTGATCATGTTGATGAATGGAGACGCGCGGTGAGTGCGGTCTTGAGCGTTCGATACCAACGTTCTATGATCCCATTACACTGCGGGTGGTAAGCAGTGGTTCGGGTACGATGTACTCCCATTCGGTGCATCAGTTTCTTGAACAACTCCGACTCAAATTGTCTGCCTTGATCGGTGGTGATGGTCTCAGGGCAGCCAAATCTTGCTATCCAACACTCGTATACTGTACTCGCGACCTTTTCTGCGGTTATGTCCTCAAGCGAGCAGGCTTCTGACCATTTGGTAGCTCGATCGATCATGGTCAACAAATAGCGATACCCGTTGGAAGTGGGTAACGGCCCAACAATGTCGATATGAACGTGTTCCAGCCGATTTGCTTGTGGGAAACTTGCCACTGGTGGCTTCGTGTGTTGTTGTACTTTTGCTCGCTGGCACGGGTCGCAGGCTCGCGCCCAGTTGCTTACGTCACGATTCATCGACGGCCAAAAGTACCGTGACATAACCAGCTTCCTTGTAGCCCTTATTCCCGGGTGACTAAGGTTGTGAATGGCATCGTATGCGGTTTTTCTGAAGTCCGGTGGTAGGTATGGCCGAGCAGTGTTTGAAGACATCTCGCAGGTGATCTTGGTGTTCGAGTTAGGCATCGTAATATGTTTGAAGATGTATTTCCCAGTACTTTTTAACGCCTTCAATTGAGTCTTGTGATTGCATTTTTCCTAACTCGGTGTAATCGATTGGAGTGGGGCAGATTATGGTTTCTATCCTTGATAGTGCGTCCGCTACTTGGTTGTCCTTGCCGCTCACATATTGAATGTTTGATGTAAACTGGCCGATATATTCGAGGTAACAGGTTCGTCGTGGTGTCTCAGATTTACTGTCAGCTGTTAAGGCGTGCAACAGTGGTTTGTGGTCCGTGTATATAATTAGTTCACGTCCCTCGAACACTCGACGAAAATGACGTATGGCCATGTATATAGACAGCAATTCCCTGTCATATGTGCTGTATTTATGTTGCGCGTCACTAAATTTCTTTGAAAAGAAACCTAGCGGTCTCAATTTGCCATTGATCTTCTGTTGTATGACGGCACCAGCACAGGTATTTGATGCGTCTGTCATCCGCGCGAAGGGTTCGCTCAGTGATGGGTAGGATAGCAATTCTGCGTCTTCTATGTCTTGTTTACATTTGGCGAACGCTTCTTTGGCATCTGTGGTCCATTGTATTTTGGTTTTATCGTTCCTTTTTGCATTGTGAAAGTACTTGCTCAATTCACGTTGGTGTTCGGTGGCGTGCGGTATGTTCAAACAATAAAAGTTTATCATGCCAATAAAACGGCGAAGTTCTTCGACTGTGTTAGGTAGTGGGTACGATCTGATGGCCTTGACTTTCTCTTCTGTTGGCGTGATCCCTTCTGAGTTAATGGTATAACCCAGGAATTTGAGTTGGGTTTGCCCAAAGACTCATTTAGCCATGTTAATTTGCAGACCGTACTCGTGGAGCTGCTTAAACAGTTCTTCGAGGTCACTTCTGTGCGTTTACTCGTTGTCTGATGCCAGAAGAATATCGTCGACGAATGGGAATGCGGGTAGACCGCGCAGGACATTGTCAATGTGACGTTGAAAGGTTTGACCGGCGTTTCTCAAACCGAAACACATTCGAGTAAATTCATACAAGCCGAATGGTGTTATGACTGCAGTCTTCTTGATGTCTTCTTCGACCGACTACGAGACCAGTAAGGTCCTTCTGGAAACTCACTTCCCAGACTGTAAACTCCTAGAAGACAGAACGTGGGAAGCTGAGCCGGATTGGACCCCAACGGACCAAGACTGGTCTAGAGCCCACAATATAATAACAAAAGACCGGATAAAGTGGGCCATCAACACCTTTCAGCCATACAAGTCCGCAGGGCTGGATGGCATCTTCCCAGCCCTGCTGCAGTGGGGGTTAGATCATCTGACACCATGGCTGGTGGAGATTTATCGAGCCTGTATAGCACTAAAATACACACCCCTAGCTTGGCGCGAAGTGAAAGTCATTTTCATACCCAAGCCTGGCAAAACCGACTACCCACAACCCAAGGCGTATAGGCCTATTAGCCTCACATCCTTTCTACTAAAAACCCTCGAGAGACTCTGTGACAAACACATTCGAGACGGACCCTTTCGGGCAAAACCACTTCATAAACAACAGCATGCGTACTCTACGGGCAAATCAACAGAATCCGCGCTGCACAGCGTGGTTTCTAAGATTGAATGCGCAGTGGATCACAAATGCTCATCACTGGCAGCCTTCATCGACATCGAAGGCGCCTTCGACAAAACCATGTTCAACAGTATTAACATGGCCCTCGACAGACACAGCATAGATACAACCCTGAGTGGATGGATCAACAACATGCTCAAAATGAAGGCTGTACAAGTCACAGTGAATGACACTACAAGGGCTATAGTAGCAAAAGGCTGCCCGCAAGGTGGCGTTCTCTCGCCGCTCCTATGGAACCTGGTTATAGACAGCCTCATCAAAACACTCAACGATAATGGTTACTTCACAGTAGGCTACGCTGATGACATAACCATAATAATAAACGGCACCCACGAGAACACTTTATGTAACCTGATGCGCCAGGCCTTGAAAATAGTAGAGGCCTGGTGCATCAAACACCAACTATCAGTGAACCCTACAAAAACCGAACTGATCCTCTTCACAAAAAAGAGGAAAGTGACGACACTACAACTATCACGATTCTTTAATACTACCCTAAGCCTATCAACTGAAACCAAATACCTGGGCATCTTTTTGGATAAACAGCTGAACTGGGCAAAACATACCAACCACATCGTTACGAAAACCAGCATATCCCTATCGCAGTGCAAACGACTGCTTGGAAGAAACTGGGGAATCAGCCCCAAGGTTAGTTACTGGCTATACGCCACAGTTATCCGACCAATTATCACTTATGGCTCACTAGTCTGGTGGCCCAGGACAGACCTCAGCACAGCCCAAAGGGATCTCGGTAAACTGCAGCGGTTTACTTGTGTGGCAATCACTAGCAGTATGAGAACCACACCCACAGCTGCCCTACAGGCAATGCTTGGACTGCCACCCCTACACCTCATCGTGAGGGAGGAGGCGGCCCTTGCTGCCTTTAGGCTCCATACATCAGGAACCCTAAGCACAGACTCCAGAGTCAAGCACATACGCATAAACGAATATGCGATCAAACGACAACCAATGATGGTATCACACTGCGACAAAGCCCCGAAAATTCATTACTTTCAAAAGAGTTACAACATAATACTCACGGAAAAACAGTGTGACTACTCAGGCCCGAAAAAGATGAGAGTATACACTGACGGATCAAAGACCGACTCTGGGACCGGAGTCGGAGTATTCTCACACGACCTGAACATAAATATATCCAGTCCGCTGGGAATGTTCAACACCGTCTACCAGGCGGAATGTGTGGGCATTATACAAGCGGCCTACGCCATAGAAGCCAGGAGAGTCACGGATGCCCACATACGCATACTCTCTGACAGCGCCTCAGTTCTCCAGTCCTTAGGAAAGAAACATATTACATCGAGACTAACACTAGAATGTCACAATGCACTGGAACGTCTAACGGTTTCAAATCGCAATACAGTGACACTGCAATGGATAAAAGGACACAGTGGATCATTAGGTAACGACGCAGCTGACGAATTAGCTAGGAGAGCATCCGGCACGTCAGTCTGTGGGCCCGAACCTATTGTACCCATTCCGTTCAACCAACTACGCAGGTGGCTAAAAGAGTTCACCCACACACAAGCGGAGAAATGGTGGGCCTCGGCACCGGGCTGCAGGCAGTCCAGGGAAGCTATGCCATCATTAGATGGCAGGCTGACCGGCCGCTTATTACGCCTAGACAGGGACGGCCTGCGCCTGGTGGCGGGGACCATCACGGGACACTGCTCGCTAAACAAACACTTCCACACAATAGGCATAACGGACAGTCCTCTGTGCAGGGCATGCATGGAGGCTGAGGAAACCGTTGCGCAAGTGCTCTTTGAATGTACAGGCGTCGCCCAGATCAGAACAGAAACCTTCGGGTCACCCAGATCTTTCAAAGACATCCTAGACAGACCAGAAAACATAATCAAGTTCTGGAGGGAGGTGGGCTGGTTGGAATAACCGCCGACGGCCGCCATGGCCCACGTACAATGGTCCACATGTAGGATTAAGTGCGGAAACCAAGTCCCGTAACATAGAACATACAGATACTCCATCTGGTTCCACATGCACGATATGTGGGGTTACTCCACGGCTAATGAATGACCTATCGAAAGTAACTGCCAGACCTGAAAACGAAAACGCCTACCAATACGGATTGTCCACCTTACACGCCTGGATTCGCTGCATGGAAATGATATTGCATATTTCCTATAATCTTTCGTTTAAGACTTGGTCTGCTTCAACTGAGGAAAATAAGAGATTAAAAAAAGAAAAGAAAGAACTTGTTCAAAAACGTTTCAGGGAGGAGTTGGGATTAATCGTCGACAAACCTCGGCAAGTTAGCGGGAATACGAACGATGGCAATACCGCACGAAGATTCTTCTATAATAGCACTTGCTCATCGGAAATAACAGGTGTAGATGAGGCATTGAATAAACGCCTATACATAATCTTGCAAGTGCTTTCTTCTGGAATGATGATCGACCCTGAAAAATTTGGGGAATATGCAATAGAAACTGTAAGAATCTATGTAAGTAATTACGATTGGTATTATATGCCATCCTCCGTTCATAAAATACTCATACACGGGGAAAACGTTATCAAACATTTTGCGGTGCTTCCTATTGGACAGCTATCGGAAGACGCACAAGAGTCTCGCAACAAAGACTACAGAAACATACGACTTCATCATGCCAGAAAATGTTCCCGATCTGCTACATATGAAAATGTCTTTAAAACGCTTTTATACACGTCAGATCCATATATAACAAGTTTCAGAAAACCGTACGTAAGAAATGTGAAAGAACTTGAAGAAGAGGCACTAAGTCTTTTAAACGTGGCACCTGAAAGTGAACCCACATTTACTGACCCTGATCCTGAAGTGGTATAAGTTAAAAATAATATTCATATTTAGTTATTACTTATATTTGTACCTAGCTACATCATTTCCTGAAGCCAGAGTATAGGATGTACCTATTAGTAATATGATTTTAATTTAGTAAATTGTTTTCATATATATATATATATATATTTTGTTTACTTTGCTTGTTGTAATTAACCATGGTTTCATCTTTTTAGTCATTATAAACTTGTATTCCACTTGAAATCAATTTTTAACTATTTTTTTCGTGATTTTTTCCCATTTCTTTCATTCTATGCAAAAAAACATACATAGATATACAAGAAAACACTATAAACTACACATCATTCGAATCTCCAAACCTTGTTGCATATTTGTGCCAAATTTCATCACGATACGACAAAAATTCATGAAGTTACAGATTTTTGATCCGATACCGACCTATATTTTCCATAGTGCGCCGTGTCGCACGCACATAGCCAGTGGGTTGCCGATAGCCGCGAGGCGCGTACGTAGGCATATACAAGGTGTCCAGAAAGGGTATCGGGTATTTGTTTTCGCGCCATATTCGAAACGGGGCGTCTAAAGGGTGCGGGGAGGGGTTCGTGGCATCCGCCATTTTGTGGAGTTTTAGTCACGATGGAACAGTACTCGGGGACGCATCGCGCATTTTGCGTACGAGCGTATTATCGTAATGGTGATTCAATAGTGATTGCTCAACGTCTCTATCGTGCGGAATATCGTACACGCCACGCGCCAAGTGACGATAGCATTAGGAAATGGATCAGGATGTTCGAGAATACAGGTGCGACAGTTAAAATTCAAAACTCTGGTCGTCCTCGTTCAGTTCGCGATGAAGAAACAATTGAAGAAGTTGAGGCGTCGGTTCGTCAAAATCCGTCTTTATCCATCCGAAAGCGAAGCCAAGCGTTGAACATCAAAAAATCGTCTTTACATTCGATTTTAAAGAAAGACTTACATCTAAAAGCCTATAAAATTCAATTGGTTCAAGAATTGAAGGATACGGACTATGCTAATCGACTGAATTTTGCGAACGAAATGCTGCAGCGATTTAACAACTTTAACAACATACTGTTCAGTGACGAAGCAAATTTTCACCTGAATGGTCATGTTAATAAGCAGAATTGTCGGTACTGGGTAGTGGAGAATCACCATTACGATAATACGCTCGTACGCAAAATGCGCGATGCGTCCCCGAGTACTGTTCCATCGTGACTAAAACTCCTGTTGGGGTGTAATGCCCAACAGTGAAAATGTTATGTACTTGTTATGTAAACTTGTTAGGTATGTTATGTTATGTAAATGAGTAGACGAACGATTCCCTTGATGGATTTATTGCTACTAAATATAATTACAGAATTGTTACACTTAAATGTTATGTTAGAGGAATGCACAGCTAAACAATATTGGTGATTGTGCATAAATAAGTGTGGCGTACAAACTATCACAAAGGTCAATGTACAGCGTAGCTCGTACATATTGCCCACTCACAAAAGGTAACTGTAACCAATAAAATGAAAATGTTATGTTAAATAATAAAATGTTAAAAAATGAGATAAAATGTAAAGGAAAATAATCCAAGCCTTATACAATTAAATCACAACGCGTAATAGGCGACGTTGCTTTATTGAGTGTTCGTGCACTCGATAAGTGTAGTACGCTGCTGTCGTCTGTGACGTCACATACAGCTGCGTTGTCCACGATGCTTGCAGTCGACCTCCTTCGGGGCGCTGGATTGGGAACAGGTGGTGCCTCAGGTTTCTCTTGACTCGTGCAATGTTTCCGAAGTCGGTGGTAAGCATATATTGCGCCTGCTGTCACTGCTACTGTTGCCAATACGTATGTGACAACATATTGATGGACATCGTGGTAAGTGGCCCGATCTGATATGATGTCTTCTGCGGCCGCGGCTTTCATCTGTTCTATCTGTTTTCCCAGATCTCGCAGTAATGAGCTCTGCTCCATCACCGTCTCATTCTCGGGTTCGTGCTTCAAAACTGGTACCGATAGGTTGATGATCCGATTGATTGGTGGGATTTCCAGCGTCAGTTCTTCAACCTGGGCATGCATTGTATCCATGAGTTGCCTTTGGGAATGTATAGTGAACGTCTCACTATTGATAGTGCAGTCGCTACCGAGTGTCATTACCCCTGCGTTGTTAAGTAGTGCAGTTGAAACTTGATTCCCGCATATGACGCGTATTTTGCAAGCGTCACAGCAAAAGTACAAATAGCTGTTTATGTTGCTAAGTTCCAACCACGTGTTTTGACAGATCTCATGTTTTGTTTTGCAGCCAGACGAGTCTTGTTCCTTTTTGCAGAGGTTCTCGTCAGACTTCATGTGATATATTGGTGACCTCTTGGGGCACAACAGAGTCGTACTGTCATAGTGCATGCATTGATGTAGGTCAGTTCTAGTCATCGGTAGGTATGAATCCTTCTGTATGTTGATCGATAACAAGGTCGCTATAGGTATTAGGGTGACCATGTCGACGCCATTCCTTTTTGGGACAGGTATGACGTGATAAACTTCGTAGTTTTCTCTGCTGATTAACGGCACCCGTATCTCAATGATTAGATATCTTTCTGTCATTTTTGCCTTCACTTGTAGAAGGTGGTATAGGCGGAAGAAATCATCTTGAATGTTGGTGATGGGAAGTGCCACATCCTTTGATAGCTGACCAGATATGACGTTCAATTCGTCCCGTAGCTGTTCCGGCGCAATGAGGTGTAAGTTCATCTTGCCGTTGTAAATGTTGGTTACGGTATCCAACAGAATCTCTTGAACGTTTCTTAAATGCTCTATAAAGCTGTTTGCAGATATAGCAGACATCACAAACTCGATTGATAGTTCTTGAGACTCAATTTCTTGCTGAAGGTTGCTCGTAAGCTTGTCTAGGCTTAGCAAATGTTGATTAAATAACTTGTATTGTTTTTCGATTGTTTCTTCCGATCTTCTCAGTACGTTGTATTCGGCTTCTATTATAGTTGTCTGATTTTTTGACAATAGAGCCAGATATTTCTCATTTTGTTTGATGAGTTCTATATCCCGTTGATATTGTTCGGCGAATTGGTCATCCAATACTCCGAATAGGAAACGTGCGATTGACCCAACACCGTTGACAAGGCCGCGTTTGCTTCTCATATTCGCCCGACCTTGCGGATTCAGCAACATACGGTTGTAGTGTTCGAGTTCAGCGAACGCGTGATGTAATTGTAATGAAATGACGTGACATTGAGTCTTCTGTTTTAGTTTTGAACATATGGTTTCGAGATGATCGTTGAATTTGGTGAACACTGCTGTACCATGCCAGTAGGGTTTGACGTCGTAGTAGACAACTATCTTCCACTCGTCGCGAATCAATTTCATGTTGGTGGCTTTATCGAAATATAGGCCTTGTTGCAATTCGATAAAGTTTGTTGTGTTTGTTGTCGCGCTTGCTGGACTCAGTAGGTATAGCAGGGTCATTACTAATCCAATCAAGTTGATTTTGCTTGACTTGGCAGTTTGTTGATGTTTTGTTGTGGTCTCGTTTGTGGCTTGTTTCATGTGTTCATTTTCCGTGTTTTGTGGAATAGAGTTTTCCTCGCTGTCTATTGGTAAAATAGATAACTTTGTTATGGGTCTCTTTATGGAACCGTTTCTTGTTTTCAGGGTCACGACACGAACATATCCGTCATTTCCCGGGTGAAGATCTGTTACTCTGCCCATCAACCATTTTCCTGCGGGCCGCTGGTCATCATGTACAACAACCAAGTCACCAATCTTCACGTTGTTCTGAGGCTTCTGCCACTTTGTTCTTGCTAACAGTTGGCACAAGTACTCGTTTTTCCACTTCTTCCAGATTTCTGTGTATATTTTTCTAGCCAGCTCCCATCTTGTTCGGGCGTCTTCTCTCGTTTTGATGACGGTCAAACCTGACCTCCCTGTTAGAAAGTGTGCTGGCGTCAGACAGTCTAGGTCTTCCACATTTTCAGTCAGCGCACACAGAGGTCTGGAGTTTAGACAAGCTTCTAGTTTTGTTAAGATTGTGGTGAACTCCTCGAATGTTAACTTTTGCTCACCCACTACTCGTTTTAGATGGTGTTTCAAGCTTCTTACGGCTCGTTCCCACAATCCACCCGCCGAGGGCCATGCGGGAGCGTTGAAATGCCACTGTATGAACATCTCAGCGACTTCCTTCTGTAGTTGTTCGTTCCTGTAGGTGTTTTCTATTTCCCCGTATTATTCAATGAGCAGTCGATTAGCGCCGACAAAGTTCGTGCCATTATCGCTGTACATATGGCGGGGGACGCCTCTCCTTGCTGCCATTCTGTTAAGGGCTGCCAAAAATGCCGAGCTTGTAAGATCAGAGACCAATTCAATGTGCACCGCCTTCGTTACCATGCAGACAAATATGGCTATGTAACCCTTAGTGGTTTTAGCCCCTCTTCCTTTATTCATCTTAACGTCGACGAATCCCGTGTAGTCCACGCCTGTATGGTAGAATGGCGGAGCAGGGTTTGTTCTTGCGGTCGGCAGTTCGCCCATGATTTGTTGTTGTTTTATTGGACTGATTTTTCGGCACGTTACGCATTTTCTAACTTGCATTTTCGTGACTCGCACGCCACCGATAATCCAGTATTTTTGGCGAAGATGTGATAAGGTGAGTCGCGGTCCGCCGTGAAATGTCATTTGGTGAGCTTGATCGATGAGCAAATGCGTTAGGTGGCTGTCGTGAGGGATGATCATCGGATGCTTCACCTCTTCTGTTAGCGTGGTGTTATTTAATCTTCCTCCGACTCTCAGCAAGCCTTCTTGATCAATGTAAGGATTGAGAGGCAGTAACTTGCTGTTTGATGTCACTCTGCCGTGTGTACGTAAATTACTCATATCTGTTTCAAATACATTTTGTTGTGTTTGTTTCACAATTGCCTTAGTTGCACTGTTCAATTCTTGCAACGTAAGGTAATTCGGTAGTTGGCGATGTTTCGAGTCCAATGTTCGGCCTGTTAAGTTCAATGCTCTGTGTATCCATGCGACTATTCGAATGACATGATTAATAGAGCTATGTTTTTGCAATAATTGTTCAATAATGTTGATGGTTTCTGTGTTGGTTTGGACAGCATTGACTTGTTTCATTGCCGTTGTTTTCACCTCTTGGTCTGACGTATAGACCTGTTTGACTTGGGTTCTCGTTCCAAAGGATGATAGCCAAGTAGGACCTTGCCACCACAGTTTATTTCCCTTTAATTGACCGGCGTACTGGCCTCTGCTTGCGGCGTCAGCGGGATTTTCATTTGACTTGACGTAATCCCAACACGAGCGCGATATCACCGTGTTGATTTTTTGTACTCGATTCTCTACATATGTTTTCCATCGTGCTGGGTCACCTTGTATCCAACCCAGGACCACCATAGAATCAGTCCAGCCATAGACTCGAATATCATGTTGATGTAAGGATTCCTTAACCTTTTGCATTAATTTGCATAGTAGGTGCGCTCCATTTAATTCCAGTTTAGGCAATGTTGTTACTTTTCGGTGTGGTACAATTTTAGACTTTGCAGCGACAAGTGTAACGTCTGTTGATTTGTGAACTCGTGCGTAAATAACACACGCATAGGCATCCAGTGATGCGTCACTGAAGCCATGTAGTTCTATAGCTTGTCTTCCGTCACATCTGAGCCATCTTGGTACTTCACACAAGTTTATCGCCCTTATGTCCGCTTGTATTTTGCACCATTCTTTGTGTATGTTGTCAGGAACTTCATCGTCCCATTGTAATTTGACCTCCCACACTTTTTGGAATAATAACTTTAATTTTGTTGATAAGGGAGCCAGCCAGCCAAGTGGGTCAAACAATTTTGATATTTCAGCTAATAAGCTGCGTTTTGTATGTTTCTTGCTGACGCTTGAAATCGAACATTGGAATGTAAATTTGTCTTCTGTCGAATTCCAGCATAGGCCCAATGTTTTTGATGTTTGATCCGTTTTGAAGTTGAAGACAGTGTTTTCATTGTTATGTTGAGTTGTTGCATTTTCCAAGAGTGCTGGTTCGTTTGATGACCATTTTCTAAGGTTGAACCCTCCACTCTTGAGTAATTGTTTTAGGTCCGAAATTAGCTTCTGTCCTTGCTCAATGGTATGCGATCCGTGAACGAGATCATCGACGTAAAATGACTCCTCCACGACCTTTGAAGCTTCCGGGAAATTTTGTCGCTCGTCCTCTGCCAGTTTGTGTAGTGTCATTATGGCCAGGAACGGCGCAGCTTTGGTGCCATACGTTACTGTAGCGAGCTGATATGAAAGTAGAGGTTGTTCCGGTGATTCTCGCCAGACAATCTGTTGTAGGCTTTGGTCACAGTGGGCCACTAATATTTGCCTGTACATCTTTTCAATATCAGCTGTGTAAGCATACTTGTATTGCCTCCACTGAATTAATGTTGTTTGTAAATCTTGTTGTAAGTTTGGGCCCTTGTACATGAGATCGTTTAAGCTCCAACCGGTAGTTGTTTTTGCGGATGCATTAAATACAACCCTGTACTTGGTTGTTGTTGACTCGGCGCGTTCGACGCCGTGGTGCGGCAAGTAGCAGTCGAGTGTCTTGTTACATACTGATTGTTGCATATGACCTAAGTCAATGTACTCTGCTATAAATTCTTTATAGGCTTTTGCTAAGTTTTGTTGTTTTCCCAATCTTCGTTCTAACGTTTTAAATTGGGCAATGGCTATCTGTTTGGAAGAGCCCAGCTTGCATTCCCAGTCGTTTATCATTGGAAGTCTCACTTCGTATCTTCCATTTTCTAAACGTTGTGTGGTATTAGTGTAGTACTCAACACATTTCTGATCTTCCACTGAGAAATCGGCTCGGTCTTTGATATCTTCGGAATCCCAAAACTGTACCATATCCTCCAGATTATTCAATACCACGTTGCATTGTAATGTCGTAGTTTTGACGTGTCCACATAATAGCCAGCCTAAGTATGTTTGTTGTGCGATGGGCCGTGTGACGTCATCGCCCTTAATAATTCCTCCTAGCATGATCTGGGAGTAAACGTCTGCTCCAAATAGCAGATCTACTGGTCGGCTGCTATTGAATTCCGGATCCGCCAAGTTGATATCTTGTATTTGAGGCCATGATGGTTTTGTGAAAGTTTTGCTGGGTAGATTCTTGATTAAGTTTTTCATTATGTATACTGATTTTCTGAACGTGAAGTCGCTGAAGACAGAGCTGCATAAGATTGTTATCATGCCCTTGCAATTGCTTTCCTTTTCTCCAACTCCAAAGACCACTCCTTTACATTTCTGGCGTTTGATCCCAAGAAGTTGAGCTGCTCGTTCTGTTATCAGTGATATCTGAGACCCCTGATCTACAAGAGCTCGCATGTTGTACTGAGTTCCATCAGCTCCCTCTACCTTTACTATGGCGGTCGCTAATAGAATCTCCGAAGCTTCTTCATCATTTTGAGAGACATGAGATGATGAATTTGTTTGGGTTTGTTCATTGTTTTTTGATGCAGACTCATGTAATAATGTATTGTGCTTAGCTTTGCATTTGCGACATCGGTTGTTTGAAGTACATTTTTTGCCTTTATGGCTGTACAGGCAGTTAATGCAGACTTGCAATTTGTTAATTGTGTTTAGTTTTTCGTCGTTCGACATTTCTAAAAACTTTGCACAAAAATAGAGGCCATGCTCGTCGTTGCAAAGTGGACAAGTAAAAGTTGACGCATGGTACGATTTCGTAACCTTGTTGTTACTAACCGCTCCATTCTTGTTGCTATGATAGCTGTGTTTCTTGTTATAGGATGCTTCTTGATTCTGATTTGTCGCAGAACTTGTCTTCTGATAGTTGTCTTGTTTACGCTGCGACGATTCCATTGAAGTAAACTTCGCCTCAAGGTAGTCTAAGAAATCCTTTAGTACAGGTAATTCTCGCGAGTTCTTCAGTGATTCAATGTAATCTGAATATGTCTCAGCGTCCAGCTTTTGTGCCAAAATGTACACTAGTAGCGGATCCCAGGTTCTGACATCCACTTCTAAATTCTTGATAGCGTGCAAACATTCTATTGTGACGTCATGTATTTTCTTGATTGGCGCTAATGACTGTTGTTGCATAGCAGGTAGATTGAAGAGCATGTTGACATGCGATGTAAATATAAGCTTTTTGTTGTTGTAGCGATTGTTGAGAATGTCCCAACACACTAAATAGTTGTCCGAGCTTATTTGTAAGTGTTGTATCAACCTTTCAGCTTCTCTTTGGACCTTGCTTTTCAAAAATTGCATTTTCTGCGCATTTGACAAGGATGTATTGTTATGGATGGCTTCCGTGAAAAGGTCTTTGAATGGTATCCACTGATTGTACTTTCCGTGAAATACTGGTATCTCCAACTTTGGTGTTGTTTTTTCTCGATAAGCTCCGGACCACATCTTGGTGTTTAATGCCTTCTTCAGATCGATATAAGAATTATTATTGAAGAATGAAATTAGTTATAGAAGTATGTATGTATTGATAATCAACTTATTGCCTATGTTTTGTTTTATAATTTTATTATGTTTATCAAATTAGTTAAACAAGTGAGAGGACTCACACAGGATGGCCGAGTTGTAAGGTTAATTAGCCAAGATGAGGGTATTTTGATAATATCCTAGCTAGTATGTAATCGTATCAATCGTAATTGTATCGTTGTACATTGTGTTCGTATCTAAAGTAAAACCAAATTAAAATAGTAGTTGTTATAATTCTAGTCGAATATTAAATCGATTATTTAATTGTATCGAATCGAGAGTTAAGTACGACAACATTTTGTATGACAGTTTTGACGGAAAAGCGAGGTAAAATGTATTCATTCTTGATTTGACGGCTGATCTTCGTTTAATTTGAGAGATAAAGATTAGATCCTTTAATAATACCTACGAGTACTCAGTGGCTGAAGATGAAGTTCGCATTCCATCACGTGTATTGCGGTGCTTTTAATAAATCCTCCGATAATACGCATGCATTGGTTTTATATTTTGTCCAGCTTGCACAAGTGTGTTTTATAACTACTGTCATATAACGCGCTAGCGTAATCCAACCTACTTCGAAACATAGCTACATATGTAGATCCGTCTCAAAACAATTTGGTGTATTCCCCAACCTGCACCGGTTATAGCTTTAAAAATATTTAATAATTTCAGACTTTTACCTCTCAACTCATTTATGTGCTTCGCCCAGCGCAAGGATCTGTCTAACCATAACCCTAAATATTTAACGTTATATGCCACTTCCAAAGTCGTTCCGTTTATATTTACATCAACAAATTCACTCCGAAAACCTCTTTTAAAAACACATATTTTGCTCTTTGTTGGTGAAGTATCTAACCCAATTTTAGACAGCAGCTAAACCAATTTATTTAGGCCTAACTGTAACTGCTTGCTTCCTTCCCGCACATTATCACAATTTATGTATATCGAAAAATCGTCAGCGTATTGTGAAATGCAAACATTATTGATACTATTGCAAAGCTTTATAGTAGCTAAATTAAAAAGCAGAGGCGAAAAAGGGTCACCTTGAGCCAAACCGCGGCACGCATATCTACCAAATGAAACAGAGTCTGTCTACCTGCATTCTTAAATATCTCTCTTTTAAAAAATTCCACAGGTACCTACACATTAATCGATTGATCGGTTGATCGATGGCGATTGTAGTGAACGGACGTATCGATAATATTAATATAAACAAATAATCACTTGCGAAATCGTGACCTAGTTTTTATAAATAGCCGGTAGTAAAGCAAACTGAGTCATACTTTTGGTTTATGTAAGGTGGATTTATGAAGATGATCAGTGATTAACAATTAAATAACCTATTACACAATGGAGGTAAGTCCCTTCAGCCCGAAAAGTAGGTGTGCTCGCTCCCCACCGCCTACACCCGCGCGCGCAGCCACACCCGCTCCTGCCCCTCAAGCGCCGAGCCAAAGCCACGATGACTTCGAAGCAATAACGACATCAGAAATTAAGAACTGGATGACGATCATTGAACAGAGCCTTCAGGAGGTGTGTACTATCGCAGCAGATGGCAAGCTGAACTCGGACCAGAAAATGCTTTTTTTTTTTGTTTTTTTTTTTCCTTTTTTTTTTTCCTTTTTTTTTGTTTTTTTTTTTGGCGGTAGGTGTTAAAAAAGTATATACGTTTTTTCTAATTCGGAATTTTAGTTAAAATATAATTAATAGTAACACTGATTAAATTTACTTCAGTACCTAGTCTACAATAGTTGTACATCAAGTACGCGCGTTTGTGGCACATTTATGTGACATAGACACATTATAAACACCACCTGCTAGCTCATCAACCACACTATCACACAACATTGGTCTCCACTTCACATCACAAAATGTCGCAATTTGCGGAAGTCCTTGCTGCACAGAAAGCCCTTGAAGATAATTTTTTGAGGAAGATGGGTGAACTTGAAGCACAAATCCAGTGTGCCGGTCCCGCCAAGGACACAGTGGCGAAGATAGCTGAGGAGTTCCGCAGTTTCCGTGAGCTCATCTTTTCTATGCTCGGACTGCTCCGAAGCCAGATCAGTGAGTGTGCCAGGCAAATTGATGGCTTGGAGACCAGGCATCGTCGGAAAGCATTGGTTTTCCAAGATCTTGCTGAAGCGGAGAATGAAGACAGCACGGCAGTTATTCTTGATCTTCTCCATACCAAGCTTCCTCTCAAGAATCTTTCAGCATCCTCTATTAAAGCCTGTCACAGACTTGGTGCCCAAGGCAAAGAGCATCACAGGCCTATCCTCGTTAGGTTCGGCAGTGTGGATATCAAGGCTTCAGTTTGGAGGGCAAAGACTGGCTTGAAAGGTTCCAAAATATCAGTTAAGGAGTTCTTAACCAGGACCAGACAATCTGTCTTTGGAAAGGCGCGCGAGTACTTCAGTATGCGGTCGTGCTGGACTCAAGACGGTGTGGCGGCATCGCCACAATGGAACGCGTCACACTGACGTCACGCAAAATCCTGCATCGCGCAAACAGAGTTTACCGCGCGACTAGCATATATACAACATCCCGACATCAACCGTCGGGCAGTAGCCCACCAGACACAACACCCGTCTGGTCGGAGGATCCTCCCTTTTCTATGGAGGATGAGTGAACTTTACACCCTGTTCCTCATACCTCTATACTGGTGACCCCGAACATGAACGTCAGCGCAGCCTTCGTGCAACTACTACAGCGTGACGTCATCAGCATCACTTCCTCGAGCTTTCGAGCAGCGAGTCACACAGCCAGCCAGCACCCACGGCTTCAACGGGTATCCTGACCACAAGCATGCAGCGACCGCGCATACCTGGTCATCACCCTCAGCCTCATCAGCAACCTTGGCACAGCACACTGCACTCTCGGCCGGTCAAACAAGCAGAGCCCTTCAAACCTCTCCTGGTCGACGCCAGTAGTCAGCCTCAACCCGGCGCTGTACCACATCCGACGCATTGGAGCATAACGCAGCGCCACCCCGACTCAATGGGGGCATCTCCGCAGACAGTTCCGACTCACGGTGAACTATGCGGCACCCGGTTCCGACTCATTGGAACCTCAACTGGCCCTGGCAAGCATCGCAAGATACACGACTCAGCCCACTATCGACCTCCGGTCTCCGGAGGGGAGTGATGTGGCGGCATCGCCACAATGGAACGCGTCACACTGACGTCACGCAAAATCCTGCATCGCGCAAACAGAGTTTACCGCGCGACTAGCATATATACAACATCCCGACATCAACCGTCGGGCAGTAGCCCACCAGACACAACACCCGTCTGGTCGGAGGATCCTCCCTTTTCTATGGAGGATGAGTGAACTTTACACCCTGTTCCTCATACCTCTATAACGGCATCTTTATAAGGGCCTCTGATGGCAGTCGGCACAAGGTTACTTCCCTCGACGAGCTGAAGCCCTTGTTAGACAAGTACCCTAAGGCGCCGGGCGCGACTCCATCAACGAGACGAAAAAATGTTGACGCTGCCGGGAGCTGAAAAACACAATATTATAATGCGTAAACAAAGGGTGAATATTTGATTTCTTGTTAGTTTTTCCAGTTTGTGGTTTCATAGTTTAGTAATCTTTGCTTACCGTTCTGTAGTTTTCCCGTCTCATAGTTATCCTTAGTTTTCGTATGTTTTATGCCCCATCTGTTGACTTATTTTATGCTCCAATTGATAAGGAGTGGCGTTTGATAACCTTGACAGTGTAACAACTTGTCGGATTGACGTTGGTAATATTATAATTGAATTGACTTTGACGTTCCAAGAATCCGTTCAGAAATATTTTCATTTTAAGTTTTTGTTTGTGCTTTTCACATTCAGTCTCACACAAATAATATTGCCAACGTTTCGGTTCTCATCGGATCAATCTGCAGTTGGGTGTGCCACTTTTGATTTTTATTTTGTATTTTTATATTTTTGGGAACTACGTTTTTGCTTTGCTTCTAGTTGAGTTGACAAAAATGTGAACTTACGTTTTGTTAATGCCATGTTTGTTTGTTGTATTAAGTGTCGGTGTTAGCTGGCGGGTGGTGCAGTGTCTTGCACCTGTTAGTTGCTTTGTTCTCAGTAATAGTACTTATAATTTATTATATTTATATATTTATTTCAAAATAATAACAACCTACTTAGATTTATGTCGGACAATGAGTCTTATTTATCTGCTAACGATTCTACTGCCTCTTCAAGCGATGAAAGCTTCTGTTCTTTCAGTGATACCGTTCGTGATTTTGTACTGCATAATTTCAAAGATCAGTCTAATCGGTTGGTGAATGTGTGTCACTGTTACGGCCCCGGCATTATCACCGGACGCCCGCGGGACTTTCGTTTGCCGTGGCTTCAAGCGTGCGGAACTTCGCGTTGCCATACAAGCCAGAGTCCCTGCGCCGCGCCGCCCGAGCGCCCCACCACACGAGCCAGTCATTCCACTTGAATGTTGGCGACAGCTCTCATGAAGGCCTTGAAGTTGGCCGATTGTTTGCGTAAGAGGTCGTCCAGTTTACTGTTGGACCCCGTGTCCCTCTTGTTTGGGATTTGTTGTGACCGAGGAGGCGATTGATCCCTGCTGTTGCTCTCATTTGTGTTATTGGTTTCTTCCTCCTCCTCGCTGTCTTGTTGCTTTTGTAGTTTCTTGTTCGATGTACCTGTTTGATCTTGTTCAGAGGTACTTTCGAACGGTATTGGTTGCACCGCTGGTCCCCCTATGGACCGTTTGTGCGTCGACAGTTGCTGATTTTGTTGGAGAATTAACTCCTTGACTTCGTTATGACACTTCAATGCTGTGTTGTATAAATCGCTTGTAAAGTAAGGATGACCCGCACTTACTTCTGTAGACAGACGATCATGGTTGAACTGGAATTCACTCCATAAGTTTTCCAGCATTTGCATACGCCGTTTAAAGTAGTCCAAGTTCTTTCTGTCCCAGCCATCCTTCTTGATGTTGATGCCGATTTTCTTGATGTTTTCATAAAGTTCGCGCTGATTCTCGTAAGTGTTTGCTGATGACGTCATGTTGCCAAACTTTCCGACGAACTGACGAACTTTTGAGAAGTAGGCTGTTGCTCCACACTCCTGGTTCTTGGTATTGTGCAACCTTTTCCTTCTACGATATGCGCCTTCTCAATTGGTACTGGGGCGACTCGCTTGTGAGAGACCAGTCCAACCGATTCGCGACCGTAAAAGATATAAATCACACAACACTAAATTGCTCGAAGGACCAAATGTTGGGGTGTAATGCCCAACAGTGAAAATGTTATGTACTTGTTATGTAAACTTGTTAGGTATGTTATGTTATGTAAATGAGTAGACGAACGATTCCCTTGATGGATTTATTGCTACTAAATATAATTACAGAATTGTTACACTTAAATGTTATGTTAGAGGAATGCACAGCTAAACAATATTGGTGATTGTGCATAAATAAGTGTGGCGTACAAACTATCACAAAGGTCAATGTACAGCGTAGCTCGTACAACTCCACAAAATGGCGGATGCCACGAACCCCTCCCCGCACCCTTTAGACGCCCCGTTTCGAATATGGCGCGAAAACAAATACCCGATACCCTTTCTGGACACCTTGTATATGCCTACGTACGCGCCTCGTGGCTATCGGCAACCCACTGGCTGTGTGCGTGCGACACGGCGCACTATGGAAAATATAGGTCGGTATCGGATCAAAAATCTGGAACTTCATGAATTTTTGTCGTATCGTGATGAAATTTGGCACAAATATGCAACAAGGTTTGGAGATTCGAATGATGTGTAGTTTATAGTGTTTTCTTGTATATCTATGTATGTTTTTTTGCATAGAATGAAAGAAATGGGAAAAAATCACGAAAAAAATAGTTAAAAATTGATTTCAAGTGGAATACAAGTTTATAATGACTAAAAAGATGAAACCATGGTTAATTACAACAAGCAAAGTAAACAAAATATATATATATATATATATGAAAACAATTTACTAAATTAAAATCATATTACTAATAGGTACATCCTATACTCTGGCTTCAGGAAATGATGTAGCTAGGTACAAATATAAGTAATAACTAAATATGAATATTATTTTTAACTTATACCACTTCAGGATCAGGGTCAGTAAATGTGGGTTCACTTTCAGGTGCCACGTTTAAAAGACTTAGTGCCTCTTCTTCAAGTTCTTTCACATTTCTTACGTACGGTTTTCTCAAACTTGTTATATATGGATCTGACGTGTATAAAAGCGTTTTAAAGACATTTTCATATGTAGCAGATCGGGAACATTTTCTGGCATGATGAAGTCGTATGTTTCTGTAGTCTTTGTTGCGAGACTCTTGTGCGTCTTCCGATAGCTGTCCAATAGGAAGCACCGCAAAATGTTTGATATAACCTCCTCCTTTTTTTGAAGTCGGTTAAAAATTTAAAAGAGTATGCTTAGATGGATTGGTCATGTTGAGAGGATGAATGAAAGTCGACTAACAAAAGGTATTTACACGGCAGAAGTCAGTGAAAACGCCGGGAGGGGACGCCCTAGGAAGACATATAGTGATCTTATTGGTGATGTTCTTCAGAAAGTTCTAGTGCGTAGTACGCGCAACCGGTGTGCGTGTATGACCAGATGTATGAACGTAAACGAGGCAAAAGGAGTATGTAAGGATCGTAGTAGCAGGTGGCGTTCTGTCCCCTACAAAATGGTGGGGGACAAACTCCGCCTATGGGTTCCCCCGCTGACGCAGAGTCTCCGGCCCCAGCTCGTGGAGGACGCAGTGAGCGCTCTGTTCCCTTCGCGAGGGGAACATACTCCCCCGCCCATGGCTCCGCCTCCTGCGGTGTCGGATGCGGACCACGCAGCCGACGATGACGACGATGCTCCGGAGGTGACCGAGGTAGAGCTGAGAGTGGCGGTGCGCAGGCTGAATGCCAGGAATACCGCCCCAGAACCCGACGGCTTACCTGGAAAAGCCTGGGCCCTGGCCTTGGAGGCTCTCGGGCCTCGACTAAGGGGACTCCTAAGCGCATGCTTGGAGAGGGGCCAGTTCCCGCTTCAATGGAGGACAGGGAAACTGGTCCTCATTAAGAAACCGGGGCGCCCTGCGGACTCGCCGTCCGCTTACCGGCCCATCGTGCTGCTCGACGAGGTGGGCAAGCTCTTTGAAAGAGTCATTGCAGACCGCCTTGTCGGGCGGCTGGTGAGGGTGGGGCCGCATTTGGCGGAGAGCCAGTTTGGTTTCCACAAGGGGCGCTCTACGGTGGACGCCATCATGCGCGTACGAGCCCTCACGACGGGGGATGCTGTGGCCCGGGGTGGGGTCGTCTTGGCGGTGTCTCTAGACATCGCCAATGCCTTCAACACCCTGCCCTGGAGTTGCATCAGGGAGGCACTCCGGTAACACCGAATGCCGACCTACCTCTGTCGCGTGGTCGAGGCCTATCTGACGGACAGGGCTGTCATCTACCCCGGTCACCGAGGAGAGTGAAACTGGCGAGAGATGTCGTGCGGTGTCCCACAGGGATCAGTCCTGGGGCCGCATCTGTGGGACATCGGGTACGACTGGGTGCTGCGCGCCGACCTCCCTAATGGCGTCAGCGTAGTTTGCTACGCTGACGACACGCTGGTCCTGGCGCAGGGGAGGTCGCACCAGGCGGCGGCCGAATTGGCGACATGCGGGGTTGCGACAATTGTAGAGAGGATCCGGCAATTGGGACTCGAGGTGGCCTTGCACAAGTCCGAGGCCATGTGTTTTCATGGTCCTTGGAACGCGCCACCGTCGGGTTCCCAAATAACGGTAGGAGGGGTTCCCATCGGTGTCGAGTCGACGATGAAGTACCTGGGACTCGTCCTCGACAGCCGGTGGAATTTCGTGGAGCATTTCCGACGTTTGGCTCCCAGACTGGAGCGGGCCGGGGCTGCCTTGAGGCGGCTCCTGCCCAATCTGGGGGGTCCAAACGCCTCCTGCCGGAAGCTCTACGCGGGGGTCGTGCGGTCCATGGCCCTTTACGGAGCTCCGGTGTGGGCGCGTTCCGTGAGGCGGCGACCGGTCCGTCGGTTGAATGCGTCCAGAGACATTTCTCTTTGAGTGACATAGACGTGATCCTCAGTCATCTGGATCTCTGCGACCTATATCAATGATATCGTGTATTTGCAAAACCTTTCATAGTATTTTAATGAAACGTTTAGAGTGGCACATTGAGAAAAATAACTGTTTATCTTATAAAACATCAGGCTTTTAGAAAACATCACTCAACTTTAGACAATCTGTCAAGCTTGGTGTTATCAATTCAAACCGGTTTCTCTAATAATCAGAAGACTATAGCTGCCTTTATGGATATCGACAATGCATACAATAACGTTGATGTAAAAAGTTTAATATATATTATGCAACAATTACGAGTTAGTTCTTTAATAATAATAATATATTTATTCAAGTTATAAAGTAAAACAGAAAATACAATTTTGCTTAAATCTATGTCAAGTTCACTAGTGTTATTTGCCTGAACTAGGACATCCTGTGTTTCAGGCGAGAGGAGGTAAAAATATTAAGAGATAATCACTGTAATTTTACAAAATAAAATAGTCATCTAATAGGTATGTAAGTAAGGTGTAAAATCTTACTTTCTAAAATCTTATCATACTAACTTATCGAACTAATTAAAAATAAATAGTACACCAAACACTCTTTATTTCAATACTACTAATAACTTCTCTGTATCTTCATAGGACAAACTTTGAAGAGCTACCTTGAGAGTTTTCTTGCAATTTGCATAATTTAGGGAATAGATGTTTGCTTTTGCATTTAGTCTGTTATAGAGTAATTGGAGTGGTATTTATTATATTTAGTGCAAAAAAATAATTTAGCGGGTTAAAAGATGTAAAGACGAAACGCGCTTAGCGGGCTGACATTTACCACAGGGATGAAGAATAGGAAAGGACTGACCTGGGAATCCTGATGCTCGTTGGTCTTCTGAAGGTCCTGGTGGAATCAGCTGTTCTGCTAAGACGACGGCCCAAGGGGACGACGGCCCGAGGGGCGCCCCTGTCTATTAGACGAGCGTACGCGGCGGAGTCATAATTCGAGAAGCCAGCGGCGGGGGTATGTGATTGGTTTTTATGCGGGAGTAAGGGGGCGGGAGCGGGGGGGGGGGTAACAGCAAATGTCAGCCTAATGACCTTTATTTGTACTTTTGAATATATTTTTTTTCCTAATCGCGGGTTTCTTGATAAATTATTAGACAGACGGTTTGGCCGTTACATTCTCCACCGCCTTGAGAATACGCAGTGTTCTCAAACAAAGCAAAAATAAATGAGTAGTTAATAATTAAGGGTAAAATAAGTTAAGTTAAAGTTAAACAACTAGTGCTAGAGCTTATGTTTATATAAAGTTATTGGGATGGTAATGGACACAATTTTACAATAGGTCTTTTAAGGTGACCTGTAGCCGATTTAACTAACGCGACGCGAATATTACCGTCTTTGCCGGGATATACTTCCGTAATTATGCCCATTGGCCAACGTAGCGGGGGAATATCATCTTGATGAATGAGAACTACGGTACCGATCTTTATATTGTCTACTTGCGTTAACCATTTCTGTCTAACCTGAAGATTGTGAAGATATTCGGAACGCCATCTCTTTCAGTAGCTACACACCATCTGGTCTAACAATTGTTTCCGACAATTAAGGGACTTCGATCCATCGGGAACATTCTCGACAGGCAGTGAAGTTAGAGGTGAAGCCATAATAAAATGAGCGGATGTAAGAGGTTGCCCACCTCGTCGAGCAGCACGATGGGCCGGTAAGCGGACGGCGAGTCCGCAGGGCGCCCCGGTTTCTTAATGAGGACCAGTTTCCCTGTCCTCCATTGAAGCGGGAACTGGCCCCTCTCCAAGCATGCGCTTAGGAGTCCCCTTAGTCGAGGCCCGAGAGCCTCCAAGGCCAGGGCCCAGGCTTTTCCAGGTAAGCCGTCGGGTTCTGGGGCGGTATTCCTGGCATTCAGCCTGCGCACCGCCACTCTCAGCTCTACCTCGGTCACCTCCGGAGCATCGTCGTCATCGTCGGCTGCGTGGTCCGCATCCGACACCGCAGGAGGCGGAGCCATGGGCGGGGGAGTATGTTCCCCTCGCGAAGGGAACAGAGCGCTCACCGCGTCCTCCACGAGCTGGGGCCGGAGACTCTGCGTCAGCGGGGGAACCCATAGGCGGAGTTTGTCCCCCACCATTTTGTAGGGGACAGAACGCCACCTGCTACTACGATCCTTACATACTCCTTTTGCCTCGTTTACGTTCATACATCTGGTCATACACGCACACCGGTTGCGCGTACTACGCACTAGAACTTTCTGAAGAACATCACCAATAAGATCACTATATGTCTTCCTAGGGCGTCCCCTCCCGGCGTTTTCACTGACTTCTGCCGTGTAAATACCTTTTGTTAGTCGACTTTCATTCATCCTCTCAACATGACCAATCCATCTAAGCATACTCTTTTAAATTTTTAACCGACTTCAAAAAAAGGAGGAGGTTATCAATTCGACGGTATGTTTTTTTTTTGTGTGTTTGTTACGCGATTACTCCGCCAATTGTAGACCGATTTTCAAAATCTTTTTTTTGTTCGAAAGGAGATACTTCTGAAGTGGTCCCATAGTCACCAAGACAGGATCTGATGATTGGATCCTGGAGAAATCAAGGGCAACCCTCAAATTTTATGGGCCCACACATCGTTTTTCGCAAATCTTATGAAGTAATTTAAGTATTTGCGTATGGTAATCATCATCTCATGTAGCTGAGCTGATGATGGAAGGTACAACTCCTTAACAGTAAGGAGTAGGCATCGACTGATTTAGTAAATTATTTTTTTGATGTTTGAAAGGGCGTTTGCCATTTTGGTCTCGTGATCATCAGGTCAGGAGGTGATGGACTAACCACAGACGATAGAAATCTTCAAAAAACGACAGCACATGTCTCGCGATTGCTGCGATTGTTTGTGTATGCATAGTTTACGCCATACCATAACATAACATTACGCCAGTTCGCTTTTAAGGGCGCTTTTAAATTGTAACAATAATACAGTAAAGGTGTAATTTATCATTGTTACATCTATCTACATTTTTTTTTACAGTTGTAGATGTGTTGTGTATGTATATAATTGTATTCCTTGTCCATCTACGACATTAAAAATTAAGAAAAATAAAATTAATAATAACAAAAAAGTGAAATCGACTTGGCATGGGCATTCCATATAGAACACACTAAGTCAGGATTTAACGAAATACCAACGGGATAGGAAATAACGGGAAAACGAAGTTTCCGCGGGTGACTGCGGGGCGGAAAGCTAGTCATAAAATATTCTTAAAACCAACCTAGTTGTTGGAAAGATTACGCAACCGGGCCATTTCTGTTAAAGCTCTCTCATCGTGGGGTCGATTTAAAAGCTTATTTGCGGCCTCATTCCCTGGTGTTATAACCAAAGCAGTTAATGAGTACACATTGAGAAAGATATTATCCTGGGCCGTCACTTTAGTCGGTGTAAACAAATTTCGTCGTAGTATGCCATGTAATTCATCTACATTTTTAAATTTAATGCAACAGGCAGCACTACGTCTTGGAGCTTAAGCTCCCTTAGGCCCACTTGCATGTGAATCAAACAGCCAATATCTATAAGCATCCGTTTCAGCGTTATGATATACAGCCACAGTCATAGAATTTGCAATAAGCAGTCCGCAACAATTTTCTCTGAAAAACAATTTCAAAGCATTTTTTAGGTTAGGGAACCCTTCAAGACTCTGATCTGTGTCTAAATGACCATTATAATTGGTGTCAGAAACTGAGATATTAATTTTCTTTCTGTTGTATAATATTTGACGAGCAAGATCACTCGCGGCAAGATATTCAGGGTTAACTTCTCCTATTGCGGGGTCCAGTCTGGAAGCAATGGACTCACGGTAGAGTTTGTCTCCGAGGATTACTATAAAATCAATGTCACTCTTTGACCATTGACTTGCCTCATCTGTACAAAACGCTGCACATGCTACAGGTGCTACAGCAGTGCATTGTTTACCCCGAGATTGCAAATCAAATCTTAAATCGGCTTGATGAAACGATCCGTGTAGTATGGAAATGTCTTCATTTATATTCACGTAGTTGTTTTGAGGAGTAGATTGTAACTCCATAGACTCACCATTACTTGTAGGCTCTTCACAAATTTGTACAATTTCAGATAAGTCAATAACATTCTCGAAATGGGGTCTAATATCTCTATAGAGTACATTGTGTGACATTAACCAGGTTAGAGCTTGATACAATCGGTTCATATCCACAATAAACTCTTGGGAGCTTTGCAGGTTCTCGAGACTTTCCACAATCAAAACTAGTCCTATTTGGTTTGGCATAAGTGGCAGTTGTTCAGCGATTTCGACAACGTCTTTTGCAAATAAAGTAACTTGTCCCTTGCACCAATCTTGAGAGAAACGGTTTTGTAGCTTCATTATTTTAAGAAACGGCACAACACGGCATAAAAATCGTTCTTCCAATTTTGTCAAATTAGCTAGCTCCTGAGGTATAGTCGCGACTGTCATTTTATTCCAGAAAGCTGCTGCTGCTGCTGGTGGAATTTTTCGTTTCCTTATATTATTTTGACAGCGAGAGCATGTTACGATTTTACCCAGACGCACCAATTCTTCGGCTATTAACGTACTGTACATAGCAGTACGTAAATTACAGCGTTGTGGTGGATACAAAGCTTTATAACAAATAGCACATGGCAAGTCAGCGAAAATGTTAATAGCCTGTTCAAAACCATTTACTGATGATACCTCCCTACGATTACGACTAGCTTGTCGCATAATATCTAATCGAGTCGCTCTGAATTCGGCAGATTCATTGGATAGACGCTCGTATTGCACGTGAAGACGGCGGGAACTTTGCTCCTCGGTTTCGTTTGATAAGCGCTCCTGAATCAAACCGAGACGATGAGAACGTTGCTCCTCGGTCTCGTGAGACAAGCGTTCATGAATTAAACCGAGATGATAAGCACGTTGCTCTTGAGCCTCGTTTGATAATCGTTCACGAATCAAACTGAGCCGCTGAGCATGACTTTCTGGACTTGCCTTGATAATTTCGTGTTTGCTCTCTTCTGAGAAAGTCTATACGCTCGCTGCTCATCACTCCCATTTGAAATGTTTCTAGTATTTCTTTCCCTACTTTTCTTTAAACGTTCTTCCCTTTTGTCGGTACTTTCTTCCAAACGGCGCTGTCTCATTTGAGCAGCGCGTTCAGTAGGCCTACCCATATTAAACAAAATGAATTTTCTTTCTATTAAAAATTGAAAAAGAAACTTTGAAACTATGAATTATCTACAAACTTAAACTAAAAACTAAAAAATAAAATTATTAAAAAAAAAAAAACAAAAACCGACTTCAAAAACCTAATAAACACTAAAAACTTAAAAATAATATTAAATTGAATAACTACATATAATCAAGAATTATTAACCTAAATAACCTTACCTAACTTTAATCTACACTATATTTTACAATTTAACAGTTTTTGGAGTCGGTGCCAAGCCCGCGCTCACAAAATATTAACCTAAAAAAAGGTACTATAGCTGCAAAAAAATTAACAGACTCAACAAAACAAACTGAAAAAAAATTACAACACAAAACAGAATATCAACAGAAGAAGATGAAGTTGTTTTTGTTCGGATAGTGGCGCGCTCTTGCGGACGAAATGTGAAACTCGATAGTTGTTTTTGGGGAATGGCATCTCGCAGTTCAACCTATAGGAGGTTGTCGACTGCTTAACCGGGCTTTCCTGTGGATGCCTCAATAAATTAAGGCCTCCAGCCAGGCATAAAACTAAAAACTAAGCGACTACACGCTAAGGGCACCCCCTGTGGGGTACGGACCTCGGCTTAGGGCGTCGCTGGGAGAGGACAGCAAATGGATATGCTGGATCGCTCGATAGTAATATAATTTGATCTTCATAGGTTTCTCGGTAACGAAACCATATCGCGATTCAGAATACGGTACAACGCCAACTATCGAACGCTGACTAAAACTTTTAACAGCTTTGTAAAAATATCAGTAAGTACCTAATAATATGATATTAATTTACTCTCGTAAACTATTGTAATAATAAAAATTAAGGGAAAATATTTTATGGCCCTATTAGATAGATACACTTGGCTTGGCACCGACTCCAAAAACTGTTAAATTGTAAAATATAGTGTAGATTAAAGTTAGGTAAGGTTATTTAGGTTAATAATTCTTGATTATATGTAGTTATTCAATTTAATATTATTTTTAAGTTTTTAGTGTTTATTAGGTTTTTGAAGTCGGTTTTTGTTTTTTTTTTTAAATAATTTTTTTGATAACAGTTCCAAAGCTTTTCTATATGAACAAGTTTCTTTACACATAATATTCCGAATCTCTTTCTCTCTCTGGAACGTAGGGCAACTTTTATCAAAGGACATATGAGGACCACCGCAGTTTAGACATTTAAAAGTGTTAGTTTCACAATTAATATGATTTTGGCCACATTTGAGACATAGGACCTTTTTCCCCGGGCAATACTTTCTTATATGTCCGTACTTCCAACAGCCAGAACATTGTGAGACTGGGAAAGTATATGGCTCGACTTTAAACCTACATCCGTATCCATAAACATACGGAGGTAAAGTCGGGCCCTTAAAACAATCCTTAAGGTCTCACTATCAACCCAACTGCCCTCATTATTTAATCGTTTGAGTCGTAATAAAGAAATAATCTCTGTATCACATTTTAACATATTTTGAAGCTCTTCCATTTCAGTTTCTAAATCTATTTGTTTAATCATTCCATATGAAACGCTCAAATCAAATGTCATTTGACATCTTAGCCCCAACTCTGTTATTTCTGTACAATTTAATAAGGAATTCGCTTTTTCTTGTGATTCAAATAAAATTAGGGCTTTAAAGCTGCTTTTATATTTGATTCTTTGTATCTCTTCTATATTATATCTTCTCAGCATCTTAGCTAGGGCAATCTGTTTTGGTAATGGTTCTTTAGCAGTAATACAAACTTCAATTTTTTTTTCAAATGTGTGGGTAGTCATCTCACTTTGCGCGTCACTATTCTTAGACAAACACCGATTTAATCGTTTTGCTTTCCTGTTCACAGTTATAGAGCCTTCTTCATCTGCATCTCCTTCTTAAGAGAAACGAGCAAGTAATGAACCGACAGTTCATCGCAATCAATAAGCAGCTAAGAGAGTGTATTCAGCAATTGAAAACAGAACAAGACAAGGCAACTTTCATCATAGCCACTGCAGTAGCCGCGAATATGATGGTTGAGAACTTGCGAAGAATACAAGACACATTGATCGACCTTATCACAGATATTCACAACGGCAAGGTCGACACTCACTTGTTGAAACCAGATGCATTTGAAAAACAGCTAAACATTATATCAGGACAAGTGCCGAAAGGATTATCACTACCCTGTACAAGCAGTCTCAAATGCATCAGAAAAATGTACAAACTATCAAGTGTTCACGGAAAACTTGTCGAAGACTTCCTTATATTTGAAGTAACAATTCCTTTGGTGACAGACGAGCAATATGAATTAACGCAAGTTATACCTATTACCAACATAAACGGAAGCTCCATGGTCAGCATAGTACCTACAGCTAAATACATGGCCGTGAACTTAAGAAAGGACATGATAATACCGTTGCACGAACAACAACTTCTATCGTGCATACAAATCAACACAAATCAGCTGTTATGCAATTTCGACCTACCTCTATATGAAATAAAAACAGCAACAAGCATGTGCGAAGCAGACATAATAAACAACCGAGTAGCATCCAGGTGCCGCTCAAGAATATCAAGTTGCACGAATGACTGGATTAAGCTACACAGCAAAGACGCTTGGTTGTTTAGGTGTTGCGAGGAATGCACTATGCGCATTTTCTGTCCAACTGGCATTACGTCACAGACACTACGTAATACGGGGACGATCGCCCTAGCGACAGGATGCATGATGCGTGGTAACAATCACCTTATTCACTCGCACTATAATCTGCAAAGTAAAATGAAATTGGACAATGATGATGAAATTTACATACCGGAGACAAGCATAAACCATTTAGTTTCAAGTAATAGCAACATTGCCTACTTGACGAACATGACAATAGAAACGCATGAAGAACAACAAAATGACCTGAAGAAGAAAATAGAGCTAATTAAGGATCAACAAGACATACAAACAATACGGTCAACCGATGCGGAACAACACCATTATGTTCTCTACGGTTTCATGACAGTCTGTGGAACGCTTTTCGGCATATGGATCTTCTTCAAAGTGAAAAACCGATGCTCCTATCTACCTCCATCTCAAGAACGCAAGGAAGAAATTGAAATGGTGGAACCTCACGAGAGCAGGAGACCTGCAAGGGCGCATGAATCGGCAACAGAAGAAACCACCGGGCAACTACGAGCTTGCCGAAGCAACATCAAGATGGACTGTGGAACATCTCCTATGTCAGTCAGAGCTGAACCGAGAGCGTCTTAATCTTTCCTTTATTTGTTTTAATGTATAATGCTTTATTTTTAGATTTACATTTACACAATTATTATGTCTACAATCTAATCTCTCATAATTCCTTTCTGTTTATTTTTTGTTGTTGGCAGGATGTACGAGCATCGCCACATGATTTTAATTGTTTAACTTTTTACATTACTTAGCATTCAACTGTTTTGTTGATTATGCTATTTGACTTACACTCGTAGTCGATGTTATTTAGGTTAATATTTTATATGATTAGTGTGAACAATAAACCCACTCCGGTAGCACGGACACAATACAGTGTTGTTATTCCCTGTCTACATCCCGTCTACTGTAACAACCAACTTCACCACAACTCTACAAGCTACAACTCTACTGTACGGGTTAGCGGCTCGTACACTTACCAAAGCTAAAAAAATATAAAATTAACACTGATTTAGTATATTGGGATGATCCTAATGAATTGGTTGAGAGATTAAAGTTATTAGTCGCTTCGAGAGATGCTGGCAATACAAATCATGATAATGAAATTTTATCTATAATTGAAGAATTAAAAGAAGCTGACATAATTAAGGAATAAAAAGTGACAGTCACAAGATTTTGATTCAGTATTACAGACTTATTCATCATGAGCATAAGCAAAGTTCATCACTGAATTAGCTTAAAAATATAAAATTTACACTTTTCTTTTATGTACGCGAGTTGAAGACAGATATTAAGTGTTGCCTTAAAAAAATTATCAAATATCAACATGAGCAAAGCAGATGTGGTAAATGAAATTCATAAAAATGCAAGAATAAACTTTCCTCGAAGACGTGTTATTATGAAAGACATAGATGATTTATGGCAAGCAGATTTAATTGATATGCAATCTCATGCCCCTGAAAATAAGAATTTTAGGTTTATCCTTGTGGTTATCGATACATTTTCCAAATATGGCTGGACCTTTCCTCTTAAAACCAAATCCAAGGATATTGTCTGTGACACTTTTAAGACGTTGCTGGACAAAAGGCGTGTACCTAAAAATCTACAAACTGATAATCGAACAGAATTTTATAATAATAAATTTAATAAACTTATGAAATGTTTTCGCATTAACCATTATTCAACCTTCTCAACAAAAAAAGCCTCAATATTTGAACGATTAATTAGAACATTAAAGTCTAAGTTGTACAAAGAATTTAGTTTAAAAGGCAACTACAATTGGATTAATGGCACTCTTGATAATGTCATTTTTAAATACAACCATACTTATCATCGAACAATTGATGAAATTCCTGCAAATGTAGATAATACTAATAAAAAACGAATATTAGAAAAATATGTAGTCTGAAAAAAAAGTTGGTTCGAAAAGTAAGTTTAAGGTGGGTGATTATGTACGTATCAGTAAATACAAAGGAACATTTGAAAAAGGGTATACTCCCAACTGGTCGACAGAAATATTTAAAATTCGAAAAATACAGAATACAATTCCTATAACCTACTTGATAGAAGATGCAATCAGATGTCAGCCTATTTTAGGTGCATTTTATGTACAGGAGCTTCAAAAGACGAAACATCCTAACGTATATCTAGTTGAAAAAGTTTTAAGACGGAAAGGAAATAAGGTTTTAGTTAAATGGTTAGGATTGTCTTGTGCTGAAAATAGCTGGATTGATAAGTCGAATATACTATAACAAAGAAAAAAAATTATAGCATTTCAAAGTCATAGATTTTTTTTTTTTTTTTTTTGTGGATGGGAAATCATCAAATGACTTCTCCCGCTCTGGGCGGAGCGGGAGGGCGTGTCAGACTTTTACTGACTAAAACCCACCCGTGTTCCTTCTGTTGCCTGTGCCGGGGCCACGGTAACTCTTTCGAACATCCCGCAACCCTAGCTGGCATCGGCCCTAGCGGACCCCGTCAATAGTGCTGACATCTCTTTGAGGCGCGCGTGGAACACGACGCGCCGTCGACTCGGGCCTGGTCCTTACCAGACGGCGAGCTACCCATTGCTCGCCGTCCGCAAGCCCGCGCCTACGGTGGCCGGGAATCGGCTGCCAATTCCCGACGCCCAGGGCGTCTCCTGCGGCGACTAGGGGCGTGAGGGTGCAAAGCTTGCCTCTCCCTCACGCGTCCCGCCTCCTCCTTCACGAGCATTACTGCTTCGCAGAAGGAGGTAATGGCTTCCCATGCACTCTCGCTCCGTACCATGGCCTGGACCAGGGCCGGACGCGAGAGATCGCCGCCGCCGATCGCTTCCGCGAGGAAAGTCATAGATGAGAATAATTTTATATTTATTAAGTGTTCAATGTATGATTAATCAGTCTTAGGATGTGTATTGGAGAGAGTAGTCTTCTGAATTGGCTTATAAATCATTTACCATTTGAATTACATTTACCTGGATATAATTATTGTGGGCCTGGAACAAATCTGATTAAAAGACTTACACGTGGAGATAAAGCTGTGAATAAATTAGACGAATATTGTAAAGAACACGATATTGCTTATCACAAGTCGTCAAGCTTAAGGGATCGGCATAAGGCAGATTTAGTTTTATTAAAAATGGCTAAAAAGCGGGCTGTTGCCTCTGATGTAAGTGTAGGGGAAAAATTCGCTGCCCATTTAGTAAGCAAAGCAATGTTGATAAAAGTTAAAACTGGGGCGGGCTTAAAAAATGTTAACTGTGCTAAAAATAGTTCAAAAAAAAATAAATCTGGTAATGGATTTAAAAATAAATTAAAAAATGTTATTAATAAAACGAAAAGACATATACGGAAATTAAAACCAAAAGGTAAGAAAATGGCGATAGAATTAGCTATGGCTGCTGCAAGAGAATTAGTTGATGATTCATCTATAAAACTTCCTCGTATTATCCCTATACCAAAAACTGGTGGAGTATTACCTTTGATTCCTATTTTTGCGGGACTATCAGCTGCGGGAGCCTTAGCAGGAGGTGTAACTGGAATAGCTAAAACCATAAATGAATTCAAGATGGCAAAAAAGCGTTTTGCTGAACTGAAGAGACACAATGAAAAAATGGAGGCTCTTTGCATCAGAAAGGGATTACATCTTAAACCTCATAAAAATGGACTTGGAATTTTTGTATCGAAAGAAAAAAACTAAAATACAGGCTACCCAAACGAGCCTTAACTAACATTGACATTCTGAAGTATGGTAATAAAATTCCCTATTTTCGAGGTGTCTTTATGAGAGACGAACTCCCTAAAGAACCTTTCAAAAAAGAATGTGGAGTTATAAATTTAGATGATTCTAGAAATCCTGGTTCTCATTGGGTAGCCTATGTAAAACACAATGATTACGTAGAATATTTCGACAGTTACGGAAATCTTAAGCCCCCAAAGGAATTTATAAAATACTTAGGTTCTAAAGTTCACTATAATTTTGATAATACACAACGCGATCACCCTTACAATTGCGGACATCTGTGTTTAAAATTTTTACATAATTTTTGGTCTAGTAGCTAGGAATAAAATAAACAGAATCATCCAGAAGTGTTCAGTATGCAAGCATGTCTCTAACGGTAACCATTTCTGGAAGTAAATCAGAATTGATATCATATTTTCAACCACCTATAAGTTTATCTGGTCAATACGAGTGCGGTTTGTTATACTTTTCAGTATTAAACTTAAAGCCAGGAGACGCACACGTTGATAACAACATTTTGTCTGTGGTGAGAATCGAATGTGATCTTATTCATGGTTCATATTCTGATGGATTACCAACCCATATTATCCACGAATTTTTAACTAATAATACTGCAGGTCATCAGTACATAGAAAGACCGCAAAACGTTATTTACTTTCTTGTGAACAAAAATATAATTTCATCTATATCTATTAAGATTGTGGATCAATTTGGTCGCTATATTCATTTCGGCAAAGCGGATATTCAACTAAGTCTTCATTTAAGAAAAATAACATGATATTATATTATAAAAATCCGGCGATCAATATAAAGCGCCCTATTACTTCTACGACCACGAAAGGGCAAAGACGTAAGAAAAAAGTTAAGAAATTGACTAAAACAAATAAAGATTTCCTTAAAGCCTTAGGTTTTAAAGTATGAGTATACTACAGATTACTGAATCGCCACACTTCGATACTTCGATTGAAAGTTATGAAGTCCATTCTTACAATCCCTACAACAACAGCTTCAGAGAAAACGATGAAATCAGAATCCCCATCCACCAGCAAGATGTGTACGTGCTACCGTCAGCCAGTTCAATTTACATCGAAGGTCAAGCAAAACTCTTCGGTAAAGATGGGAATCCGATTAAGAAAACTATTACGTTTAGTAATAACCCAGTTATGTTCTTGTTTCAAGATATTAGATATGAAGTTAACGGTATCGAAATAGATCGTATTAAAAATTTTGGAATAACATCAACAATAAAGTCATACGTATCAATGAATGAAGGAGAAAACAAAGTTGCTGCCTTGTGGGGTTGGAATATGGATGGAATTAAAAGCGAGGGTAATTTTAGTGCTATTATACCTCTAAATAAGATTTTAGGGTTTGCAGAGGATTATAATAAAATTGTGATAAATTGTAAACATGAACTTATACTAAATAGAAGTAACCCTAACTTAAACAGCGTCATAATAACTGATGATGTTGTTCATTTTCAAATAGATGTGCAAAGAATACAATGGCGTGTACCACACATAAAAGTGTCAGACCGTGAACGATTGTCACTTTTAAAACATTTAGAAAGAGATAAACCTATTCAGATGGCGTTTAGAAATTGGGATTTATATGAGTATCCGTTACTACCTAAAACCACAAAGCATTCTTGGTCAGTAAAAACTGCTTCACAATTGGAAAAGCCCAGATATGTAATTTTTTGTTTACAAACTAATCGAAAAAATAATAAAACTAAAGACAGTTCAGTATTCGATAATTGTGAAGTAACAAACGTCACGCTCTTTTTGAATTCACAATATTATCCATATGAACCTTTAGGTTTAAAGTTTTCTGAGAACAAATATAGTATATTATATGAAATGTTTGTGAAATTTCGTCAGTCGTATTACAACTGTCCAGTAGATCCACTGCTCAGCCTAACAGAGTTTAAAGAAAAAGCTCCTATCTTTATCTTAGACTGTTCAAGACAAAATGATAGCCTGAAAACAGGTCCAGTGGACGTGAGGTTGGAAATTGAATGTTCTACAGCAATACCAGATAAGACGACTGCATATTGTTTGATTATAAACGATCGACTTGTGGAATACAAACCTCTCAGCAACATTGTGCGAAGGTTATCATGATTGCTATTGTGGATATTCAAGGATTTAAAACAGAAACAAATGAATTTATAATAAAAGAAATCGCTATATCGTTTTATAAAAAAATACAAGTGATTTTAATTAAGCCACCATTTCCATTTTCAAAATTAACGAAACAAGAAAAAAAACAAGTGACTTGGATAGAACGTAACAGAAAAATACACTGGCGTGAAGGATTTGTATCCTATTCTAATTACCAGAATTTGGTTATAGATATTTTAAGAGATAAATGTATCTACGTCAAAGGTTCAGAAAAAGTGTTGTGGTTAAAGCATATTTTAGAAAATAGTAATTGTAATATATTCAATTTAGAAGATAAAGGTTGTCCTAGTTTAATAAGTTTATACGATCAATATAAATATTGTGATGATTTATATAACTGTATTTACCATGACTATGTATGTGCTTTAAAAAATGTATTGTGCTTAAATAAGTGGTGCTTTGATAATAGAATTCTATTTTAATTATTTTTGTTTTATTACTATAATTAAGAAAAGCGCATCTTAAGATTTTTATCCCTCCTCCTACCTCTATCCGGTCTTTATATGTTGTTGACAAACGCTAAACGATATCATTATGCGTTTATCATTGAATGAGAAAGTGAACATGTCTCAAAATGAATACAAACCTCGATATGACATGTTATAATACGTTAAAATGCGAGAATTTTCATTTAATTATTACTGGGGAACGTTTAATAAAAAGAAAAGATTAGCGATGGAAATGGCTGATGCAGGATTCTTTTATTGTGGAAATAGTATACATGATATTGCAGCATGTTTCTCATGTGGAGGTGTTATCGAAGATTGGGAGATTTATGATGATCCTCGGATGCAACATGCTATACATTATCCTGAGTGTGTTTATTTGAACGCTGTAAAAGGAAAAGAATATATAATTGAAAACGCTTATCTCCAACACAGCATTAAACTCTTAGCTTTGTAGTACAACGGTACGATCTTAATCAACGTTTGTTTCATCAACAAAAAGAATAAATTAATATTATTCACCTTATAATGGAGGGTATTTCTAAACTTATTTTCAAGAATGCTAGTGATGAGATTCTATTTACTCAAGACTATTCATCCAGAAAACAGACCAGATCAGAATATCAGTAGGGTATAATTGGGGGTTTTTGCATCACGCAGCTCGAGCGCAGCGAGAGCAAGTGATGCAGAACCCCCAATTATACCCTACTCTTAGTATCGGAAAACCAAGGATTCGTAAAATACGGGCCAATTTTCAATTTTACCATCAAACGAAGAAATTTGTATAGGCGGAAGTTTAACGCAAGCCTTATTTTGTGACGCGGTGTTGTTATCTATTTGCGCCGCCTGCCCACTTGAAGCGACAAGTGATCTCGATCTTTCCATACGGGTATAGATACCTTCGAACGCTGTTAAACTATTGTAGTTAATTTTATATTTGGGTCTAGATTTAGGTTAAGGATGTTTATTTGATCTAGGTTGGAACTGAACTCCTGCCTAATTTTTGACAAACTTTCAGTGTCTGCCATGAATGCTTCCGTGGACCGAAGCCCACCGGACGTTAGTACATTTTTATATGCGTTAAGCGTTCATAAATTGCCTGGTTTTTGGCTTCTAGAATTTTAATTTGAATATTTTCCATTTTGCAGGGAATAAAATCACGATGGCGGTACGTAGCAAAAAAGCGTTAGAATGCGGTGAAGCGTGATAATTTAAAGCAATATATTACGAAATTTCTAGATGAAGCAGAAATGATTCCCGTTCGAGACACATTATTCGATTACCTATAAAAAGCAACGAGTAACGATGATAATTATTTTCGTGCAATACAAAACGTGTGCATAATGCGCGGGAGCGAAAAGACGGTAGTGGTAGCTTAAAATTAAGCGGTTGTAACTAGCTTAGGTATAGGACCTAGCCTACATTAAATGCGGTTTTTTACACTAAATAGCGGTAATCCGTCCGAAGGCGAACCAAACAATGGAGTGGTATTATATTTAGTGCAAAAAAATAATTTAGCGGGTTAAAAGATGTAAAGACGAAACGCGCTTAGCAGGCTGACATTTACCACAGGGATGAAGAATACGAAAGGACTGACCTGGGAATCCTGATGCTCGTTGGTCTTCTGAAGGTCCTGGTGGAATCAGCTGTTCTGCTAAGACGACGGCCCGAGGGGCGCCCCTGTCTATTAGGCGAGCGTACGCGACGGAGTCATAATTCGAGAAGCCAGCGGTGAGGGTATGTGATTGGTTTTTATGCGGGAGTAAGGGGGCGGGAGCGGGGGGGGGGGTAACAGCAAATGTCAGCCTAATGACCTTTATTTGTACTTTTGAATATATTTTTTTTCCTAATCGCGGGTTTCTTGATAAATTATTAGACAGACGGTTTGGCCGTTACAGTAATGGTCCAAGAAAAACATGAAATTTAGCTGTGAAAGCATGTCTATTTATAGGGCAAACAATATCTTTCCGTCTCTTTTTAATAAATTCACTGCTGTAGCGAAGGGCTGCGTGTTGTTTTAGTACAATGCTCATTATGAATAATTGTCGAACTGTTAGTACTTCACAAGATTTATAGAGCAGATTAGTGGGAAAGAGGAACGGGCGGCAAGTACACACCTTCAGAATCGCTCTTTGCGCTCTTTCGATGGGTAGTAATAACGTTTTACATGCTCCACCCCATGAGGTAATGCAGTACGTCAAAATTGACTGACATAGAGCAAAGTAAACTTGCCTAATTATTATTGGGTCTGCAATATATCGTAGCTTTTTGAATACGTATATCAGCTTACGAATTCTACTATTTAGAGCTTCCATATGTTGTTTGAACGTTAGGGTTTCATCAATTATAACACCCAAGTATTTAATTTTATTAGACTTATTATTATAGGGACACATAAACGGGCAATCTACAGGTACTGTACAGCAATGAGCATACAACGTTGAAGGAATATTAGAAGTTGGTTTGCGCATCGAAAACTTTATATAATTGGTCTTGTCTGCATTTAGAGTTAGTGAGTTAAGCTGAAGCCATTTATTTACAACACTAAAGCCGTCTTGCGCGAGCTTGTAGTTCATCATGTTCCGATTCAGCCGAAAAAAGGAGGGCAGTGTCATCAGCGTAAGATATTATTGTGCCATGCTTTAGCTTTAGATTACAAAGGTCATTTATGTATATCAGAAATAAGGTGGGCCCTAAAATACTTCCTTGGGGAACACCAAATGACGTATTTTTTGGTCTGCGCTGAGAACACTGCCAATCTTCACGCACTGAGTACGGCCTTCTAAGTAACTTTTGAAGAGTTTAAGCTGAATGCCTCTTATGCCCACTGTCTCAAGCTTGCGCAACAGAATAGAAATGGAAACTGTGTCAAAAGCCTTGGCGAGGTCCAGGAAAATTCCTATTGTATGGTTACCCTTGTCAAGTTCTTGAGCCAGATAGTCAGTCGGATGATGAACGGCATCAGCAGTTGAAAGTTTAGGTCTAAATCCAAATTGTCGTTCCAACAAAATTGATTTGTCCTCCAGATATTTGAACAACCTTTTGTTTATTATTTTTTCCAATATTTTAGACATAGAAGGCAGTAGAGAAATAGGTCTGTAATTTGTTACTTGCTCTCTACTGCCTATTTATATATAGGGACAACAACTGCTTTTTTGAGGCACTCCGGAAAAATACCCAATGATAAACATGCGAAAAATATAAGCCTATAGTATTTCCTGAACTGTTTAATAATTTTATTTGATATGTTATCCCAACCAACTGCACAGTCGTCTTTCAAAGTCATGATTATACTTTCTATCTCAGTCTCGTCAGTATCTAGCAGAGCAAACGATGTTAAAGTGGAACTCCCTGTAATAGGAGTGCTCGTTAGATAAGGTGATTGACTCCGATTTTTTTTCTGCCAGACACTTTCCAACGTTAACAAAGAAATTATTTGCTATGTTAGCAGATGTCAGCTGTGACGAGTGCGGTTGTAATAAACCTGAAGATGACTCATTTTGTTTCGCCGAATATGTTATATTTTTAATACAATTCCAGATCTTTTTACTACTTGCTCCAGCTTTTTCTAATGCAGTTTTATTGTAGTTGCTTTTAACTTTTTTGAGTAGATCATTACAAAAATTACAATATCTTTTGTATGACAGTTGAAGCATAGCATTATCTGACTGAGATTTAGCTTTCATGTGCAGTTTATCTCTATGCTTCATACAGCGGATAAGACCTGTCGTGTTCCAGGGTTTTATGTTGCAATTTTTGTTGCTTAACTGCGATATAACCGTATTTTTCTGAATTGCATGTCGCACATTCTCTATTACATACAACATACAAAACTGCGGGTCAGCGGAATTATAGACTAGATCAAAATTGAAAGTTTATTTATATTCAATTTAGAAATTGTGTGAGTGTTTTGCTTAGGTATGTTACAATCTAGAGTTAGTAGGGCAGCATCGTGATCAGTTATTGTCGAGTTAACAACAAGTGCAAGTGAGGGGTAATTTGATTTTAGCATGACATGATCCAAACAGGAGCCACTATGATGTGTAGGAAAGCTGTGTGCGGGGAGTAAGCCATGATATGCGCATAGGTTGAGGTAGTCCTGAGCAGATGCATCAGTACTTCCTGGAAGAATATTGATATTAATATCTCCAATTACAATCGAGTTTTTGATGGATGACAGGTTCTGCAAGACATCATTCAGTGATTCAGTAAAATTGCTAATATTTTTAAAGGAGGGAGGTCAATATAATGCTAATATTGCAAAGTTTGATCCAATCTTCACTACCAAACTGTGGTGCTATTCTGGAAAGATCCCACCGTGAAAATTTAGGTGAAGTGAGCGTGATGTGAGCTGTCATTCCACCTTACTCTAATAGGGATTGAGCTCACTTCCAACTCACTTCACCTAAGTGCTCACCGTGTGATGTTTACAGAATAGATCGGCTGTTGCAGTCGTGCATATTAGGTTCCTCAACAGAGACCTCCAGATGTTTCCTTACATAAACTATCACTCCATCATTTTGATTGTAATTCCTATTACTTTTGTACATATTATATCCCGGTATTAGTGGTATGTTATATTGCTTAGCAAGCCAGCATTCGGTTAAAACAATAATGTCACAATTTATGTTTAACCGTTGTTGAAAGGTGCAAAAGCTATGAAAATTCTTAAAAATACTGCGAATATTTTGTGTTAGTACATTCAATGGAGTTTTGTAGTCGGACAGAGACTGTTTGCAATTTTCAGTTTCACAAACTTTTGACTCGGATACAGAGAAATTATCTAACTCATTAATTATACTGTTAATCATAACTAGTATAGTTTGCATAAATATCGCAACCTTCTTAAACCTTTTTTAATAGCGTGTACTGATGGTTACATACTCGACGTGTTCAGACCGTACAAAGCTATTACGTCGGATGCCACAATCTTGAATGAACTAATGCATGAAGAATCTCCACTACATGGTTTTTTGCTACCTGACGATGTGTTCATATTGGATCGTGGGTTTCGGGATGCAATTCAAGTTATCGAAGAATGCGGTTATATTTCACATATGCCCCCAACAAGACAAAGGCTAGAACAATTGACAACAATCGATGCCAATAAATCGAGATTAATCACAATGGTTCGATGGATCGTCGAGACTATAAATGGCAGATTTAAAAAAGATTTCAAAATATTTCGCAACGTTTATTTTAACGTTGCCGCGAGTCACACGATGGTAGACTTCAAAATAACTGCAGCAATTATAAACGTTACTCGTTGACCATATGAAAATCATGTCAGTTCTCTGCATAACCTGACCCGTCTTCCATTCTTCTTCTTTGTATAAGAGGTCGGGTAATGCAGAGTACTGACCGTACACGCTGAACAGTTTGTAGTGATTATAAATAGAGGAGGGGAGTGATGCGGGGTCGGAATCCGACGCCGCATCTGGCGCGAAGGGCTCATGTAAGAGCCTGGAGCGCGAAGTGGCGGGGGCCACTGGGAAGAACCAAAAGTTCTTCAAGAAGCACCCCAAACCGGGGGATGGCCTGGGGTCTTCCTCGAATGGTGGGCTGAGCTCGGCCCGTAAAAAAATCAGCCGGCGGGGTAGGGCCCATGAAAGGGGTGTGGGCAAAGGGCTCACCAAGGAAGCCAGCAAGCCGAGCCGGGCCAGCCCGGCCGAGCCAGAGTCGCAGTTGGGGTCAATCTCGGCTGGGTCGGAGTCAGCAGGTAGTGAGCCGGACGCCGCTGGCGGCTCCAATTCGGAGCGAACGGTCAGGTTCGCAGAGGTCATGGCAGCCGCGATCAAGAGTGTGGCCTTGAAGAGGACTCAGTCCTCTAAAGACAAGGCCATATCGGCAGCCAGGGCCTCCATTATGGCGGCAGCGGAGACCAGTCACCTCAGGCCTCCGTCGGACGGAATGTCAGAGATGCGGGCGGAGGTCGCTCGTTTGACAGCCGCCATGGAGCTTCTCCGAAAGGAGAATGAGGAGCTCCGAGCGGACCTGGCCAGGATCCGAGGAGCTGGCCCCCGGGAAGTGCCACAGGGGGAGGCGCGGCATGGGCAGAGCAGACTCGAGCCAGCTGAGCACCGGGTTCTGGCCCTGGTGCGACGGGAACTGTCGGCCTTCCGGAGCCGGTTTTCCGCCCTGGAGGCCATAGTAGTGTGGCCCCCGCTAGCGGCGAGCCAGCCGGCCTCGGGCCAGCGGAAGGCGGCATCGTATGCCGCCACCGCGGCTGCCACTGTCAAGCCTGGATCAACGGGGCAAGCGAAAGGCGGGTCCGTGCAGGAACCCGCGAGGGCGCCAGCCCCGGCGGCGAAACGGCCGCCCCCGCCTCCTAAATCTCCTCCGGCTGACGCCAAATGGCAAGTAGCCGGGGAGAAGAGGAAGGCGGGTAAGGCAGCAAGGGCAGGCAAAAAGAAGGAGAGGCGGCAGCGGTGCAAGGAGCGAAGCGTCGCGGCTAGGCTCCGTGCCCCGAAGTCCGCAGCTGTAGTGATCACACTACAGCCGGAAGCGGAGAAGAAGGGTGTGTCCTACCGCGACGTGCTTGCCAAAGCGAGGGCGGCGGTGAACCTAGACGAGCTTGGTATCGCATATGGCGTCCGGGTAAAGGTCACTGCAACTGGGGCCCGATGCTGGAGGTCCCCGGTGCGGCCAGCGACCCGACCGCTGACGCTCTGGCCGAAAGGCTTAGCGCGTCCCTAAATGCGGACGAGGCCCGACTGTCCAGACCCACCAAGTGCGCGAACATGCGCATACTGGGCTTGGACGACTCAGCGACGGAGGGAGAGGTGGTGGCCGCCGTCGTTAAGACTGGAGGGTGCTCTGCCGAGCAGATTAGGGTAGGCACCATCCGTCCTGACTTCACGGGGATGCGGACCGTTACGGTGAGCTGCCCCGTGGTGGTGGCACGAAAAATAGCCGGGGAGGGCCAAAGGCTCCGGGTGGGCTGGGTTTCCACGCAGGTGAAATTGCTGGAACCCAGACCTCTGAGGTGCTTCCGCTGCCACGTGGGCAACCACGTGGGCAACCAAGTGGGAGCTAAATGCACCTCAGAGGTGGACCGTAGCAGCCACTGCTTCTGCTGTGGTCAGCCCGGTCACATGGCCGGCTCGTGTAAAGCCGCGCCGCAATGATTCGCGTGTGCGGCAGCTGACAAGCCGGCCAATCACCGGGTTGGGAGCAAGGCCTGTGCTCCACCTGCCAAACCCAGGGGCAGGGGCAAGACCTCCGCCTCCGTCGTCACCACCGCAGCCACCGCCACTGCCACCGCCGCTGCCACCTCCACTGTCATCGCCGCCGCAATCACCGCGGCAGGGCCCTCACAGGGGGCTCGGGAGGGGGCTGATATGGAGTGCCAATAATGGCCCCATTACGTCTCCTCCAGGTGAACATCAACCACTGCGCCTCCGCTCAGGATCTGTTGCTCCAGAGCATGGCGCAGTGGTCGATTAACATCGCCGTGGTCGCTGAGCCGTACTTTGTCCGGCCCAGGGATGACTGGGTGGAGGACCTGAGCGGCTCAGTGACCCTAATTTCGTCGGCCGCCGCTGGTACCACGTCCCTCGAGGCAATTAAGAGGGGACGGGGTTGCGTGGCAGCACGGTTCGGGGAGATTGTCGTGGTAGGGGTATACTTCTCCCCGAACCGAACTCTCGCCGAGTTCCACAACTCCCTTGCGGAGTTGAGAGTCGTCGTCGTCGGGTTCCGTTCCCTCCCTGTGCTCGTCCTTGGGGACTTTAATGCCAAGAATGTGGCTTGGGGTTCCCGGCATACGGACACACGGGGCAGGATGGTGGAGGACTGGGCTCTGCAGACGGGCCTGGTCGTCCTAAACCGGGGCTCTGTCCCCACGTGTGCGCGGATGCGGGTTGAGTCAGTGGCGGACATTTCGTTCGCCAGCCCCGCTCTGTCGCCGCGTGTCGTCGACTGGCGCGTCATCGAGGGGGTGGAGACCTACTCCGAGCACCGGTATACCAGGAAAAGCAACCACAAATAAACCAATTGTCGCTGAGTTTACGAGTGTTCATCTGAAAACAGAACTTTTATCTCGCTTGCGAGGGTTTAACAATAAGCAACCCAACAAAGAAAACAAACTTAATACGGAACTGCTGGGATTAGCTGGCCAAAAACGTGCAGTCTATGTCGACGAGCATCTGCCAAACTCCACGAAGAAACTATTCTATCTGGCGAGAGAATATGCAAAGAAGCAAGAGTTTAAGTTTTGTTGGATCACTAACGGCAACATTTTCCTGCGTAAACTACCAGGACAGCAGCATATCCTCGTTAAGTCGGAAGCAACCCTACAAGAGTTGCAAACGAAGACATGACTACTCAATTTAGATATAGTAGATCAATTTCGTTACAGCACATCACTTAACGATTATTTCTTAATTATGTTTCTTTTAAATCTTTGCCCAAATATTATCTCTTTAAATTCAACCGATTCACGCACACACATTATTTACAAAGTTACACAAATACTTACGACAAATTTCCATAAACACATAAGTACACTAACACTCACGCTTTTTCATCTAACTCAAATTTTTGCTTTATGGCTTTCTCCGAATGCTTACATTTTTGTGGCCAAGCTATTCTTCGACGTGTTAAGCTGGTTCAATATATCATGCATTATCTATTTTGCAAATGGCTAATTTAATTAACAATGTCTTATTAGACTTGGACGAAATCACAGTTGCAAAGGCCTTTAATTGTGTTCCGGAAGAATGCACAAAATTTTTAGAGATATCAGACAAATGTATTACTATTCTTCATATTAACATACGCAGTATCAATAAGAACTTTAATGAACTGTTAACCCTACTTTCCATGATTAAAGTGCCTTGTGACATCCTAATTTTAACCGAGTGCTGGTTAAGTAAAATTGTTAACCTCCCGGTTTTGGACGGATACAACTCTTACTACACTACACAAACTAAGAACCAAAATGAGGGAGTGGCCTTGTACATAAAAAATCACATTGTGTGCACTGTAAATGAACCAGTTTTTACAAATGGAAACTGTCTTACATGCCAATTAAGTAATAATTTAGTAATAATTGCCATGTATCGTTCACCATCATACAAAACTAAAGCTGAATTTGATTGCTTTCTAGACAGTTTAGACAGTGTCTATTCCTCCTTCAATCATTTCAAAAGTATATATCTCATCGGTGATACCAACATTGATATTAAACCGGCCAATCAAGATGACCGCTGTGCCAATTACTTAACGCTCAATGCCACGCATGGTCTTTTGCCTGGACATTACTACCCGACCAGAATCAATAATTGTATAGACCACGTACTATTAAAAACAAATAAACCTACAAACGTATTGGTCCTACAATCTTATATTACTGATCACTTACCACTCCTGGTTGAAATCGTAGATATAGCATCACCAAATTTGACTGTTCCTAGTTATACAATCCCAAAAATTGAATACTGCAATGTCTTAAAAGATATTGAAAGTCATGATTTTTCTCAAGTCACCGGCACAGAAGATCCTAACATTGCCGCCACTAATTTAGTTAGCACAATACAATCTATCCTAAACAAGAACACTAAAATAGTAAAAGTTCCAAAAAAGGAAAGAAATCTTAAACCTTGGATAACTCCAGGTCTATTGCGTTGCATTCGCAATCGTGATAAGCTACATAAAAAGGCTCGTAACTCCCAAAGAAATGATATTTTGCAGATCACATATAGACGCTATCGGAATTTTTGCAACCGCCTTCTTAGGAAACTTAAAACTGCGCATGAAAGGGTTGAACTGGAGAAAGCAAGACATAATCCTAAAACGTTGTGGAATAAAATCAAAGAGATCACAAATACTAAAAAAAAATATCAGCACCACCTCTAGAACTCCTAAAAATCCATCCAGACCCATACACTGCGGCCAGTGAAGTATGTAAGTTTTTTGCCACCATAGGCTCAGACCTAGCCTCTAAAATTATCTCCACCGCACAACCAGTTCTTTCACCCAAAACGTCCCCTCAAACCTCTTTTGTCCTCCTTGATGTTGATTACGCTGAAGTTGAGTCCACCATAATGAACTTAAGAAGTGATAGTGCCACAGGTTGGGACCGTATATCGTCTACTCTTTTAAAATTGAGTCGAAAAACTTTTGTACCATTGATAACACATGTAATCAACATATCCATAGCAAAAGGAATTTTCCCTGAATCTTTCAAAAAGGCCCTGGTCCATCCGATCTATAAGAGCGGGAACAGGGACTGTGCGAACAATTATAGACCGATCTCTGTTCTTTCAGCTATTTCTAAGGTTATGGAAAGACTGATTAATGGTCGTCTACTGAATTTCTTAGAGAAAAATAAAATTATAGCGCCCAACCAGTATGGCTTTAAAAAAGGAGTCTCTACAGAAGATGCAATTATTGATCTTACAGAACTTGTCGCGAAGAAGTTAGACGACCATAAAAGATGCCTTACCATATTCCTGGACTTAACAAAAGCCTTCGACACAGTCTCTGTTCCTACTCTTCTGTCAAAAATGGAAAGCATAGGTATTCGTGGAAATACGCTCGATTTGTTTAAAAGTTATCTCCAAAATAGAACACTCAGTGTCAAAATTGACTCGTGCGTCAGTGATGATGAAATTATCTCATATGGAGTCCCGCAGGGCAGTGTACTTGGTCCTACTTTGTTCCTTGTTTATATAAATGACCTTTGTACACTGCCACTGCTCAATTCCAACATCTTCACATATGCTGACGATACGGCAATAGTAGTTTGTGGGGATACATGGGATGATGTAAAATACCACTCGCAACAGTCGTTAAAGGTGGTTATGAACTGGCTGCAGCAGAATCTGTTAACCCTAAACCTATCCAAAACCAATTTTATCCCATTCTGTCTTAGTCATAGAACCAAAGCCCCACCAGAATTCAGTTTAACTGCACATTCATGTGATAACTCTTCTTTATGCTCTTGCACAGCAGTATCTCGTGTCTGTCACACCAAATACCTGGGTGTAACGATCGATGAAGGACTGAAGTGGCACAAACATGTTGATTATTTAGTTTCGAAAGTTAGGAAGCTAATCTACATAGTTAAGTCGTTAAGACAGTGTGCGGACCCAAAAACACTAAGGATGGTGTACCTTGCGCTTTGTGAGTCCGTTATTGGTTACTGCATCTCAGTGTGGGGTGGCACTGGCAAAACTAAACTGCTAAGCTTAGAGCGAGCACAGAGGGCTGTGCTTAAGGTGATGCTAGGCAAACCGTTTAGGTACCCCACAACCCAACTATACGCGGACTGTAAAGTACTGACTGTTCGACAGCTCTTTGTGCTTCGAGCCACGCTCTGGAAACACAGCCAAATCCCCCCTCCGGATCCTAATAAGCGAACATTGATGACATCATGCCCATCTGTACCCCACAAAACGTCCTTCGCCAGTCGACAACTGTATGTTGTTGGTTCTAACATCTATAGAAAGATCAACAGACACGTTAAATTGAATAAGTTAAATAGATATGAAGCCAAAACTAAACTGAAAAAATGGCTGTTTGACCTGGACTATCTAAAAACCGAAGAGCTACTCATCTTTCTTCGTTAGTCTCAGTTAAATGTACAATTCCACTTCACTACGCATATCCTACTTGACTAATGCAAACCAAAAGTCCTACAAGTCCAAATGATTCTATCCAAACATAATTGTATATATTAGTAGTTATTTCACACACACACACACACACATACACACACACACACACAACACTTACACACACACACACACACACACACAATCACCCCAACACGCGCACCCACTCACGCTCACACTTTCAGTCAGTATAACAAACTCATATTCCTCATTAACTTTGTCGTTGTTCCTTTATTAATTTTTAGTATGCTTTTATTACAACCGTTCATGTATTTAATTAGGTTTACTACGAACAAGGTATGATGAAAAGGACTACTTGTGCACGAAGTAACAGTAGAACACTGTCTCCTAAGGCACAGGTTTCCCCTAGTTTAGGAGGCAGGGTCTCATCATCCTAGACACCTTTATACTACCAACTGTTTTTTGTAACCTATATTTATTACATAATGTAACAAAGGTTTTAGCATCAATAAAGTATTTATTTATTTTTATTTTATTTATACCCGGTTTGACGTCTCCGCCCAGACCTCGAGCGCACCGGTCCGACAGGCCCCGAGTGGTCCGCGGTGGGCGCTGAAGCAGCTGGACCGGGAGCTCCTCCTGGAAACCTCGATCGTGCAGGCCTGGGTGTCACCACCGGACAGGCCTGCTGACATCAATGACGAGGCGCAGTGGTTCCGGGAGGCCATGTCCGAAGTATGTGATGTGGTAATGCCCCGGATCCGGCCCGGACGCGCCCGGCGCCAGGTGTGCTGGTGGTCGCCGGAGTTGACGTCTCTGCGCGACGCGTGCGTTGCTGCGCGACGCCGGTACACCAGGCACCGCAGGCTCCGTATCCGCTCTCCGGATACGGAAGCTATTCAAGCGGAGCTGTACGAGGGATACAGAGCGGTGAAGACCGCCCTCCGAGCGGAGATCCTGCAGGCCAAGTAACTGGCCCGCGAGGAGTCACTGGGGACTCTGAACAGAGACCCGTGGGGACCCCCCTACAAAATGCTGCGGGACAAACTCCGCCCATGGGCTCCCCCGCTGACGCAGAGTCTCCGGCCCCAGCTCGTGGAGGACGTGGTGAGCGCTCTGTTCCCTTCGCGAGGGGAACATACTCCCCCGCCCATGGCTCCGCCTCCTGCGGTGCCCGATGCGGACTACGTAGCAGACGACGATGAAGATGCTCCGGAGGTGACCGAGGTAGAGCTGAGAGTGGCAGTGCGCAGGCTGAATGCCAGGAATACCGCCCCAGGACCCGACGGCTTACCTGGAAAAGCCTGGGTCCTGCCCTTAGAGGCTCTCGGGCCTCGACTAAGGGGGCTCCTAAGCGCATGCTTGAAGAGGGGCCGGTTCCCGCTTCGATGGAAGACGGGGAAACTGGTCCTCATTAAAAAGCCGGGGCGCCCTGCGGACTCTCCGTCCGCTTACGGCCCACTTTACTGCTCGACGAGGTGGGCAAGCTCTTTGAAAGAGTCATTGCAGACCGCCTCGTCGGGCGGCTGGTGAGGGTGGGGGCGAATTTGGCGGAGAATCAGTTTGGTTTCCGCAAGGGGCGCTCTACGGTGGACGCCATCATGCGCGTACGAGCCCTCACGACGGGGGATACTGTGGCCCGGGGTGGGGTCGTCTTGGCGGTGTATATAGACATCGCCAATGCCCTGGAGTTGCATCAGGGAGGCACTCCGGTATCACCGAGTGCCGACCTACCTCTGTCGCGTGGTCGAGGCCTATCTGACGGCTGAATTAGCGACACGCGGGGTTGCGACAATTGTAGAGAGGATCCGGCAATTGGGACTCGAGGTGGCCTTGCACAAGTCCGAGGCCATGTGTTTTCATGGTCCTCGGAACGCGCCACCGTCGGGTTCCCAAATAACGGTAGGAGGGGTTCCCATCGGCGTCGAGTCGACGATGAAGTACCTGGGACTCGTCCTCGACAGCCGGTGGAATTTCGTGGAGCATTTCCGACGTTCGGCTCCCAGACTGGAGCGGGCCGGGGCTGCCTTGAGGCGGCTCCTGCCCAATCTGGGGGGTCCAAACGCCTCCTGCCGGAGGCTCTACGTGGGGGTCATGCGGTCCATGGCCCTTTATGGAGCTCCGGTGTGGGCGCGTTCCGTGAGGCGGCGACCGGTCCGTCGGTTGAACGCGTCCCAAAGGGTCATGGCGATCCGGTTAGCTCGGGGATACCGCACGGTCTCCGGTGAGGCGGCGAACCTCCTTGCCGGATTACCGCCATGGGATCTAGAGGCAAAAGTCCTCGCGCACATGTGGGAGTGGCGCCAGGAGGCAAAACGCTGGGGTGTAACTCCGCTACCGCGTGAAATTGCGGCACGGCGGACAGAGCTCCGGCAGGATCTCATGGCAGCATGGAGAGTGCGATTGTCGCAACCCAGCGCTGGGCACGCCACAATTGCAGCGATAAGTCCCCTCTTTGAGGAGTGGCTGGAGAGGCGCCACGGCGTCCTCACCTTCCGCCTGACGCAGGTCCTCACCGGACACGGGTGCTTCGGGAGGTACCTGTTCCGGATAAGGCGGGAAGAAACGCCCGGGTTCATACAATGAACAAGCAGCACCCTAATTGCGTAACACACTATCAATCGGAATGTAAATCATTTTAAAGCAAATTACTGATCCATTGCTTTATAAGTTCGAAAATGTTGTTTGCTCAACACGTAAATAACGCAATGAATGTTGTTGAATTGTCAAAATGAAACCGATTTCGATTGATAATGTGTTACGCAATTGCCCCGCAGGTCCTTTTTACGATCATAAAACCATATTTAAAACTAAAAATACTTATAAAAAATCTATACTTAAAGTAGGTAAAACATCAAAGTATTAAGTGCTATTTTCACTTATATTTTATAAGTAGGTATGACAGTTAATGTGGTGATGTTATTGTTATAAAATAGAAATATTATATATTTATAAACATATAACATGTTGATTCACTACATTAAACACTTTGTAATGTATGTAACAGATTACTTACCTACTTACTTTAAAAATAAAAATGAGTATTTTATAGGCAATATTGAAACGAAGAAACTGCTTTTTGTCACGTTACCAATTAAAAAAATGAAGCTTATCATAAGTAGTTTAGTATTCTAACTTCTTTTATATGTTTTAGCTTTATATTTATATGACAAGTAATTATTTTTGAAAGTAATTATTTTTTATTTATATTGAATAATATCGTTTCATAATCATTATTGTTTTTCTTTGTTGTTGTTATTTGTATTTAAATAGTTAATTTAAATTAACTATTTTAATATAAATAATATTTTGGATTCAAAAAACATAATTGAATAATGTAGTAAACAACAACATAAAGCTACAAAAACACAAGTGGAAGGTTAGTTTTGAACTCACAACCATGCTGATATTGGTTCACTGTTGCAACCACTAGACCAAACCGACCTAACAAATACTGTTGAAGTTAACAAGTGCATCATGTGACAAAAAAGTATTCAAAGCTTACCTACCTTAACGTTACGTGTTAAAGATCAAATTGGCATAACTTTATTTTTTTTTTTTTTTTTTTTTACTTTTTTACTTTAAAAAGCTCGTACAGTGCTCTGCGAGTCCAATATAATAATGCCTTCAGAGTGATGTTGGGGCTACCGCGCTTTTGCAGTGCGTCGGGGATGTTCGCGGAAACCGGTGTGCCGGATTTTTACGCGCTTATGCGTTTGCGTATAGCGTCCCTGATGCGGCGAGTGCGCGATAGTCCCAACAATCTGTTGGCTATTGTGGCCAGCAGGATGGATAGCCCCATAATGTGGCATTGGATGACGACTCACAGAGCGTCATTCCAATACATTAAATAATTGTGTATGTATTTTGTATTTATTTTTTATATAATGTGCATGTGTATTTCATTTGATGTGTATTTTGTTGTTTGTTGTTTTATAATTTTTTGTAATGTATGGACTAATTGTGTCTGATAATAAAGTTTTATTATTATTATTATTTTTATTTTTTTATTTTTTTTATATTTCTCGGGACCCTATGGTCCCGGACCTTTGAAAGGCATATGAGGGGCCGAAGCCAACTCGCAGAGGCCCGTTAGACGCTTTCAATGGAAACGAGGCACCAACCGACGATTATCCTTGTGCGCACTATGCAAGTGCACCCAAGGACAACCCCCGGTTGGTGTAGGACTATTGCAGGATATGGAGACTAAAAAAATATTGGGCTATGGGTTCGGATGGCTAAAGTGCACTGGTTATCTAAAACTATGGAAGGACTATGGCCCCTGCCTGACCAATGTTTGATAAATTCAATACACGGATAAAATGGCAGGGGGTGACTTGCACACTCAACAATGGGCCCCCGGAAACGGTCGCTAGCACATAGTGTCGTAGCGACAAGGGGGCAACATGTCTTGAGGTGCTTAAAAGGAGTGGAGAGGTATTCCACGGCTATCAGGACAATCCCGGAAGTACGGTCAAGATCCCTACCAGCATCTTACTGGACTACTTCCTTCCTCCGAGCACGTTTGCTCTTGCGAATCTCTACTCAAGCCAGCCAATAAAGGCAAGAATGAGGTGGGAGGTCAGTTCTCGTCAGTGTTCACTCCAGCCGGCCAATAAAGGCAAGCCAGAGATGAGGAACATGACTTCTCCCGGGAGATAGGGTACGTGGGGTCGCTACTGCCCAGCAGCTCGCCACATGCTGCCCTGCGGGTTTCTGTATCTCTCTTGGTCTGGCTCCTCATCCTAGACCTGTTCCGGCAAAGTAACCTCTACCGGCACAGACCTAGAGTTCGGAGCGCGCAAGCCCCATCACGACGTCAACGTAGAGATACGGCGATGGGGTTATTATTATTATTATTATTATTTGATATTTCTCGGGACCCTAGGGTCCCGGACTTTTGGAAGGCATATGAGGGGCTGAAGCCAACTCGCAGAGGCCCGTTAGACGCTTTCAATGGAAATGAGGCACCAACCGACGATTATCCCTGTGCGTACTATGCAAGTGCACCCAAGGACAACCCCGGTTGGTGTAGGACTATTGCAGGATACGGAGACAAAATAAATAAATATTGGGCTATGGGTTTGGATGGCTAAAGTGGACAGGTTATCTAATACTATGGAAGGACTATGGCCCCTGCCTGACCAATGTTTGATAAATACAATACACGGATAAAATGGCAGGGGGTGACTTGCACACTCAACAATGGGCCCCCGGAAACGGTCGCTAGCACATAGTGTCGTAGCGACAAGGGGGCAACATGTCTTGAGGTGCTTAAGAGGAGTGGAGAGGTATTCCACGGCTATCAGGACAATCCCGGAAGTACGGTCAAGATCCCTACCAGCATCTTACTGGACTACTTCCTTCCTCCGAGCACGTTTGCTCTTGCGAATCTCTACTCAAGCCAGCCAATAAAGGCAAGAATGAGGTGGGAGGGCAGTTCTCGTCAGTGTTCACTCTAGTCGGCCAATAAAGGCAAGCCAGAGATGAGGAACATAACCTCTCCCGGGAGATAGGGTACGTGGGGTCGCTACTGCCCAGCAGCTCGCCACATGCTGCCCTGCGGGTTTCTGTATCTCTCTTGGTCTGGGCCCCTCACCATAGACCTGTTCCGGCAAAGTAACCTCTACTGGCACAGACCTAGAGTTCGGAGCGCGCAAGCCCCACCACGACGTCAACGTAGAGATACGGCGATGGGGTTATTATTATTATTTTTTTTTTTTTTTTGATATTTCTCGGGACCCCAGGGTCCCGGACCTTTAGAAGGCATATGAGGGGCCGAAGCCAACTCGCAGAGACCCGTTAGACGCTTTCAATGGAAATGAGGCACTAACCGACGATTATCCCTGTGCGTACTATGCAAGTGCACCCAAGGACAACCCCCGGATGGTGTAGGACTATTGCAGAATATGGAGACAAAAAAAAATTGGGCTATGGGTTTGGATGGCTAAAGTGGACTGGTTATCTAAAACTATGGAAGGACTATGGCCCCTGCCTGACCAATGTGTGATAAATACAATACACGGATAAAATGGCAGGGGGTGACTTGCACACTCAACAATGGGCCCCCGGAAACGGTCGCTAGCACATAGTGTCGTAGCGACAAGGGGGCAACATGTCTTGAGGTGCTTAAGAGGAGTGGAGAGGTATTCCACGGCTATCAGGACAATCCCGGAAGTACGGTCAAGATCCCTACCAGCATCTTACTGGACTACTTCCTTCCTCCGAGCACGTTTGCTCTTGCGAATCTCTACTCAAGCCAGCCAATAAAGGCAAGAATGAGGTGGGAGGTCAGTTCTCGTCAGTGTTCACTCCAGCCGGCCAATAAAGGCAAGCCAGAGATGAGGAACATGACTTCTCCCGGGAGATAGGGTACGTGGGGTCGCTACTGCCCAGCAGCTCGCCACATGCTGCCCTGCGGGTTTCTGTATCTCTCTTGGTCTGGCTCCTCACCCTAGACCTGTTCCGGCAAAGTAACCTCTACCGGCACAGACCTAGAGTTCGAAGCGCGCAAGCCCCACCACGACGTCAACGTAGAGATACGGCGATGGGGTTATTATTATTATTATTTTCGGGAGTGTTCTTTTTCTCAGCTCTAGGCTGGTTTTAGCTACATTTACGGGTCAAAGCCAAGTAAATGCAGCTTGTGGTGTGTATTTAAGATGAGGGTGTGTTTTCTTCATCTAACTGCATGAATTTCCTAAATATTCTGCAGGTGTTTAATATGGCAGCTTTCTGTAGGTTGATATAAACGAATTCTTCTAAATCTATTAATTTAAGGCTACGGGGAAGATGGTTGGGGATAACGCCTGTCGTGGAGAGAACTATAGGGACAACGTATACTTTATCTTGTCTCCAGATTCTTGCGATTTCTTCTTTAAGATCGGCATATTTACTTATTTTTTCTGATATGGTTTTTTGTAGGTTATGGGTATTAGGAACTGCAATGTCTATAAGGTAGGTAATTTTTCTTATTGTATCCTGTAGGGTTATGTCTGGTCTATTATAGTGGATAGTCCTATCTGTAAGTATGGCGCGATCGTAGTACATTTTGTGCGTATCATTTTCTAGAATAGTTTGTGGTGTGTACTTGTAGTAAGGAGTGTTAGAGTTTTGTATGAGATTGTGTTTGAGTGCTAGTTTTTGGTGAATGATGTTTGCAACCTGGTTGTGTCTGTGAGTGTAGTCTGTCTGTGTGAGGGTTGTCCATGCTCCAGTTATGTGTTGTATGGTTTCTGATTGAATGTGGCATCTTCGGCATTTATCGTTTGTGGTGGTAGGGTCTTTAATGATAAATTTCCTGTAGTTTTTGGTGTTGATGATTTGATCTTGTATAGCTATGATGAAGCCTTCTGTTTCAGGGAACAGATTGCCTATTTTAAGCCACTTATTAGACGCCACTATGTTAATATGGGATTGTTCTAAATCACGAGGGTGCCTACCGTGAAGGACTTTCTTCTTCCATTTTTCAATTTTTTGGTTCTGTGGGTCAGTGTTATTTGTGTCTTGTATATTTTGTTCATTTAAGTTAAGTGGGGTGTAGTTAAAATAATTTAGAGAGATATATTTGTGTATGTCACTAGTGCGAGATTTGGAATAAAAGAATGTTTTTAGCCTAGTGATTTGTTTCTGCCAAAGGTGATGGATGTCGATTAGGCCTCTCCCTCCATTCTGTCTTTTGATGGTGAGTCGTTCGATCGCAGATTTAGGGTGCAGGTTGTTGTGTTTTGAGAGTATTGTGCGCGTGGTCCTCTCTAACTGTTCTATGTCAGTTTTTGACCACTTTATTACTCCGAATGAGTAGGTCAATATTGGTATGGCAAAAGTATTCAAGGCTTTAATAAGATGCTTTCCTGATAGTTGTGTTTTGCAAACTGCGTTAATTCTCCTTCGATATTCTGTATTTAGTGTCTGTTTAATTGCTGTGTGGTCGAGTCCCTTAAGTTGTTTGTATCCTAAATATTTGTATAGATCTGTTGGTGCCATTGCTGCAATTGTGTCCGTGTCGTTAACTGTATAGCTGCCAGGTTTGATTTTACCTCTTATGATATGTAATGTTTTGCACTTATCCAACCCAAATTTCATATTTATATCTTGGCTAAATTCTGTCGTGACTTCTATAAGCTTTTTCATTTCTTTTTCGGTTTTTGCGTATAACTTAATGTCATCCATATATATAAGGTGAGAGATAACTGTTTCTTCAGTATTATGTTTAAGGTTGTACCCGGCCTGACTGTGGCGCAACAAGTGAGATAAGGGGTTAAGGGCGAGACAAAAACACAGAGGGCTCAGGGAATCTCCCTGATAGATACCCTTTCTAATAGATATCTGTCGTGTTATAAGAGAGATGTGGCGGTTGTTTAGCTGTAGTGTCGTTTTCCAATGTGGCATTATGAAACGCAAAAAATCTATTATTTTTGAATTGATTTTGTAAATCTCTAAAATTTTTATCAACCAGGAGTGTGGTATACTATCAAAAGCTTTTTGGTAATCTATATAGGTACAATGAAGGTTTCGATTTTTTGTGGTAGCATGTTTATGAATAGTGGAGTCGATAATCAACTGTTCTTTACATCCCATGTGGCCCCGTCTGCAACCCTTCTGTTCCTCAGCTATTATATTGTGATGTTCGATGTGTGCGTTGATTTTTGTTGTGATTGCTGATGTTAATATTTTGTAAATAGTAGGTAGGCATGTGATTGGTCTATATTGGGAAGGTTGTGTTGTGTGTGTAGTTTTAGGTAGCATGTATGTTATTCCCGTAGCAATGAATTCGGGTATGTTCTGTTGTCCTAATATAATAGCTGTCAAATTTTTTGCTATAGACTTGTGTAGTGTCGTTAGTTTTTTGTACCAAAAATTTTGTATTTTGTCTATACCTGGTGACTTCCAGTTATGTAATCTAGCTGTTATATTTGTAATATCAGTTTCTGTTATCTCTTTAAATTCCATTTCAACTATTGATCGCCATTTTGTTTCTTCTTCTGTAATCCAGATTGCTTTATCATTGTGTTGCACTTGTTCTTCCCATATACTGGACCAGAATGTTTCTAGATGTTCTTTCGATGGTGCGTCTGTGTTGTTTTCTATTGTTGTGTCGGTGTGAGATTTCTGTATGTTTCTGTAAAATACTTTTTCATTCATTGCAAATGTTGCATTATCATTTTTGCGCTTTTGTGCCTTCATACATATATCTCCTAAGCCTATGAACTTTAAGAGCTAGTTTCTGTTTTAATGTATCCAAAAACTCCTCAGGTTTCCTATTATTACTTTCGTGTCTAGTGTGATTAGAATAATTTTTAAAGATTGTTTCAACTCTCCTAACTACTTTATTTGATCTGATGCCGTTAATATAATGTGTGAGTCTACCACAGTCCGCTCTTAATTTTTCAATCTCTTTTTCTAATCTGTGTTGCCATGCTGGTTTGACATTACGACTTGTTCTGGAGATTCCTGTGTGGTCCGTGATTTTAAAGTTGAGTTCTTCAGATATAACTATCGCTGTGCAAAAAATAAGTAAATGTATGTCTATAAGTTGTGTGTCATCCGACATAAATTGTATGAGTAAAGTTTCGTTAAATAAATTAACTAAACGAAATAGGTTAGGGGTGTATTTAAGTTTAGGTAGTTTTGGTCGGACTGCTGGATCCATCCCAGAGTATAGTGTTATTGTTGTTCTAAATTTGTCATGTATTTCTTGGATGTAGGTATCTGTGGCTAGGTTTTGATCAGCGACAACTAAGGTCTCAATATCATTTTCGAGCGTTAGGGTTAAGGAATCGGTTTGTGTGGATGTGTGTGCAGTTTGCGTGTAAGCTTGCGATTGGTTGTATGTTAGAGATTGACTATTAGGATGTGTTTGAGTGAGCGATTGTGGTTGTTCTTGCAGAATATTTTCGTTTGTGTTTTGTGTTAGTATGATAGTGTCAGTGTAGTTTTCTGACCCCTGTCGTACCTAATTGTGTGCGTACTTCTTCTTTTAACTGATCTAATTCGACTTGTGATAAGAGTTTATTCCTAATTATAGTTCTTCGTTGATCTGAAATCCGTTGTTCTGAAACGGAAATCTCAGGATATTGACGTGTAAAAAGTTCATGTATGTAATTGTTTTCTGTACGTGGTCAAGTTGGTCTCTAATTTAGTGATGTGTAGGTAAGTTCGCATGATGAATAGGTTAACTTCTTTGCTCCATCTCATGCGAACTCTTGCTTTTCCAGCCTTGGTGGACGCGGGTAAAAAGGTAGATACCTCCCGCGCAACATTCAAGGTCGGAGTGGGTGGGACTGTATTTAAACTAATAATGGCAGGTGATGATGGTATGGGTGACGATGGTATGGATGGTGATGATGGTCTAGAAGGTGTGTAAGATACTGTACTTGGACTATACGGTTCTACGGGGGTGTTTGTCCTGTCCGTCAGTCTGTCACCATCGTCAATGATTTCGGCTGTAACATCTTTGTCGGTGGGAGCCCGCCTGTTCAGCTCTTCACCGCTAACGGTTCGCATGCTGAGACACCCAGCGTCAGCTCCAGGTGCGCCCCGGCGATCGACCCCGGGCAGCGGTCCTATACGTTTTCTTTTTGAACGAGTCTCCATTTTGAGTGGGTTTCCAGAGCCACGTTAGCCACGCCAGTAATTTCTCATTCGTGTATCCGCCCCCCACGTGATTAGATGGTCAATCAGGACGTGTGGTTGTTTAGGGGGCTTATTATTATTATTATTATTATTATTGATTATATATTTTACATATCTCGGGACCCTGGGGTCCCGGACTTTTGGAAGGCGTACGAGGGGCCGAAGCCAACTCGCAGAGGCCCCTTAGACAATTTTAAAAGATGAGGAGGCACCAACCGACGATTATCCCTGTATGCATTATGCAAATGCACCCAAGGACAACCTCCGGTTGGTACAGGACTATTGTAGGACATGGAAACGAAACATATTGGGTTATGGGTTTGGGTGGCTATAGTGGATTGGTTACCAAGAGCTATGGAAAAACTATGTCCCCTGCCTGACCAATGTGTGATAAATACAATACACGGATAAAATGGCAGGGGGTGACTTGCACACTCAATAATGGGCCCCCGAAAACGGTCGCTAGCACATAGTGTCGTAGTGACAAGGGGGCAACATGTCCCGAGGTGCTTATGAGGAGTGGAGAGGTATTCCACGACTATCAGGACAATCCCAGAGCCCGGAAGATGGTCAAGATCCCTACCAGCACTTACTGGATTACTTCCTTCCTCCGAGCACGTTTGCTCTAGCGAATCTCCACTCAAGCCAGCCAATAAAGAGGGTCATGGCCATCCGGTTAGCCCGGGGATACCGCACGGTCTCCGGGGAGGCGGCGAACCTCCTTGCCGGATTACCGCCATGGGATCTGGAGGCAAAAGTCCTCGCGCACATCTGGGAGTGGCGCGAGGAGGCAGGACGCCGGGGCGTAACTCCGTTGCCGCGAGAAATCGCGGCACGGCGGACAGAGCTCCGGCAGGATCTCATGGCGGCATGGAGAGTGCGATTGTCGCAACCCAGCGCTGGGCACGCCACAATTGCGGCGATAAGTCCCCTCTTTGAGGAGTGGCTGGAGAGGCGCCACGGCGTCCTCACCTTCCGCCTGACGCAGGTCCTCACCGGACACGGGTGCTTCGGGAGGTACCTGTTCCGGATAAGGCGGGAGGAAACGCCCGGGTGTCACCACTGTGTGGATCGCCCGGAGGACACGGTGGAGCATACGGTGGAAGTCTGCCCGGCTTGGGCGGGGCACCGCCGTGTCCTCGCGGAAGCGATCGGCGGCGGCGATCTCTCGCGTCCGGCCCTGGTCCAGGCCATGGTACGGAGCGAGAGTGCATGGGAAGCCATTACCTCCTTCTGCGAAGCAGTAATGCTCGTGAAGGAGGAGGCGGGACGCGTGAGGGAGAGGCAAGCTTTGCACCCTCACGCCCCTAGTCGCCGCAGGAGACGCCCTGGGCGTCGGGAATCGGCAGCCGATTCCCGGCCACCGTAGGCGCGGGCTTGCGGACGGCGAGCAATGGGTAGCTCGCCGTCCGGTAAGGACCAGGCCCGAGTCGACGGCGCGTCGTGTTCTACGCGCGCCTCAAAGAGATGTCAGCACTATTGACGGGGTCCGCTAGGGCCGATGCCAGCTAGGGTTGCGGGATGTTCGAAAGAGTTACCGTGGCCCCGGCACAGGCAACAGAAGGAACACGGGTGGGTTTTAGTCAGTAAAAGTCTGACACGCCCTCCCGCTCCGCCCAGAGCGGGAGAAGTCATTTGATGATTTCCCATCCACAAAAAAAAAAAAAAAAAAAAAAACCCAGCCAATAAAGGCAAGAATGAGGTGGGAACTCTGTTCCTCGTCACTGTTCACTCCAGACGGCCAATAAAGGCAAGCCAGAGGTGAGGAACAAGACTTCTCCCGGGAGATAGGGTCCGTGGGGTCGCTACTGCCCAACAGCTCGCCACATGCTGCCCTGCGGGTTCATGTATCTCTCTTGGTCTGGCTCCTCACCCTAGATTCGTTTCGGCAAAGTAAACTCTATCGGCACAGATCTAGAGTTCAGGAGCGCGCAAGCCCCACCACGGCGTCAACGTAGAGATACGGCGGTGGGGTTATTATTATTATGGTTTTTAAATTTAATTTTCTCAGGTTAGTACCTGGTATTTTCAGAATCTCACGGGTGTGAACCAAGGTGAGATTCCAGTTATTATTCTGAGAAGATAAATTGCTCTGTACTGCAGTGAAATTATTATCCAAGTCTAGTTGTAAAAATTTTCTTACTATACGGCAAGTGTTTAATATGGCAGCTTTTTGTAGTGCTATATATGTGTATTTGGATATATTGAGTGCATTAAAACTATTGAATATTTGTTTCGGGATAACACCTGTTGTTGATATTACTATTGGGACTATAGTGACTCTATTCATTTTCCAGACTCTGGTAATTTCCTCTTGTAATTCTGTATACTTCCTGATTTTTTCCGTGATAGTTTTTTGTACGTTATTAGTATTTGGGACTGCTATATCTATTATAAATGTGTGTTTGCTTACTTTATCAACTAGTGTTATATCAGGTCTGTTGTTGTATATGGTGTGGTCTGTTATTATAGTGCGGTCATAATATAATTTGTAGAATTTGTTTTCTAAAACAGCTCTAGGCGTGTACTTGTAATATGGTGTGTAGGGATCCTGCATGAGTTTAAGTTTAGTTGCGAGTTTTTGGTGTATGATATTAACAAGTTGATTATGTCTATGCGTATAGTCGTTTTGGGTTAGTGTGATACAAGCTCCTGTGATATGTTGTATTGTTTCAGGTTTGCTGTGACATTTTCTACATAAATCATTTCTTATTGTACTATCTTTTATTATGTATTTTCTATAATTTTTTGTATTTATGACTTGATCTTGTATGGCTAACATAAACCCTTCTGTTTCAGGAAACAGCTAACTTAACTCTAGCCATTTGTTAGAAGCCTCTTTATCTATGTACGTTTGGTGTAAATCGTTGGGATGTCTTCCATGTAGTTCTTTTTGCCTCCACTTCCTATGTATCTCTTCTATATGTCTCGCTTTATCTACTGTCTCAATATTGCTATCATCGCTAAGGTTCAGTGGTGTATACTGTTTGTCTATCTCTATAATTGTTTTGTGTAATTGACTGCTATTTTTCTTCCGCCTGAAAAATTGTTTTAGGTTTATGACTTGTCTTTTATGAAGATGTGATATTCCGATTAGTCCCCTGCCACCTTCTTTTCTGGACATTATAACTCTTTCTATTGCTGATTTGGGATGGTGATATCTATGTTGTGTCAGTGTAGTTCTTGTCTTAATTTCGAGAGCATGTAATTCTGTGTTAGACCATTTTATTACACCAAAAGAATAAGTAAGTATAGGAATCGCGTATGTGTTTATGGATTTGAATAAATTTTTACTGGATAGGTGCATTTTGCATAATGAATGTATTCTACTATTGTATTCTTTTTTTAGTTTATCCTTAATAGTCCTATGTTCTAATAATCGTGCTTGATTGTAACCTAAATATTTATACAGTTCTTCGTCTTTCATCGCTTCTATTACTACTTCGGTGTCTGTTGAGTAGTTTCCTGCTATAATCTTACCTTTCTCTATATTTAGTTTCCGGCATTTATCTAGTCCAAAATCCATTCTTATATCTTTCTATTCTTAAATCTTGTAAATCTGTATTTTTATTAGCATATAGTTTTAAATCATCCATATAAAGTAAATGTGTAATTTGGTGCAATATCGACCTACCGTTCTTAATATCAAAGCCTAATTTCGATTCAATTAAAGCTCGGGAGAGTGGATTCAGGGCTAGACAAAACCATAGGGGGCTTAAAGAGTCTCCTTGGAAAATACCCTTTTTAATTGCTATTTCTTCTACGGATACGTTTGTGGTTTTAGTTTGTAATTTTAGTGTAGTTCTCCAGGATACCATTGTATTTTTAAGAAAATTTATAATTAATGGATTGATTTTATAAATGTTTAATACTTCGATCAGCCATGAGTGCGGAACGCTGTCGAATGCCTTCTTGTAATCTATGTAGGCTATGTATAAGTTCTTTCTAGATCTTTGGACGTATTTTAAAATAGTGGAATCGATAATCAACTGCTCTTTACAACCCATATGACCGCGCCTACATCTTTTCTGTTCTTCAGTTAGGATATTGTATTGTTCAGTGTGTTTAATTATTTTGTTAGTTATACATGACGTTATGATTTTATATAAGGTTGGCAGGCAAGTGATTGGTCTATATTGTGAAGCATCCTGGGTTCTACTTGATTTTGGGATCATATATGTGATTCCTTTAGTCAAAAATTCTGGGATGTTTTGATTGCCTTTTAAAATATCATTTATTTGTTCTGCTAAAGTTCTATGAAGTGAATGAAGCCTTTTAATCCAAAAATTGTGTATACCATCTATTTCTGCCGCTTTCCAGTTATGTGTTTTATTTATAATTGTATTTATTTCATGAGCATCTATATCTTCAAACGGCATTTCGTCTATTGTTTCTGATCGGACTATTTCTTCTTGTATCCATCCAGCTCCTTTGTTGTGTTCAGTACTATCTGACCAGACTCCTTGCCAGAATTCTTTTAAAGACTCTTGAGATGGAGAGTTAAGGATTGTCGTATTGTTGCCTTTAAGCTTTCTATAAAATTGTTTCTCACTTGTTTTAAATAATCTATTGTTATCCTTTCTTTCTTTAGCTTTTTTGTATCGTGCTAGTCTATGACTTTTCACTAGAAGTTTTTGTTTTAATGTATCTAAGTGATCTTCTATTCTCTTATTAGAGTTTTCATGTGAACTGTGTTGTTTCGTATTTTTAATGATCAGTTTGACTTTCTTTTCAAGTTTTTTTGAAGTGTTGCCGTTTTTATATTGTGTTAGTCTATTTATGTCTTTTCTTAACTGATCTATATCTGTTTCTAATCTTTTTTGCCATGGTGGATCGTTTATTACTCTGTTATTATTACTGGTTCTATCTGTGTTTATTTTTAGTTTAAAATGAATTGCAACCGTAATAGCTACAGAATAGATTAAAGAATGCGTGTCGCTTAAGTTTTCTAGGGATGATAGTTTAAGAGGTATAATTTTCTGATTAAACATACTAATGATATCCGACAATTCACGAGATGGTCTAATTTTTGGTAATAATGGCCTACACGCAGGATCCATTCCGTTGTATTTTAACATATTTGATTCTAATTCGTTACTTAATGATTCTGCTAAAGAAGGGTCAAACTCAATATTATTCTGTGTTTGTTCTAATGTGAGATTATCTGTAGTAGATTGATAGCTGTACTGTGTGTCAGCAGTTATTTCTGCGGCAAAATATTCAGTCCCTGTCCTAGTGTCGTGTTCTACGGAAGGATTATATGTTGTAATCGATTGGGTTATCTGTAAGGTGTTTGTTAGTTGTGTGAGATTCATACTTTCTTCTTCTTCATTTTTTAGCTGTTCTGCTATTTCAAATCTAATTATATTTAAAGTGTCGTCTGATAACAGCTTGTTCCTGATAATAACCCGTCTTTGGTCTGCTATTCTTAGTTCTGTAACATTAATTTCTGGGTACTGTATTTTAAATTTTTCGAATAATTGTGTGCAATACATGGTTCTGTCCTCTTCAAGTTTCGTAATATGATAGTAAGTGCGCATGATGAATATGTTCATATCTTCAGTCCATTTCATGCGCACTCTGGGTTTTCCCGCTTTGGTGGTCGCAGGCTGAGTAGCTGACGCCACCTGCGAAACATCCAAGGCGGATGTAACTGCTCTTCTGTCATCACTATTGTCTAGTCTGTCTGTCGGTTCGGCTGTAGTATTTTTGTCGGGGAGAACCCGCCTGCTCAGTCCCCCACCGCCGATGGGTCGCATGCTGAGACACCCAGCATCGGCCCCGGATGCGCCCCGACGATTGCCCTCGGGTAGCGGTCCTATACGTATTTTCTTCGATCTAGTCTCCATGTTAAATGGGTTTCCAGAGCCACGTTAGCCACGCCAGTAATTTTTCATTCGTGTGTCCGCCCCCCACGTAATTAGATGGTCAATCAGGACGTGTGGTTGTTTAGGGGGCTTATATTATTATTATTATTCTATAATATTTGCCTACCTTGAACAAGTCGTTCTAGTTCGTTAAGCTCGTACGTATCGAATAACACTTATCTACTGCTAATAGCAGAAGGTTCAAATTCGTCAACTTTTAGTGGGTCAGGTAACAGCTATTACCCACTGTACAAAAATATTTATTCTAAAATGAAACATAACATCTAAGCAATAAGGTTAAAAACATTTTCTTGACAATTTCGTTCTTACTCTATTTTGGAATTAGACGTAGTTCTTGGTACTTATTACATTTCAATCCACAGATCATATAAATACAGCAGATATGGCAAGGAGGCGTGGCGCTTGTTAACGCATCTGGCCGCAAAGCGGCTTAAGGCGACCTAGTTATAGATACACTTCACCCGTCTGCTTTAGATTAAGCTAAGTACTTATATGTCTCTATTCTAGCAACTAGATATCATTTGCAAGCTAAGCTGTATGTGCCCACCGGATGAGCCATGTATGCATTGCATTTCAGAATAAAGCTCGCCTCCAAATCGGCAGTACGTATTTTTATTTTTTTTTATCCTCAGTAAAAATCCTGAGTAGTTAATTTTACTATTAGAAAGGTTTCTCTCACTCCGAAACCAAAAGTGGCGCAGCCGGTAGGATTTTCTCCTAGAAATCCGTAGTTTTCGCGTTTTTCCGACGTCCAAATTCGTCCAAAAAAATTACGCGTAAAGTCTACGAAAGCAGAGGAAATCCTTCGAACCAAAGAAATATTCTGTTGTATCGCGTGAGTGCAGAAATCATCGAGTATGGGAGTCGCGGCCAGTTGGCGAGTCAATCTTTTCGCCAATTCTTTGTTCCCCTAATCCTCCTATATTTTTCATAAGTTTTAAATGTTATTTTCGAGATCAAAACTTGCTCATTATAACAGTGTTTAATGTTTAGTATTTAGTTTGATAGCTCCGTATGAAATTTTATGGTCTTATCTCTATTCAATTCTTAGAACTTATAACATAGAGTAGTGTCAATGTCAGAGAGTTCACATTTTTTTAACATTGAGTTTAATATTCTAATCTTGTTTTATTAAATCGAGTAAAATAAATAGTATTAACTGTAAATTAATTGAACAGTGTAGTAAGGTAAAGTAACTTTTAAGGAAAAACTTTTTACAAATTCTTTTATATCAGTTATACTTAATACATACAAGTTTCCAATTTTATTTTCCATATTTATCCAGTATTTCCGATTGTTGTAGTGCTTAATTGTGTGTTTGTTGTATTTTAAGAGTGTATGAAATTGAATAGGATTACTTTTAAAGCGAGTTGCAGCCTCTGAATAGTTCATTACTCTATAATCATGACGACGACAACAACAGTTGCAGTTGAACCAATACCAAATGAAATCGTACAATTAATTCCATGGTATAATGGAGATAAAAGACAGTTAAACCTTTATTTGAGAAAATGTCAGTATGTGGTTGATCGATTTAAGGGCAGTGTGGAACAAAATCTATATGTTTTTAATGTTTTAACGAATAGACTAAAAGAGGATGCAGCTGCGCTCTTATCGGAACGTGAAGATATTGTTACATGGTCCGCATTAAAAGAATTGCTGATTCAACATTTTGGAGACTCTTGTAGTGAAGCGAGTATTAATATTGAATTAGAATCTTTAAAAATTAATTCAGGGGAAAGTTTTTTAGACTTTTGTAATAGAATCCAAAATGTTCGTTCGTTATTAATGTCGAAAGTTAATACAATTGATGATGTGGAATTAAGACGTGCTAAGTCGGTTATCTACAACAATACGGCCCTGAATGTATTTTTGTACAACCTTCCTGAAAATATGGTGCGTATCGTGAGGCTTTTAAGCCTCACGATACGCACCGATACGCACGGTTGTAGGCGATTTATCGCCTACAACCTTAGAAGCAGCCTTGAGCATCGTACTTGAAGAGGTGAACTTCTTAGATCAATACAATATGCGTAACCGCATTCATGGTAATAGTCAAAATTCGGGATCAAGTTCAAGGTCACCGATAACCCAATCAGTGGAGAACAAACTCGCTTTACCGTTTCAGTCTAAAGTTAACTTCAATAATCCCCAAAATACACAAATTAAGATACCGCAAACTGTGGGTCAAGGTCAATCATTTAAGCCAGTATTAGAGTATCGTCCTCAACCGGGTTTGCAACTGCAACAGTTTGGTTATAGACCAGCTCAACAGATCGGATATAGGCCACCTGTGCAGTTTGGCTATGGACCACATCTATGGTTTGGTTATAGACCACCACAGCAGTTTGGTTATAGACCACCTCAACCGTTTGGCTATAGACCACACCTACAGTTAGGATATAAACCACCGCAACAATTCGGTTACAAACCACCGCAACAGGCTGGATCTAATCTTCCTCAGGTATTAAAGCCCCAAAATCAAGATAGTGACGTGTCTATGGGAACGGCCCAACCTAAACAGCAACAAGGTTTTAATTTAAATGAACTTACTATGAACGATTACGAATATGTATACGATCCCTATGGTGACGCATTTTACCATTATAATATAACAAATGACTATGACTACTTAAATGATATTAACTATTACTATGATAACGGAAGTTGCACGAAAGATTCTAACATACCTAATGACAAATTAGAACTAACAAATGACAATCAGAATGTGGATTTTCAGAAAAAAGCCTCGTTGAAGGACAAGAAATCTTAGAACTAAATTGCGATCCTAATTCAAAGCTTCCCTACATTTACTTAGAAGAAATAGACGCAAGAATGATGATTGATACCGGTAGCATGAGATCATTCATTAGTCCTCGAAAGGCTTATGAATTTTTCAGTGATTATATTAGGAAAGAACATTTTCAAGTGGTAAGCACCCATGCTTCTAGTAGACACGATGAAGTAATGGAAATTCCTCCCTTAGGTACCTACCTTTGTGAATAACGCTTGGCATAAATTTTATTTGTATGACGTTGACGCACGATATGACAGACTTATTGGTAATGACCTTTTATTACAATTAAATGCAGTAATTGATTTAAAGAATCAAGTAATAACAACTAGCACTACCTGTATTCCAATAATTAATAACAACTTAAATTTTATGATTGATATACCGTCACGAGCAGAACAACGAGTCAAGTTACCTATCAATCAATATTCAAGCGATGCTATTCTTGATTTTCAAGAATTCGAGAATGGTCTGCGTATGCCCAGCGCTATAATAAATTGCGTAAAGGGATACACATATACATACAGTTATCCAAAATACTTCAGATACGACTCCAAAACGACTTAATATTAAACAGCCCTTTAAAGTGACTAAATATGAAAATAGTGAATGTAATATAAAGGACATTGCTCTGCGTCCATACATTGTTGGCCCTGGAGCCAAGAGCATCGGATAATTATGTATTGTATTCTCTATCATTTGGAGACTCCTAGAAGATCTTGTTTTTATAGCGGACTAGCTGCAGAAAAGATATATTTCAAAAAAAGTATCAGATTTTGAGGTTATAATCTAACCATAACAACGAATATTAAATGTAGGTACCTACCATGATTTTTCATAGCTCTGAGTAATTTTTAAGAAACTGAAAAGTAATATCATAATACCTACCTAGATAATTAGGTACCTATACAGTTATTTTTCTAAAAAATGGATGCAAGTGCAAAATTAATATACATTAAACTAATCAACATAGGTAGGTAACTGAATTCGTAGCATTCGTTTTGGAATGAGATGAGTAGAAACAGCGTCCCTATGCCTGAACGGTGTGCATAGGATACCAGCTTTACCAATTAGATGGTAATAACTGATTTTTTAAAACCTAGTCCTACAATATTTATATTTGAATAAGAAATAAAACACAGATTTTAATTTCACGTTTATTGTTCTTCGTCTAAATTACGAACTAAAATAGTGTCTAAAAACTGTACAGGGGGGTTGACATTATTTTGATACCTCGCATAACTTAGGTACCAAATAATGGTCATAACATGGGCGCAGCAACCGATAGTTCTGCGCCCAACGATACAATTACAGCAATATTCGACTATTGCCTGTCGACCTATTTGTGATGAGTAAATTAAAATATATACAAAATACACTTTAGTACTTATATGACGGTTTTTTTTTTTTTTTTTTTTTTTTTTTTTTTTTTTTTTTTTTTTTGTGGATGGGAAATCATCAAATGACTTCTCCCGCTCTGGGCGGAGCGGGAGGGCGTGTCAGACTTACTGACTAAAACCCACCCGTGTTCCTTCTGTTGCCTGTGCCGGGGCCACGGTAACTCTTTCGAACATCCCGCAACCCTAGCTGGCATCGGCCCTAGCGAACCCCGTCAATAGTGCTGACATCTCTTTGAGGCGCGCGTGGAACACGACGCGCCGTCGACTCGGGCCTGGTCCTTACCAGACGGCGAGCTACCCATTGCTCGCCGTCCGCAAGCCCGCGCCTACGGTGGCCGGGAATCGGCTGCCAATTCCCGACGCCCAGGGCGTCTCCTGCGGCGACTAGGGGCGTGAGGGTGCAAAGCTTGCCTCTCCCTCACGCGTCCCGCCTCCTCCTTCACGAGCATTACTGCTTCGCAGAAGGAGGTAATGGCTTCCCATGCACTCTCGCTCCGTACCATGGCCTGGACCAGGGCCGGACGCGAGAGATCGCCGCCGCCGATCGCTTCCGCGAGGACACGGCGGTGCTCCGCCCAAGCCGGGCAGACCTCCACCGTATGCTCCACCGTGTCCTCCGGGCGATCCACACAGTGGTGACACCCGGGCGTTTCCTCTCGCCTTATCCGGAACAGGTACCAGCCGAAGCACCCGTGTCCGGTGAGAACCTGCGTCAGGCGGAAGGTGAGGACGCCGTGGCGCCTCTCCAGCCACTCCTCAAAGAGGGGACTTATCGCCGCAATTGTGGCGTGCCCAGCGCTGGGTTGCGACAATCGCACTCTCCATGCCGCCATGAGATCCTGCCGGAGCTCTGTCCGCCGTGCCACGATTTCTCGCGGCAACAGAGTTACGCCCCGGCGTCCTGCCTCCTCGCGCCACTCCCACATGTGCGCGAGGACTTTTGCCTCCAGATCCCATGGCGGTAATCCGGCAAGGAGGTTCGCCGCCTCCCCGGAGACCGTGCGGTATCCCCGGGCTAACCGGATGGCCATGACCCTCTGGGACGCGTTCAATCGACGTACCGGTCGTCGCCTCACGGAACGCGCCCACACCGGAGCTCCGTAAAGGGCCATGGACCGCACGACCCCCGCGTAGAGCCTCCGGCAGACTTATATGACGGCTGTGAATTTTCCCCCGTAATAACCATACGGTTTCAGAATTTAATTCTAATTCTGTGATCAATTGTTGATCAACCTCCCTGCACACCTCAACAACATAGGATCCATCTTGCCTAACATGTTCACCGTAGTATGAGCGGGCTTGTTTCAGTTGATACACACCCAACGGTATTAAAATTAAATCATTCAACTCCATCTGTGGAAAATCATGGAGAATTTCACTATTAATAGTTATACTTTCAAACTGGGCCCGCCTTCTATTTAAATTGTTTTGTTCTACAAAATCCGCCAATAAATTATTTCTGAACATATTTTCTTGGATTATCGAGATTATTATTCTAGAATCCTCTCTGTCTTCTAGAACTGGATGAAACTTATTAATTAATGCTGCTGCCACCTTAAAATCTTGCATCAAATGTTTACACGCTCTATTAAAATATTCTTGGCGCAGCAGCTTAAAATCTCGTTTAAAGCGTCCATTGACCACTTCTACTACCTATCGACATAGGGTCACTTTACGGGATTCGTTAGCATTTGCTGTATTTAATTGGTGTTCACCTTGTTGTAATGAGAGAGGATAATGAACCGAGTAGTTCAAGCTTTGTAGTAGCGAAATGCTATCACGAAAGCCTCGGTCTGAAATCATAACGTCACCTTCTCTAAAATAATTAGGCATAGGTTTTGTAGAATCATAAAATTCATCTTTTAAAATGTCAGCGTCTGATTTTGTGGCTGCGTAAGGGCCCAGTACATCAAGTATATAGCCATCACAACATACTACAAGGAACGGTTTGACAAGATTCCTATATTTGTGGAGGGAATATGTTTTTTTTGGTATGCATAATTGCTACTCTTCTGAACATAAATATACGTTCCATCCATAATAACAATTGCCTTTCTATCCTCCAAGTTAGCCCCAGGGTTTCCAAACAAAGACTCAGGAATATAGAGGTTTCTTGCAGCAACTTCTTCTCTACTCAAATGTTGTAACCCTAAATGTGCTGGCACAAAGCTTTCTGTCATAACCTCTCGTGCTTTAGCGACAAGTCTTGAAAGAGTACTTCTTCCAATTTTTAATAATGAAGACATTCTTTCGTCTGAATCTCCTGTTCGGAGCTTCATTAAATAAGCGCCCAGTGAAGTAGTACGTTTTTGAAAAACGGGAAGTTCTGCTTCAAGTTCTCTGAATTGCTCTTTCGTGCGTCCCAGCCAATACCACACAAGATGATCATCCATTTGCTCAATATTTTCAAAATCTAATGTGTTGTTTTCATTATTCAATAACTCACAAAAGTCTTCTATTTGAGCGGCTGTGAAACTTCTGATAACATTTTCAGTATCAAAGAGATCTGACCATGACTGCCTTGCTAAATGCAATTCACATATACGACATCGTGGTGGTATATAAAACTTGTGATCTTTAAAGAGCCTCACCCTTAACACAAAAGGAACTAGTCGCTGTGAAGTACTATCACAATGCAGAAATATACATCTGTTATGTGTATCTGCTGCTCTTGAGTAGTTTGGTAAGGTTATTCTTTCCGTATGCTGTGCAACTGGATTAACTTCTGATGCAGGTAATATATCATTGACAGACGTGGTGTTTGCTCTTTGAAAGCATCTGTTGCAAAGCATATCTGATGGCTGAACCTAAAACAATAAAAATAAGTTGGTTACACATATCATTCATATTACAATAAATAAAACAATTTACACTTCAAATGTTGTACTAATTTTATTCACAATAATACATAATTGTGTTGAATATTGATTGGTAATTAATAATTATATTCTATTTTAAATCTAGATTCATTTAAAATTCCAATAATAAAGCAATCATTACAATAATTTAAGCTTTAAGCATAATAGATTAACCAGTCACTCACCTCTCGCGGTTGAATCCAATTTCGTACAATATCTAAAATGTGGCTGTTACTTTCCGCTTGTAAATGGTGAGCTTGGATTCGTGCCACTGAACAGCCACATACCACACACACATGTTGATGACCAACCATTGTTCTTGTCACATCCTGCAAATCTTGCGACGTTGTGGTATCTTGATTACCAAATAATGTGTGACAAGCATCACAAATGTAATCACTTGCAGTCACCTGTAATACAAAAAACATGTTTTAATTGGTTATTTTATACTGTCTCTTCTATACAGAGTCATTATAATGTAAATAGCCCCAAATCGAAGTAAATCTTACTATTTGAGGTGCAACTCGCTGCTGTACTTGCACAAGAATGGCATCATCATGAAGAATATGTCGTCTCTGTCTATTGAAATTAATACCACAATTGGCACATCTCGATTGATTGCTTGTAGTAGGAGTATTCCTTGACGTAGATGATACTGAATAATGCCTTGCGGCACGGTCACATCTTTGCCAACACGGGTGACAAATATAATGTGATGGACGTATCTAAAAAAATAATAATAACATTAACACCCACTGCAATTCCAATATTAATAACGACCCAAAAATAATAATGTTTTATTATCATACACACCTGCAATGGCATAAGTCTTTCTATGATGATATTTCTGATATTCACATTATGTTGAGTGTCAGTTCTCAGAGTAATCAGTTGATGTGAACGTACTCGAGGTGCCAATGTTCTATTGCAGAGTGCACAGTTTCTACCAATATTGCTTGTTACTGAAATGTTTATCATCTGTTGAGCAGATGTCCAACATGTTGTGCATACAAGATCATGAGCTTCAACCTAAAAAAAAAACATGCTCACTTTTTGTGTTACAAACTTAGATAACAGGGGCCTGAATTTGCTATGCAATACTGTCAGAATGGTCGATCATTATCTATACAACCTACATAGCCTGAATTAAATGAATAAATAAATAGCTCTGTCCCTCCCGCACCAAAAAAATGGTTGACCATTCTGACACAATTGTAATAGCAGACCAAAGGTAAGCATCCACAGGTCCGCATCGTACGTATCGGACGCATAGCACGTCTCGGATTTTAGTTTGCCTTGTATAAAAACTCATACAATTGCGTCCACTGATCCGCATCGTACGGACTGCCTATCAGCAATGCCTACATGCGATGCGTACCAATGACGTCATACGAAATGCCGATCAGTGGAAGCAAACACTTTCCGCACGTACGATCATTACAAAAATCCCAATGAAAGTGGTATCGGCAAACCGATCACTGCTGACGCAGTAATCCGTTTAATGCGATGCGTCCGACGCGTGCGATGCGGACGCTTAACATAAGTTTCATATTTCATAATATAATGGTTAAACATAAAAACGTTTAAGCAGTTAATAGAAATCTGAGAGACCGTAAACACGATTAACAAAACACGGTCTAAGCTAAAAAAAAAACAAGTAGTAATTACCAAACGAGGTGCAGTCCATTGTTGTACACAGTGACGAATCTGTTCATCTTCCAATAACATGGAACCACCCGCAGAGCCACAATTTACACAAAATACACATTCCATTGCGTATGCGTATCTAAGTCCGTTTTAAAGTGCCAAGTTATCGTTCGAGCGGTACACAGTTCCGAAAATCACAGCCAGGTCAATCGTTTTTTAAACCAATCCAAGTCCGTTAAAATAGCCAAGTCGTAAAAAAGTCCCGAAAGTCACCAAAACACCGAACACAAGAAAAGAACACAGGAAAAAGCACAGCGCAGAAACTGTAACTCTCAATTGTGGTAACAATGACTTTTTTTTTTTAAATAATTTTATGGCATGGCTTTTTGGCCTTTGTGCCATTGGTAACAATGACACGTTCACCGGCAAAACTAGGGATGTAATACGACACCATTAATCGATTTTTCGATTATGATTTACTGTGGTCTTAAATTATTACAGTCTGTTACATCTACTTTGTCATATAAACATTACAAGTATGTATGACAATGGTTTATTTTATATATAACAACACTCTTCTATACTGGTAATAATAATATATAATAACATCTGTATCTAGTTTGCAATATTGTTTTTTAAATAAAACATTAGGTAATTGTGATGTGTTTAGTAAAAATAAGTATTTTTTTCGTTTAATGAACCGCAAAAGGAGCGTTATTTTTGTATTAATTGTCGTAAATAATGAATTAGTTTGAATGATTGTATAGAAATAAATAAGTTTTGATTATTGTATAATATTATTCTTACTACCTATTTAAATTGGAGTATGACTGCATTCATTAAGTATTTTATTAGGTTTTTAAAACTACACTTTAGAAAAAAAAACACAATCGATCGATTAATAATTCAATCGATCGATTATAATTGATCGGACATCCCTATTTCACTTTTGACACGACATAGGTGAAGATGGCGATGTAATGTTATTAGTCGCATTAAATTCTATTAAAAATACATTTTGGAATACAGCTAGTCCGTGATACAGAAGTATTTGCAACTTATATAATAAAATAGGCGATTAATTATCGTATATTCTCAAACTCTTCATTGCACAGGGCCATTTTGAACATTGTCTTTTTACTAAAAACAATACTGATATCGAGACAGACAAGTTACTTGAAGATAATTTGAGTAAACTGAGACTTGACCATACCAACGAGGAAGAACATGAAAAGATTTACAGACTTTGCAAGGAATTCAAAGACATATTTTACTGTAACCAAATTGCCTTGACGTTTACTAATTCGGTAAAACATCACATAAGGATTAAAAACGAAGACCCTATATATGTAAAACCGTATAGACAGGCTCCGCTTGTTCAAAACGAAATCAACAGACAAGTTGACCAATTAATAAAAGACAATGTAATACACGAGTCCCACTCCCCTTGGAATGCTCCTGTTCACCTGGTGCCTAAGAAGATGGACGCATCTGGTGAAATAAATACAGGGTGGTGATTGACTTTAGAAGACTAAACGAAATTACTATTGATGAAAAATACCCCTTACTGAACATACATGACCTTTTTGACAAGTTAGGGAAGAGCACTTACTATACGACGCTTGATTTAGACGAGAAGGACAGACAGAAGACAGCTTTTTCTACTCAGAATGGACATTTTGAGTTCCTCAGAATGCTGTTTGGGCTAAAAACCGCCCCAGCCACATTTCAGAGAACAATGGATAACGTTTTACGTGGATTACAAGGAATACACTGTATGGTATACTTAGATGACATTATAGTTTACGGAAATGGCCTTGATAACATGATACAGAATTTACGGACTGTTTTTGACAGAATTAGGTCCACTAACATGAAAATTCAACTAGACAAATCAGAGTTTTTACGCAAAGAAGTACTATATCTTGGACACACTATTACCAAAGAAGGACTAAAACCCAATGACGACAAAATTACGGCTGTACTGAACTATCCCCTACCAAAAACGACAACTGAGGTTAAAAATTTTCTTGGATTGGTAGGATACTACCGACGTTTCATCAAAAACTGCAAAAATTACCCAACCATTAACATGTTGTTTGAAAAAGCGTAACAAAATTATAATAGACCAGAAATACATTGACGCATTTAACAAATGCAAAGAACTCTTGACACACGCCCCTCTTTTACAATACTCTGACTACGACAAACCTTTCATACTTACGACTGATGCGTCAAACGTAGCTCTGGGTGCAGTTTTGTCACAAGGACAAATTGGCAGTGACAAACCTATTGCTTACGCTAGTCGCACTCTTAGCGATACCGAATCACGTTATAGCACAATCGAATGCGAATTGCTTGCTATAATTTGGGCAGTAAAACATTTCAGACCATACTTATACGGTCGAAGGTTTTACATATACACTGACCACCGCCCCTTAGTATGGCTTCGATCTCTGAAAGACCCAAGTAGTAAACTCACACGTTGGGGACTCCGTTTGCAAGACTGATTTTGAGATGATTTACAAAAATGGCAAACAAAATACCAACGCAGATGCTTTTTCTAGAATTAAAATTCATGCTTTAGACTCTAACGACGATAATGAATCACTTGCAGTTAATGTTGACGAAAAAGAAACGCAATACCATGATATACAAAAACACAGAAATACAGAAAGTTCCTTAACTAAAAAGAAAACAGAATGCAGCAATTCATCAACTATAACAATATCAGACACTAGTCGAACAGCAACTGCTAGTTCTATAGAGTTAACCGACGAAAATATTAATGAATAATCGTTTGGATCATTAGATAATGGCATGAGAGGTCTACTGTTTAAACTAGACTCAATTTGGCATAAAACGGTATACAGTTCTTCATATGTAAGAATAGACTTTAGTAACACTCTCTTTAAATGGTATCTTACACTTTTAACGCCAGCTTCTGCCAATCCAGCGAAGACATAGCAAGGCAAAAAATGAAAATTAATCCTCTTTTGAGCTGAAAATTGACAAACCTGTCTTTGGTGAACTGGCGAGTTATGTAAGATATGTAATTCGTTTAATTGGTTTTTTGCGCACTTGAAGGTTGAAGCATTGTCGCTATATATGTCTGTGGGCAATCCACGTCGCGATATTAATCTATTTAGGCAAGCTATAAAAGTGTCTGTTTTTAAATCACAGGCCAGCTCTAAGTGGATAGTTTTTGTTACAAAGCACACAAACAGGCAAACTAACCTTTTGAAATTATAGGTTTTCTGATCCTGGCTATTTTGAGTGGGATCGGACCTGCGTAATCTAAACCAACCTTTTGGAAGGGGCGACATACATTGACTCTATCTGGCGGCAAAGAACCCATTAACTGTTTTGCTGATTCAGCTTTCAATCTAAAACAAACAGTACACTTATGTAAAACTTTTTTAACTTGTCTGAGACCATTTACAATCCAGAATCTTTGGTTTATTAAATATTCATGAATGAACTCTTTGTATAAAATATATAGATTAAAATATTTTTTTTGAAACCTTTTTAATGCTAAATATAATGAATTTCCCAAAGCTTGATTGATTGAATCTAATGGTAACTTTAGTGGCAAGACTACTTGAATTTTATTATTTTTTGTATCTTGCTCAACATTTTCACAAAATATTTTTTCACACAAATCATGCTCAGAATGTGTCTCTAGAAAGGTCTCTGGAACACTTTCGCACTTCCAAAACTCAACAATAGACTTATTTAAATCAGAATCACATTTTTTACAAAATAAAGTAACAACTGGTTGAGTGTGATGTGTAGGTGTGTTACCTGCAGTAACATAACCAAGTCTTGTATTTAATAATGGAGCTGTAGACGTGACACTGCCATCAGCTGCCTCCGAGCTGGACGGAAGAACTTGAGGCTCAGGCGGCAGCAGGATAGAGCAAGCAGCTTCTTGTTCCTACAGTCTCCGCAACAGCATCTGCATCTGGCTTAGCTTTCTTTACAGCTGCGACATGAGCCACCTTCGACAGTTGCTGTGATCTTCACAGTGGCCGCTCTGCATTCTCAAGTGCAAGTGCACGCTTATCTAGAAAGTCAAGTAGGTGTGCAACCGTGGGGTCTTGTAATCGCGCCAATTGGAATTCCCTACTGCATAATAAGTCTAACTTTCTGGTTAGAATGCAAAATACTATTGGATCCCATTGATCAACTGAATGCCCCAGGTTTTTTAAGGCAGCTAATTGTTGCTTTACAACAGATACAAAATTTCTCAAATTACTTGCTGTTGACTTACATAAAGGTACAATATTTAACAAAATGTGTATAAAGATAAAGATAAAGATAAAGATCATTTATTTGTCAAACATGCGTTTACATAAACTGACTAATCAGGCATGCAAGGTATTCAATTAATAGATGTTGTGTGCGTCCATGTTTTGCCAATAAAGGCGTACAAATTTTGTAGGTATTTAAAAAAAAAATACATTTAATTGCATTTTACATTACAGTCATTCTAAACTTCAATACAAAACACAAAACAAATAAATAATAATTGATGCCAAGATATTATAGTCCAAATAAATTAAAATTATGTCAAGATTACTCATTATTAAGCAGTCAAACGCCAATTGATTTAAGATTCACATTATTAAATTGTTATTCTAGAAGTATATTAAATTGTTATCTATGTATATTAGAAGTCGGAATAGAGAAGTCCTTTTCATTTAAAAAATCAATATCATTGTAATACACTTTACTAACTAAAAAAATTTTCAGTTTCTTTTTGAAAAGTGACAGGGGCAGTTCTCTCCAACTTTTAGGTAATTTATTAAATATGCTAGGAGCCATACAGAAGACACTTTTGCGCATGAGGGCTGTTCTCGTAGTATGAGAGCATATCCTGCTGTTGTCGCGCCTATTACGTGGGACTACTTCATCTAATCGTTTAAATCGGTGTGGATTTGTTTTGACAAAAACAGCCACTCCTAAAATGTACAGACATGGCAAAGTAAGTATTTTATATTTTTTAAAGTAAGGCACGCAACTATCAGTAGGTTTAATTTTAAACATTGAACGTACGCATCTCTTTTGAGCCTTGAACACCGATTCTTTTTCTGTTGAGTTGCCCCAAAAAATGACACCATAGCGTAGATGAGATTCTGTCAAACCATGGTAAGCTGTAAGTAATGCCTCCACACTTATTAGTGACGACAATGTGTGCAGGGCATAGGCAGATTTACTAATTTTCTTGCACAGGATTTCGATATGGGTTTTCCAATTCAGTTTTTTGTCAATGTGGAGCCCTAAAAATTTTGTTGTTTCTACCTCTTCTATAGGCTGGTCATCGTAGTGTATACATATTTAAATTACTCTTACTATTGATCCGTTGACTAAAATGTATTAATTTAGTTTTTGTCAGGTTAATTTTTAGGTTATTGTCATCTAGCCACTTTACCATTAGATTTATAGAATTATTTATGTCACTTTCATAAGTATCAACATTTTTACAGGGTATCGTTATGGTGCTATCATCGGCAAATAGTGTAAGAGGTTGAGGGATGCCTTTGGGTAGATCATTTATGTATAATATAAATAAAGGAGGCCCTAGAACACTCCCCTGTGGCACACCAAACGAAACTATACATTCTGAGGATTGAAATACAATTTCATGTTTACTTTTCATATTAATGTGGTTTGTATTTGTTATTTGGGTTCTGTTATGTAAGTAAGATTTAAATAGATTGTTGACATTTCCTCTAATTCCGTATGCTTCTAGTTTATTTAAGAGTGTACCATAATGCACATAGTCAAAGACTTGCGTCATGTAACAAAATATACCACATACAGGATTCCTGTTATCCACGTTAAATGTAACATTATATAAAAAATCGTAAATGGCCATATTAATATTTTTACCTATTCTAAATCCTTTCTGTTCCTCGCATATAATATTATGCCTTTCTATAAATGAATTTAGTTCCTTGTAAATGTATTTCTCAAATATTTTAGAAATTATAGGAATTAGTGATATAGGCCGATAGTTCTCCATCAACTCCCTATCTGCTTTCTTAAATAGTGGCTTGACGATAGAAACTTTTAGAGCATCAGGGTAGACTCCTGCGCTAATGCTGAGATTGATGACATGACTCAAGTGACCGCAGATTTCATCCGCAACAAGTTTTAGTATATAAGTAGCAATACCGTCATACCCTACACTGCCTGTATTATTCAAGGACATTATTATCTTTTTAATATCGTCTGGTATACTAGGGACCATAAACATAGTTTTGTTATTGAGATCTAATGTACACGCCCCAGGTCTGCAGTCAACATCCAGTTTTGGCTGTATTTTGTCAATAAAAAAATTATTAAATGCTTCTGCAATAGTCTTGTGATGAGATATGACGCAGCTACCCATTTTAATTTTATTTATGTTAGATTTAGGTACGTTATACTTTGCACGATTGATAATTTGCCACGCAGTTTTCGATTTGTTTTTAGATGTTCTTATATTGTAATTATTTTGTGCTTTCTGTGTTAAGCGGATAATTTTTTTGTAAATTTTAGAATAATTATATAATTTGGTTTTATTAATATTACTACGATTAAGTCTAAACTGCCATAGGAGTTTCCTTTTCTTTTTACTGCATAGTTTGATCCCTTTTGACAACCACTTAGTTCTTCTTAATGTATTTATTTTAACCATTTTTAAAGGAAAACACAGATCGTATAATAGCTTGAAAATCTCAATGAAATGATTATAAGCTACGTTTGGGTCATCCGTGTCATATAGTTCTGAAAAGGTAAGATTCGATAGGTAGTTTTTAAATCTTACTATATTTTCCGAACTATAGTCCCTTCTAGTTGCATACCAATACTCAATGCAACAAATTCTCTGTACTGGACACTGAAGCAGCTGTGCTGTATGATCCGATAATGCCCATTCTAGTACTTCAGTCTTACATGCGTTAAAGTTATGCGCAAAGTTGTCAATGCACGACAAACTGGCCATGCGAGTTGGTTGTTTCAAAGCAAGTTTCAAATTGTAACTCATTAAAAGACATTCAAAGTCATTAGTTGCTCTATTTTGCTTGAGTACACATGAAGACAGAAGTGCATGGAGAGTTCCAAACCAAAATCGTTTGTACAGGGTTTCATCGCCTTAATAATATGTCTTGGATGACATAGATGGCGCTAGTATAGTAGTTGGATTGGAAAATATACAAGAACATTATCTTGTTTTTTGCTAGTTACAATATTACTCAATTTTAACACAAATTCTCCTACGACATTACAAACCTTATAAAGCAAAGCACGTAATAACTAGGATTCGAACTCGGTGGCATAAAATTTACCGATACCATTAGCCACTGGACCATTGCGTCATTACGCATTGAGTTGAAATTATCCTTCTCTTTATTATATTGAAGTTGTTAAGTGACTTTAACCCGTATCATAAATCTCAAAAGAATTGAGGGTAGTTTAATATTGACTGTGTAAAAATTAAATCTTTTTGTTCAATCATAATGTTCTTTACTATCTATGAGTGAGTTCAGTTACGATTGCGTTTACAAGTTTTTAATATTTATTTTTATCATGAGTTCGCGTTCAAATATTGATATGGCTACGAGGGCCCAAATAATAGCATTGCATAATCAAGGCTTAAATTATTCTGAAATTTCGAGAGAAACTGGCTTAAACGTAAGTAATGTTTTAAAATCACTGTTCGTTATTTATTTTATTATCCATGGTTATCGATACACGAAAATAATAAATAATATATTTCCCTTATAGGTAAAGACTGTCACTTTATGGATAAAGCGGTTTCAAGAAGAGGGTTCGTTGGAACACCGTAGTAGATCTGGCAGAAGACCCCATATTGACTCAGACCAGCGTCAACTTATGGTGCAAGGTTATGAGGAAAATGGCTTTACACCAACAAGATATTACGCAGAGTTGTTTGATACATCTTTGCGGACGGTGTATCGTGCTCTTCATAGTGAAGGTCTGCATTATCGTCGACATGCTATTAAGCCATTGCTAACCGAAGCTAATAAAAGAGCACGATTGGAGTTCGCTTTGAAATACAGAAATTTCGACTGGAGCAACGGAGTCATCTTCAGTGATGAAAAGACTTTCAAGTCTAGCCAGCATGGGCGAGTTAGGTTGTGGCGTAGGAATAATACGCGTTATGATAGTGATCACGTTGTGCCTAACTCTGAATCCGGTCGTATAACAGTGAACATTTGGGGATGGATGAGTGCTGCAGGACCAGGAGAACTTACTGTAATACCCAGTCGTGCAAACAGTGTAAACTACATAGATGTGCTGAATGACGTCATGTTGCCCACCGTACGGAATGTTTTTCCTGTAGAAGACATGCCAGTGATAACGTTCGTGCAGGACAATTGTCCTATACACCGTTCCATAATTGTGCAAGAGTGGTTTAGCCAGCAATCGGATATACAGATTATTCCTTGGCCTGCGAGATCGCCAGATTTAAACCCCATTGAAAATTTATGGGGCGTTATGGTTCAAAGGTGGGACAATAGGAACGAAAGGACTAAGGAAGTACTGAGTACTCACTGCATGCAGGTATGGGATTCTATACGGGGTCTAAATTTATGTGAAAAATTAATAAACTCCATGGGTTCGCGGTTGCAAGCTGTAATCGATCAAAATGGCGGACACACGAAATATTAAAAAAATAATATAAAGTGTTGACTATTGGATTGAGTAATAACAAAGACCGGGGTAGCTATAATTTATTTGATAAATTACAGTGATCAAACTTAGTGTAAGTGGGATAAATTTATTCACTACTTTATAACAACAAAATGTTTTTACACTAATGATTTTGATTTCTTAT